>CM046867.1:41008363-41600012 GCA_025617745.1 Heliocidaris erythrogramma
ATCGAATCAAGTACCTGAACCATGTTCACGCCGTTGACAGACTAGTTCGTGGGGAGAAGTCTTCATTCTACACTGATCAGCTACGTGACGCTGACACAAAAACCGTTTTCCGTGTCCTTAATACACTGTTGAATAGATGTCCGACAACGCTGCCAGCTCACGTGTCTGCTAGCGATCTGTCCAACAGATTTTCTACGTATTTCGACCAGAAGGTGGTCAAACTTCGTGAGACTCTTTCTCTCTCTTCTGCTACGTCCTCTTCAGATCGCGAAGGAGGCAGAACTGACGTGCGTGGCGTCGGATCTATTTTGGAAGAAGCTGAATTATCTGAATTTGACTCTGTTTCTGCGAATGAGGTTCGTAAGCTTATTATGTCATCCCCAAGCAAGTCTTGCTCACTCGACCCCATTCCTGTGTGGCTGTTGAAGGAGAACATTGACATGTTTCTTCCGTTTTTTGTGTCCATAGTCAAGTCATCTCTGGTAACTTCCCATCTCATGTCTCAAGGAAGCCATTGTCACCCCTCTACTCAAGAAGTCCAGCCTTGATCGAGAAAACCTGAAGAATTATAGACCAGTCTCAAATCTTCACTTCATATCCAAAATCCTCGAGAAGGCAGCTCTTGCTCAGCTATCGGAGCACTTGGAATTGTACGACCTCAACAGCAAGCACCAGTCTGCATATTGGAAGCATCATAGCACAGAGACGGCACTGCTGAAGATGAAGAATGATATCTTACAGGCTATGGACAAGAAATTCGTTGCCTTCGTTGTTTTACTGGATCTATAATCCGCCTTCGACATGGTGGATCATACAATATTGTTGGACCGACTGTCGGATGTGTTCGGCATAACAGGCACTGCAAAGTCCTGGTTTGCTTCCTATCTCTCTGGCCGCACTTGCAGATGCAAAGTCGCGGGTGAACTATCATCTTCTAAGCCCCCCATCTATGGTGTGCCGCAAGGCTCTGTTGTCGGACCCCGACTCTTCAGTATGTACACATATCCATTATCGGACTTGATCAGTCAGCATAAGGGGATACACTTCCACTCTTATGCTGACGATGTGACGTTGTATGTGTTTGCAGACCCTAAGACAACTGAAGCAGTTGATCAAGCTCTTCAGTCGCTGTCCCGATGCGTTGAACAACTACGGAAATGGATGGAGTCTAATATGCTCAAACTGAATTGTCAGAAAACTGAGTTTTTGGTCATCTCTAGCCCACATTATCGGAAGCATGTTGAAAATGTTACACTCACCATCTCTGACATTTCAATCAAAGCAGGGTCGTCTGCAAGGTGTCTGGGTGTTCAGCTTGACTCTACACTAAAGATGGATAAGCATGTCTCTGATCTTTGTCGTGCACTCCATTTTCATCTGTCCAACATCGCACGCATTCGTCCATTCATCAACAGAAAAGCATGTGAAGATGCAATTAGAGCAATTGTTGCATCTAGACTGGACTATGCCAACTCACTACTGCATGGAGTCAACTTATCCAGTATTCAGCGTCTCCAGAGAGTTCAGAACCGTGCGGCTAAACTTGTATTCATGGCCCGGAAGTATGATCACGTGACTCCTCTGCTGAAGGAATTACATTGGCTCCCGGTACAACAAGGAATCACCTTTAAGATCCTGACCCTCGTATACAAGTGTCTTCATGGTAAAGCTCCCACCTATCTTGACTCAATCATCGCCCAATATCATTCTGCTCGACCCGGTCTTCGCTCAAGTACTGACTGTACTTTACTCCACATCCCCAGAACAATCAGTAAAGCCGGTGATAATGCATTTCAGACATTTGCACCTTGTCTTTGGAACAATATCCCCAAATCTGTCCGCCTTCTTCCATCACTAGATGCTTTTAAGAGAGCCATAAAAACTCTCCTGTTTGACCAAGAGCATTAATTTATATATTATGTATTCTTTTATTACTTTGTAAAGCGCTCTGAAACCATTACATGTGTATAGAGCGCTATTATAGGTACCTGTATTGTACTGTATTGTATTGTATTGTATAAGTAGTTTATCCAGACATGTGAAGCCTGTAGAATGCATGAGCAGCAGAACCAGAAGGAAACCCTCATGCCACACGACATCCCAGACCGACCATGGGAGAAAGTGGGTACCGACCTGTTCGAACTTAACAAGAAGCACTACCTTGTCACTGTCGACTACCTTCCAACTTCTGGGAAATTGACAGGCTGCATGACCTCGGACAGTAGTCGGGAAATTGAAGAGTCACTTCGCTCGATATGGCATTCCGAGCACTGTATTTCTCTAAGAGTTGGCAGTTTGATCACGTCATCGTCAATCTCCCCAAGACACAGCCAGGCTAATGGGAAAGTGGAAGCTGCAGTCAAGGCTGCAAAGAGACTGCTCAAGAAAACATCGCAGTCTAAAGGTGACGCCTACCTAGCAATGTTAGAACTCCGAAACACTCCAAACCAAGGTGTTGACAGTAGCCCAGCGCAGAGGCTGCATGGAAGGAGAACGAGAACACTTCTGCCCACTACATCCAGTCTCCTAAAACCACGAGGTGCAGAGATTTTCAGGGAAGACCGAAAAAGGCTGAAAACCCTACAACCAAAATGCTAAAGATCTGCCGACCCTAGAAGAAGGAGATGTTGTACGTCTTACGCCGTACAAATAACGAAGCTCAGTATGACAAAGAGCAGTGTTACAGAGACGACTGGATGAGAGATCCGACGAGGTCGAGACCGACTCAGGATTACTTCTCAGAAATAAACAAGGTTCACCTCAAGAGAACTGAAGAACTCCCACCAAACACTGGAAAAGACCAAACAGCAGCACAGAAAACAATCCCTGAGAAGCCACAACCATGCACGTGCTTATGGGACTGAAAGGAAAGAGGTGCATCACCCATCAAACACTGTCATGATTAAACACTCTCAAAGTACTCAAAATCACATGCAAGAAAACAACGATAAACAAAACAAAGCTCAAAGAACACAAAATACTCGAACAGAAAAGAAAGACAAAGATGACACTCAGTTTTTCCTAAAGACCAGATCTGACTAGTAGAGTAAGCAAACCACCCCAAAGATTTAGTGACTATGTTGAAAAGTAAAGTGTTTGAAAAGAAGATAATTCAGTGATTATGTTGAAAACTAGAGAGGTAATTAATATATGTGTTGAAATTATTTGGTTTACAAAGATGTTTAACAAAAGTTGTGCGGAACAGTTTTAGTATGATCAAGAAGTTAAGTCAGAAATATCCTGACAATGTTTCATTTCACTAAAATCTCACTCCCAAGAGAGTTTGATTGAGTTTGTTAGTTTGAATAGTGTTATACCTATGTATATTATCTATACAGCTGTATAGATAATATACATACGTACATACATAGAGTAATACATACATACATAGAGTAAATACGTACTCTAGTGTTCATTTAGGAAAACAAGACAAAAGAAAGAGAAAAAGCAGTTAATTAGTTTGTTGATATCTTAATCATAAAACTGGTTACAATTGATATAATGCAGATTTCAACAGGTGTAAGAGAGTATAAAGAACAAAGTAGCAAATTTATTTTGAGCTATATAATCTTACTTGTATACCAAAGTCGTGTTCTAGTTTAATATTCGACTATATATTGCATGCTCTATGATATGGTTTGATAAAGTTAAAGATGGCACTAAGACAGTTTACCCCATTTCTTCATCTCCGTCCCCTCCCACTTAGTCCCCCATCCCCCACCCCATCTCTCTCTGCAAGTTTCTGGCTCTTTGCAGGCACAAACCCTGGTCAGTCGTAAAAGAGTGATATGAACTTTAAGACTACCATAGGCCCTGTAGGCTGTACTGTAGCTGCCCCTGACCTATTGACTCGACCAGGGGGGGGGGGGGGGGGGTGATTGTTTTTTGTCTGGCAACAAGTCTGATTTGACTATTTTTGCCATTTTAAATTCTTTTATTCTATCCGATGGTATATACATGTATATATATATATATTTTTTTTTTTTTAATACGCTAGGAGATCTATTTTACTTGGATTTACAAGTTCAAGAGGTCTTTCTCTAATTCCTATCAGTTTAAGGGAAAGAAAGAGAAAAGGAAAAGAAAAATGGGAAAGCAAAAGAAAGGAACAGCTCCAGTCCCGCACCCGTACCGCAGTGCGGGGATACGTCTGTCACGTTGATGTAGAACATCAACGTCGGTGAAGTCTTGATCTTTCCAGGGGACAAGACACCTTTAATCCTACCTACGTGAGGAAGACAAGCCCTTGCAGGGTGGAGCTTTAGATGAGAAAAGGTAGAAAGGTGGTTAGAACAGAAAAAAAGAAAATGAGAGTGTACAATATTTAATCTATATTATATACACAAAATTTTAGGTATTGCTATGGTAAGGCAAAAAAAAAGAGGACCATACTACTGACAGTGAGTGATAATCGATATCGTGCAGCGTACCATATATACACATAATTGTACAATTACGTAATTCACCTATAATATATACATGTGCATGAATAATTTTTTTTTTTTTTAAAGGCTTACAAGATATAAAGCTTACATATTCATAGAAATATTAATGCAAAGGGGTACATAACATATCGGCCAACATCTGTACTCATTTGTATCGCCATTTGTATTACCATCATTATTATTGTTCACCTCTCTTTCTCACATTCCTTTTTTATTTTATTTTATTGTATTTTGTGTTGAATATACACATGCATGCACGCATACATAACACGATAAAAACCACCCCGAAAAACGGACCCAAGTGCAAAGGCCCAGTGCAGTGCCCACAAAGGCTAGGCTCGGACCAAGCAATACGTGATTGTAACGTTCGCACATTACCAAAGGTGACACACTGCGCTATTGAAAATTGTCCCGAGTCCACTTCCCGAAAGCAGCCCCCACCGTGCCACATACAAAATAATATATACACATACCTACCTATATATGCACATACACTCTACACATATCCCCATATGGGGTGGCATGAGATGCTACATTACATGACTTGCGTACAGGCGCGTAAGAAAAAA
Source organism: Heliocidaris erythrogramma (assembly GCA_025617745.1). Taxonomy (NCBI): domain Eukaryota; kingdom Metazoa; phylum Echinodermata; class Echinoidea; order Camarodonta; family Echinometridae; genus Heliocidaris; species Heliocidaris erythrogramma. The sequence goes on from CM046867.1 coordinate 41,013,378, forward strand.
CGTAATTTGACAGAGGTAGAATGTATACTAGACTTCGTTATAAAAGTTCCTGTTCCTCGAATAACTGAGTTACAGATGAACTAGAGGGGGTGCATAAGCCTGTGGGGGTAGTACAGTTGGCCTTTAGCCACCCGCCACTAATCATCAGCCGCGAAGGAGAATCTCTCGAACCGTTGACTATTGAAAGATTTAGATATCAATACATTAGCCCCAGTATCCGATTTGCAGGATTATAGCTGATAATAAAATAGGAGAATTTTCCCGTGTCCGGCATTTCTTTACTTACTTTTTTTTACTTTTTTCTTTTTCTATTTTTTTTCCTGATCTTTTCTCTCTTTTTTTCTTTAAATATTGTCGTTTGTAACAATTCATGCCACGCTTAAACAAGAAAACGTGCAATCTATACAGCTGCAGTTGCCAGCTTGAATGGGGAGGAATTTTTAATTTGTAAACAAATCTTTAGGCATTTTACTCCCAGTGTTAAAGATCGTATGCTCGATCTGTAATGAAAAACACAAGTCAGAAAAAATTAGAACCAGCGGGATTCGAACCTGTCATCTACTGCTTGCCGGGCAGCGACTTAACCACCAGGCTATTCTGGTTCACGGCCAAGTCACGATGAACTAGAATCAAATACCCAAGATCCCCTTCTCTCTGACTCATTAATATTCATTTTTAACGGTCCGCCGTAGACAATGGTTAGTAAACGAAGAAGCTTGACTGGGGAGGAATTTTTAATTTGTAAACAAATCTTTAGGCATTTTTTTTAGTAGATGACAGGTTCGAATCCCGCTGGTTCCAATTTTTTCTGACTTGTGTTTTTCATTACAGATCGAGCATACGATCTTTAACAGTTGGATGTAGTTTTAAACGAAAAAGGTCAAAGTTAAGCCCAATTATATCAAGACGAAGTCTATGTAGTAAACTTTCACAAAATCTATTAAGATGACATTCATATAAAGAATGGTGAACTCTCGGTTGTATCTGTCTCAAATTGCAGGTTGAAATCTTCTACCGGTTTTGCCATTCCTGTGTATATTTTAAAGTGATCAGATTCTTTACTTCATCAAAACTTAATTTGTTCTGGATTTCGATGTTTTTTGTTAATGCCAATTTTGCGTGAAAATCTGCTGCTTCGTTTCCACTTATGCCACAATGGCTAGGTATCCACTCTAAATTGACTTCTTTACCTTGATACTTCAGTTTAGTAACCAAAGTCAATATTTCGGTTACGAAAGATATATTTCTTTGGTTCTTTATGGCTAACAAAGCACTTAGTGAGTCACAAAATATTACTGCTCCTACGTAGATATTAATATTTTCTAACCAAGTTAACACAAGTACTATTGCAGCCAATTCTGCTCTAAAAACTGAGGTATGGTTATTTAATTTTTTTGATTGGTGGTAAGACCATGCTGGTAAATAGAAAGAAGCAGCAGGTAACTGGGTTAGGCTTCTCTCAAGACACAATGATTTTCTGATAAAGTGTCAAATTAGGGTCTGTGCTTGCATACTATAGACTCTGTCTGCTTCCTTCTGTCTTTCTCTCCTTCCCTTCAGCCCTATCTCTCTTATAAGCCTGTTTCTCATTGCACCCGCTTCTCACTCGATCCTCCTTTACTGTGTGCTAGGCTTAATTACACACACGGCGAATGACGTGGGAATCGGATATCACCTTGTTATGCGCAATATCTTTATAAACTGTTCCAATAAATATTACCATTACAAGGCCAGGGTATGATGATCATCATAATATTGGTATTACGGTATATGCAACTAAGGAGTTATCGGTGTGATCACCCAAGGAGTTATCACACATATTGCGCATAAAATTATGCTGTTTGCGCAATGGGGGTATTCCCGGTCCATCACGTCATTGCAATTTTGGTCGCATTTTCCCGCAGCTCAAATTATATCCATATCGCACTCCCTCCCACAATACTGCCGAGTACATCTTTCATAACTGACAAATCTGCGAAGAGACAACAACTATAGTGTTTTTGACATATACTTTCGGGGTTTTTTCTTTAACTGTAAGTATATCTTTCTCCTCGATCTATTGCATTAATTGATCAAGTTTATTTTGATTTGTTGGGATAGAATCAAAAGACAAATGTCTCATGGTTGACTTTTAAATCCCAAGGTTCTGGACTCGAAATTGCATAGCTGCGCTCCCCTGCGCTTTAGCACTTTGGTAAAGGCATCGAATTAATCCTCGATTTTTAAGTTTCTCGGATAGGACTCTAAGCGCATGTTCCTTTCTTAATCAAGCGTACACTAGTCTTACTTTTTATACATGTAAAAATGTACACAAACGAATATCGTATCCGAGTTTAATGCGACGTAAAAAATACGCTATAGGCCTATATGAATGCCCGTTACAAACGGGGGGGGGGGGGGGGACTGTTTATTTGACGGGGTGTGAGTCCCGGACATTGAACCCCTAACCCATCTTTAAGGGCACATTTTAAGAAAAAGGGTACCAATTTTTAGGGATTTCTCGCAAAACGTAGACCCATGTTTCTGTGCGTTTTCTTACATTTCCTACCTCAAAACCAGTGGCGTATCTACGGGGGCATCCTAGCCCCGGGCGGCACTTGAAGGGGGTGCAAAAAACGCAAAAGAGGGAATATTCTAGTAGTGCCATCATTTCGTAAATTAAAAACGCTCATTAATCTGGGGCGGAGATTTGATAGTTTGCCACGGGCGCCAGAATACCTAGCTACGCCGCTGCTCAATCCGCAAGAAATGGATTGAAAAAATACACGAGGCACAGGATTTCGGATACCCCCCATGTTTAAGGATTTTTTTTGTAGAAAACGGGAACCATTTTAGAGATTTCTTGTGAAAAAGCGACCCATTTGGGCGGCACATTCCCGAATAGCGTATATACCCCCTATATACTTCCATATATATTACACACGAAGCGTTATTTCGATTGTGTCTTTACCGGCGTCAGTCGAGCATGTGAAGGGAAATAACCCATGTGCCGTAACGCCAGTTGATAAAAAGTATTGTTTGCACTCCTCATTTAGCAATCACGCATAGTAAACAATATAATTCAATATCATTCTCTGCAAAAGGCGTTACAAGTATTATAGGCCTACAAGCACGTCACTAGGGAGTTTTTTTTTTTTATTGTGTGGACGTGGACGTCGACGTTTCGTGTGCACTGACGTCTGACGGGCTTAAGAAGATTTTCCTCTTTCTTCTTCTGTACAGGCCTATCAGCTAGAACGAACCCAGACACTATGGCCGATGATAAGACGGAAGCGATGATGTGTGATTACGGAGAAGCAGACAGTGGGTTCGCATCAAATGAGTCTGGTAGCAGACGAGATTCTTTTTCTAGCGTGGTTAGCAGTAGCTTGTCTGCCACTTCCAGCAGCATCGATTCCGCCCGTGGTTCCATGTCAGATCGCCGCAGCTCCACCAGTTCGAATGTCAGCTCGATGTCAGGCATAAATGCCCTATCTAGTTCGTCTGGTACGAGTAAGTTCTTTTACCGTTTTTTTCAAAATACTTTGATCTCGTGTGTTTTTTTCTATAAAAAAGTTGCATTTTGCTAATAGAAGAAGGCCAAGTAGTTGCAATGACAGACTAAAGTGACCGTAGAGTTGGAATATACATGTGGGGTAAGACGGACCCCTTAACTTTAGAGCCACGTCATTCTTTATCAAGTGGTATGTGAAAATTCATCTTTGGTGTACAGGTTGTGGTCGCATATTGCTACCCAGCTATGTTGACTAAATCTAACAAATTCCTTTGAGATTGGAATAAAATCAAATATTATATTTTTATTGACATGGGCCGTTTTACCCAGGGCCTCGGGTAAAATGGGCCATATGGGGGTGGCAAAACGGACCCCTATGTCCGTTTTACCCCAGACAGTTAAAAAACAAACAATAAAAAACACACACGTTCGTTTCTTTGTGTTCTTATAAAAGTTTTAATAGCAAAAACTTGCAAACAACTATTTGGCAAGCATTCTAAGCTCAGTTTGAGCAACCTGAGAACACCTTAACATAGCCAAACTCCATAAAACAAGACAATTGTGCCCACATCTTTAACAGTTTAACACCGAACATCTTAAACACCGTCTTAAACGTAGATTCACTGAACTGGAGACTTGTAAATCCTGCTAGTCAACATAACAAACATCATGCTTATTTTTATTTCTTTCTCCAAAATTTCTGTTATGCTAAAGCAATGATTATGATAACACCATATTTTGATTCCAAACTTCACTGAATTGGAAACTTCCGCCCCAGGCAGTTCAGAAACAAAGAGTGAAAAATACAATCGTTCGTTTCTTCGTGTCCTTTTTTTAAGGTTTAAATAGAAAACAATGGTATAAACAACTATCTGGTAAGCATTTAAAGCTCAGTTTGAACAACCTGAGAACATCTTAACGTAGCCAAACTCCATAAAACACGACAATTTTGCCCACATTTTTAACAGTTTAACATCAAACATCTTTAACACCGTCTTAAACGTAGATTCACTGAACCCTGCAGAACTGAACACTTGTAGGTCCTATATCAACGACTTGATTCCGCTCCCATAAACACGATCAACTTAATGTCTAACAGTTTTTCTCTTTCTTCAATAACCTTTTGTGGAAAAAACAAATACATATTGTGTAACTGGTAAAACAGGTACCGGTAAACGTCACGGTACTATTTTTTAACACCAGACATTCTTTAGTGAAATATTTACTCTAAATGCTTCCGGTAATTACTCCATGATTATATTGCCAATTATGAGAAATAGTTATGACCTGTGACTAAAGAATGTCGTTTTTACAAAATGACACATGGCATTTTCAGAAATTAGAGGTCTACATTCCCCCCCCCCCCCCCCATCAAACACGATTTTACCTTGCCAGTTCAACTTGGATTACCTACAGTGAGTGGATGATAGAGAAGTAATATAAGAAAATGTCACTATCTACTCGACAATGAAATTTGTATACAAAATCAGTACATGGGGTAAGACGGCCCATGGACCGTTTTGGACACTCACAGGAGGGCCATCTTACCCCACAAGGACATTCAGACGTATTAACACCCAGCTCTGACGTCTGTCTGTTGTACTTTCACGACATTATTTTCAACGAATGGAGTGATATCGGTAATAACACGCCTTTCGCAACAATTGTTGTAGTACGAACGGCTTGTTATGATTATCAGCGCTCCATTCGTACAAAACAATGTAGTGCATAAAAAGGAGAGTACATTCATTGTTTTCCGCAAATGGAATGATGCTAATAACACGCCATTAACAACAATTGTTATACTGAGTAGTACGAGTATGAATATCATCGCTCCATTCGTAGAAAACAATGTTGGGCATGAAAAGGAGAGTACATATAGCTTAAAAAATTAATACTACAAATTATAGTAAAATAATGTTTGCATGAAAATTAAGGCGACTGAGCCAATAACACAAATGCTTATTAAGTTGTACGACATTAATGACTCCTTTATTAGACCATTTCACAAATGGATTCAAATTTATGGATATTTCTACCAGAAAAACTAGTGACAAGCAATGTCATTCAGCTGTTCAAAGTTATTGTGTTTCTTTTATTTCCATTGTGCATACATTAGTTGTTGCTATATCAGGCAAGCTTTGCCCAGACCTCGGGCAAGCCATGATCTGAATACATTTGTGAAATTGTCTATTGGGTCGATAACCAAGATAAGATTAAAGTTTCAACTAACTTGAATTACGATTTGTCAGCCATCTATGATTATAATAGTGTTAAAATTGTAGTATTAATTTTTTTCAGCTATATGTACTCTCCTTTTCATGCCCAACATTGTTTTCTACGAATGGAGCGATGATATTCATACTCGTACTACTCAGTATAACAATTGTTGTTAATGGCGTGTTATTAGCATCATTCCATTTGCGGAAAACAATGAATGTACTCTCCTTTTTATGCACTACATTGTTTTGTACGAATGGAGCGCTGATAATCATAACAAGCCGTTCGTACTACAACAATTGTTGCGAAAGGCGTGTTATTACCGATATCACTCCATTCGTTGAAAATAATGTCGTGAAAGTACAACAGACAGACGTCAGAGCTGGGTGTTAAATTATGATAAAACGTCCCTACACATGTACAGTATGCGCTTCAAAACATTATTAATGCTTTACGACCTGCTTAACCCAATAGTTATGCCAAACACAATTTTTTTAATGTACGATAAAAGGGCAATGTACATTTTGATTTTGATTGCTCTATAGTCTACCATATTTTAAACATGACGGGATAACTCATAAAAAGTGAAAATGGATGGTAAGTACATGTAGATGTACATGTACACATACCTAATTTTAGTGATTTCATGTCAAACAAGCACATACTGTACTTTTTAAGTTATGGGTATTTTAATGCTTACAATAATACACCATTCTTGTATACATGTACATGTAGCTCATATTACGTAAAGGATAACACACGAGTAACTGTCCGTTCGTGTGTGAGAATGGGCTGAGGGCGTAGCCCGAAGCCCATTCTCACACACGAACGGACAGTTACGAGTTGTGTTATATGATTTAACACCCAGCTCTGACGTCTGTCTATTGTTCTTTCACTACATTATTTTCCACGAATGGAGTGATAACATGTGTTTATTAGTAACCACATACTGTATTGTTGGAAATTCAAGCGTAACAGTGTTATGCACCACGACAACAATGATCACATTCCAAACACAGTACATTTGAATTTAATCACTGCAGTGCATTATACACTTGACCAGCGATTAACAATAACACGCCATTCGTACAAAATAGTTAAATAATACAATCAAATGTGAATGGGTTGCATGCATCACGGATCAACTTTTTCATTCATTCTCTCATTGGTCAGCGATCAGTTACGTTGTCAAAATTTGAATCAAGATGTTCAGCTACAGTGAAAACGAACTGTTCCAAACGCAAAATACATTCAGGGACTCTGAAATCGATGTTAGTTCAGATGCTATCGTTGAAGATATATTAAATATGGAGGAGTCAAAGCCATCAACATCAGGTTCCTTTCAACATATACAACATGACGCTGAAATGAGACATAGGTATGTGTTACTTTCATTTATTTTTTTATTATGTTCCATTTGATCCATTCGTAGAAAACAATGTTGGGCATGAAAAGGAGAGTACATATAGCTGAAAAAAATTAATACTACAATTTTAACACTATTATAATCATAGATGGCTGACAAATCGTAATTCAAGTTAGTTGAAACTTTAATCTTATCTTGGTTATCGACCCAATAGACAATTTCACAAATGTATTCAGATCATGGCTTGCCCGAGGTCTGGGCAAAGCTTGCCTGATATAGCAACAACTAATGTATGCACAATGGAAATAAAAGAAACACAATAACTTTGAACAGCTGAATGACATTGCTTGTCACTAGTTTTTCTGGTAGAAATATCCATAAATTTGAATCCATTTGTGAAATGGTCTAATAAAGGAGTCATTAATGTCGTACAACTTAATAAGCATTTGTGTTATTGGCTCAGTCGCCTTAATTTTCATGCAAACATTATTTTACTATAATTTGTAGTATTAATTTTTTAAGCTATATGTACTCTCCTTTTCATGCCCAACATTGTTTTCTACGAATGGATCAAATGGAACATAATAAAAAAATAAATGAAAGTAACACATACCTATGTCTCATTTCAGCGTCATGTTGTATATGTTGAAAGGAACCTGATGTTGATGGCTTTGACTCCTCCATATTTAATATATCTTCAACGATAGCATCTGAACTAACATCGATTTCAGAGTCCCTGAATGTATTTTGCGTTTGGAACAGTTCGTTTTCACTGTAGCTGAACATCTTGATTCAAATTTTGACAACGTAACTGATCGCTGACCAATGAGAGAATGAATGAAAAAGTTGATCCGTGATGCATGCAACCCATTCACATTTGATTGTATTATTTAACTATTTTGTACGAATGGCGTGTTATTGTTAATCGCTGGTCAAGTGTATAATGCACTGCAGTGATTAAATTCAAATGCACTGTGTTTGGAATGTGATCATTGTTGTCGTGGTGCATAACACTGTTACGCTTGAATTTCCAACAATACAGTATGTGGTTACTAATAAACACATGTTATCACTCCATTCGTGGAAAATAATGTAGTGAAAGAACAATAGACAGACGTCAGAGCTGGGTGTTAAATCATATAACACAACTCGTAACTGTCCGTTCGTGTGTGAGAATGGGCTTCGGGCTACGCCCTCAGCCCATTCTCACACACGAACGGACAGTTACTCGTGTGTTATCCTTTACTTAAGGTATGATACAACAGAAGCTTACGAGAAAGACAATTCTTTTCCTGCACAATGTGATCAACAATGCCCACATAATCCATCCTAATCTAATAGCACGATTTGTCCAAGTAATATTTATGTGAACCCTTACGATGTGCAGGTACTTAGCTTACATCAGGTGATGCTTTGATCATATTCTGTGAATTATTTTTCTGGGATGTGAAGGTTTTACGTTGAAAGTTTTGCTGAACTCCTTGCTTGGATTGTGCAATAATAACATGGCGATGATTAGCCACGGGCGCAATTAATTAAGGAGTTAGAGGGGGTGGTCCGTCTTACCAGCTATGCTCGTCTTACCCCACTTTCCCCCTATAGCAAAAATATTGATTTAACCCTTGGTAAGAGTATACTTTAATTAAAGAGAAATGAAGATTGAATATGATAAACAACAAAATAAAATATGCAAAATACAATTAATGATTAATGTACGAGGCGGAGGAGGTAGGATGTAGCGACTCCCCCCCCCCCCCTCCCGGAAGTTTTAGATTAACCATATCCGGGCTGTCCTCATCTCAAATTAGCAAAGTGAGGTGCCCTAAAGTTGTGTAATTTTCATACTTTATGGAATATATTATTTTTGACGATGGATTTACATGTTAATCTCAATTTTCATTATCACTTTGAGGTGGTTACAGCAGTGTTGGCTATCCAGACAGCGTCTCATCAAGCCGACGATCATCACTGTCGAGTGTTCGCAGTGATGACAGTACGACCACGCTTCGTAGTGATGTGACGGCGACATCAAGGAAGTCAGGTCAGACATCGATGACCTCGGTGGTCGATCACCAGCAGGGCTATGGTCATGTTAGTCAGTCGAGGGCAACAACCAATTCCACATCGGGTAAGATCATCGTGTCATTGTGTGATTTGTTAAAGGATATACAGGTATTATGTAAGTGATTCTTCTCATGAGGCCTCATCTCATCTTTATATTTATAACCCTCTTGAATATGCTTCCACATTGCAGATAGCAATATTTCTAATTTCATAGTAGTAAATGCAGATTGAGGTTTTGTTTTGTTTTACTTTGTTTTATAACTACATATATGTTCCACGAACAATTAATTCAATAATGTTTGATGGTAATTACCTTTGAGAGATACTTTGATGGCCTACGTTTTCCTCTTTTTTATCGACAATCAGAATGGTTTACTCTATTGTGTGGGTAACAAATTCGCAAAGACTTTCGAAAATATTAAGTCGAGGACAATTTCAATACCCTGTTCTTTATCCCATATATAGAAATGTGTTAGGATGACGCAATATGTCATTGTATAAAAATTATGTTCCCACATTTCCAAACGATTACCTATTCTATGGAACTTCGCCTTACGTTGATTTTTCGATTTTTGTTTTTTAAAAGATCGTTTAAGATGTGAACATTATAGTCTTTCAGACGGTTTCATTCTTGGTATGATAATCTTTTCTCAGAAGTGTAATATTCTCTAAAAATAAATGACCAGAGACACAAATATTAGCAATAATGATCTTCTTTTCAACATTTATTTTCTCTTTTTACATAGTGATGGAAATGACAATAATTGGTTAGGGTTAGGGTCCTCCTTTCATGTGTGCTAGGCTTAATTACACACACGGCGAATGACGTGGGAATCGGATATCACCTTGTTATGCGCAATATCTTTATAAACTCTTCCAATAAATATTACCATTACAAAAATACAAGGCCAGGGTATGATGATCATGATAATATTGGTATTACGGTATATGCAACCAAGGAGTTATCGGTGTGATCACCCAAGGAGTTATATATTGCGCATAAAATTATGGTGTTTGCGCAATGGGGGTATTGCCCGGTCCATGACGTCATTGCAATTTTGGTCGCATTTTCCCGCAGCTCAAATTATATCCATATCGCACTCCCTCCCACAATACTGCCGAGTACATCTTTCATAACTGACAAATCTGCGAAGAGATAACAACTAGTGTTTTTGACATATACTTTCGGTTTTTATGCCTCCGCCCACCGTAGGTGGTGCCGGAGGCATTATGTTTTCGGGTCGTCCGTCCGTCCGTTCGTAAGTCCGTACGTCCCCTTTTCGTTCTCGCGATAACTTCAAAACCGTTTTGTGGATCAGTTTGTAACTTGGCCCATGTATGTATATGGGAGGGCGATGAACTGATTAGATTTTGGGGTCTCAAGGTCAAAGGTCAAAGGTCATAGAGGTCATTATATACATAAAAATGGATCGTTCTTGTGATAACTTCAAAACCGTTTTGTGGATCAGTTTGTAACTTGGCCCATGTATGTATATGGGAGGGACGATGAACTGATTAGATTTTGGGGTCTCAAGGTCAAAGGTCAAAGGTCATAGAGGTCATTATATACATAAAAATGGTTCGTTCTTGTGATAACTGAAGAACTGTTTGACGGATCAGCTTCTAACTTGGCCCATGTATGCATATGTGAGGGACGATGAACTGATTAGATTTTAGGGTCTCAAGGTCAAAGTTCAAAGGTCATAGAGGTCATTATATACATAAAAATGGATCGTTCTTGTGATAACTTAGGAACCGTTTGGCGGATCAGCTTGTAAGTTGGCCCATGTATTCATATGGGAGGGACGATGACCTGATTAGATTTTGGGGTCTCAAGGTCAAAGGTCACAGAGGTAATTATGTACATAAAAATGGTTCTCGCAATAACTGAAGAACTGTTTGACAGATCAGCTTCTAACCTGGCCCATGTTTGCATATGGGAGGGACGATGAACTGATTAGATTTTAGGGTCTCAAGGTCAAAGGTCAAAGGTCAGAGGCGTCATTATGTACATAAAAATGGTTCGTTCTCGCAATAACTTCAGAACTGTTTGACAGATCAACCTCTAACTTGGCCCATGTATGCATATGTGAGGGACCGATGAACTGATTAGATTTTAGGGTCTCAAGGTCAAAGTTCAAAGGTCATAGAGGTCATTATATACATAAAAATGGTTCGTGATGTATGGAGTCTAGGCCTACCTATTTTAGAAATTTCATGGGGACAGTGGTCTATTTGCTATAAAATATTATTTCCTTGGTGTATTTGATGATTGTATGTCATCAGTGGTAAGTTTTTTATTTGAAAATGAAATGATGCAGAAATAAATTTTCTGTCTCTTGTGCTTTTTAAGTGTAAAGATTTGTAATTTGGTTGGACCAATCCTTTTTAGAGTGTACATGTATGCCATACATTTCCAATCTGGTGATGGCGGAGGCATAAATTCCGACCGCGCGCGGTCGAAGATTCATCTAGTTTTTTTCTTTAAAGGAGAATTACGTTCAAAAATAAAGACGATAGTGTTCAAAGGTGTTATTTATTCCTACTTGTTAGACTATATGGCTTCGCGTCAAAATATACGAGATCGATACGAATCTGCTAGCAATATGTATCGTCTGCTAGCAGCACATGGCAGCCCCCATGTGCTGCCATTTTGTTTATGTGTACAAGAAGATTTTCTTAATCCAAATGCTCAATTGCCTTTTTCAAAATTAAAAACCCATTTGAGATTAAAAATATAGAATAGATATGTCAATTTATTTTTAAACTGAAGATTTCCTTATATATTTCTGTTGAAAATCGATATTCGCTTAATAGAAATCTATTTTCTCGATACTGGACGTATGGGACGGAGCAAATTAATTCAAATTTTATGGATGCTTCTTCCCTGAGCATCTATAGCGGCAAACTATGCATTCACCTGCTTTCGGATAATGGACTTGAAAAGTCAGAATGCATGCTGCATATATTATGTTCTGCTCTGTTTGGCAAACCCAAGAAAATAGATTTTTGTTAAGCACAACCAGACAATTTAAAAGTATCATTATAAAGATTTAATTTTTATAATACATGTAAACACCCACTTTATATTTTCTGTCACATATGGGATTTTAGGTAATGAAGAAAATCAATTTAGGATTTCGATTAAAAATATCTTCCTGACTGGAACATTTCTCAATGGTTCATGTATAACTCCAAATCAGCAAGAAAATGGCAGCCCCCATGTAAATGAGTAGGAGACGATACCGGGTGTTGGAATATCTTTATTTATACCCTTTTCTGATATCTTATTAGAAAATGATTTAGGCCAATAAGTAGGAATATATTACACCTTCCAATATAAGTAAATTTGTAATCAGGGCTTAATTCTCCTTTAACTGTAAGTATATAACTTTCTCCTCGATTTATTGCATAAATTGATCAAGTTTATTTTGATTTGTTGGGATAGAGTCAAAAGACAAATGTCTCATGGTTGGCCTTTGAATCCCAAGGTCCTGGACTCGAAATCTCATAGCTGCGCTCCCCTGCGCTATAGCACTTTGGCAAAAGCATCGAATTAATCCTCGATTTCTCGGATGGGACTCAAAGCACATGTTCCTTTCTTAATCAAGCTTACACTAGTCTTATTTTTTATACATGTAAAATGTACACAAACGAATATCGTATCCGAGTTTAATGCGACTAACTCGGAACTCGGATTTTTATTTGATGGGGTGTGAGTCCCGGACATTGAACCCCTAGCCCATCTTTAAGGGCACATTTTAAGAAAAAGGGTACCAATTTTTAGGGATTTCTCGCAAAACGTAGACCCATGTTTCTGTGCGTTTTCTTACATTTCGTAGCTCAAACCCAGTGGCGTATCTACGCGGGGGGGGGGGGGGGGGGGAGGGGGCAGCCTAGCCACGGGCGGCACTTGAAGGGGGCGCACAAAAAAAAAACGCCAAAGAGAGAAAGAAAAGGGGGAGAAATAGAAAACCAAATTGTGGTCTATGAGCGTTTATTTTGAGCCCAGTAAGGATAAAATGCTAAGAAATGGTGTTTTAAATGGTTTGAAATGCAAAATGTTTCTTATGCTCGCTCGCTTTGCTCCCTCGCATTATTATATTCAAGATCTAGTTCGCGCCCCCGAAAGGCGCTTTTAAAGTGTTAAACATTAATTGACTCTAGTCGCTTTGCCCCCTCCCCCCGCATAAGGCAGGAGTTGTTAAATTTTGCGTCCTCAGATGGGATATAACTGCATAAAAAACACTTTCAAAGTATAGAACATTCGAAAGAAATCATAAATTTGCCTTGCATTTGCTTTCCTCAAAAATATTTCTTCAGGTTTTTCATTAATTTTGCGCCCCCAAAATAGGAATGTTTAAAATTTCCATAAAAAATCTATTGCTAGGTCCCTGTATTAGCCTACCTTGGATTATTTTTGTCTTTGTATATGTAAAATACATTAGAAAAGGAAAAGAAATCTGCAGCTCGGTCGCGTTGCTCCCTTGCTTTTACATTTACTCATCAAATTTGGGCTAACAACCTCGGGTTATGTGCATCGAACTCATTTTCCCGTAGTGCCATCATTTCTAAATTAAAAACGCTCATTAATCTGGGGGGGGGGGGGGGCGCAGATTTGATAGTTTGCCCCGGGCGCCAGAACATCGAGATACGCCCCTGCTCAAACCGCAAGAAATGGATTGAAAAAAATACACGAGGGACAGGATTTCGGATACCCCCCCCCCCCCCCCATGTTTTGGGATTTTTTTTTGGTAGAAAAACGGGACCCAGTTTAAAGATTCCTTGTGAAAAAGCGCACATTCCCGAATAGCGTATATACCCCCTATACTTCCATATACATACATACTATAGCTGCCCGTGACCTATTGACTCGACCAGTAGGTAGCTGGGTTAGGCTTCTCTCAAGACACAATGATTTTCTGATAAAGTGTCAAATTAGGGTCTGTGCTTGCATACTAGACTCTGTCTGCTTCCTTCTGTCTTTCTCTCCTTCCCTTCAGCCCTATCTCTCTCATAAGCCCGTTTTTCATTACACCCCCTTCTCACTCGATCCTCCTTTCCTGTGTGCTAGGCTTAATTACACACACAGCGAATGACGTGGGAATCGTATATCACCTTGTTATGCGCAATATCTTTATAAACTCTTCCAATAAATATTACCATTACAAGGCCAGGATATGATGATCATGATCATAATATTGGTATTACGGTATATGCAACCAAGGAGTTATCGGTGTGATCACCCATTGCTGTTTGCGCAATGGGGGTATTCCCCGGTCCATGACGTCATTGCAATATTGGTCGCATTTTCCCGCAGCTCAAATTATATCCATATCGCACTCCCTCCCACAATACTGCCGAGTACATCTTTCATAACTGACAAATCTGCGAAGAGACAACAACTAGTGTTTTTTGACATATACTTCTGGTTTTTTTTCTCTAACTATTAGTATATCTTTCTCCTCGATTTATTGCATAATCTGATCAAGTTTATTTTGATTTGTTGGGTAGAGTCAAAAGACAAATGTCTCATGGTTGGCCTTTGAATCCCAAGGTCCTGGACTCGAAATCTCATAGCTGCGCTCCCCTGCGCTATAGCACTTTGGCAAAGGCATCGAATTAATCCTCGATTTCTCGGATGGGACTCAAAGCGCATGATCCTTTCTTAATCAAGCTTACACTAGTCTTACTTTTTATACATGTAAAATGTACACAAACGAATATCGTATCCGAGTTTAATGCGACTAAGAACGTTATAGGCCTATATGAATGCCCGTTACAAACGGAGGGGGGGGGGGGGGGGGGAGGCGGGGGGACTCGGATTTTTATGTCCCGGGCATTGAACCCCTAACCCATCTTTAAGGGCACATTTTAAGAACAAGGGTACCAATTTTTAGGGATTTCTCGCAAAACGTAGACCCATGTTCCTGTGCGTTTTCTTACATTTCCTACCTCAAACCAAGTGGCGTATATACGCGGGGGGGGGGGGGGGCAGCCTAGCCCCGGGCGGCACTTGAAGGGGGCGCAAAAAAAACACGCAAATTAGAGGAAGAAAAGGGGGAGAAATACAAAAAAAATTATGGTCTTTGAGAGTTATTGGAGCCCCAGTAAGGATAAAACGCTAAGAAATGGTGTTTTATATGGTTTATAATGCGAATTTGTCTTAAGCTCGTTCGCTTTGCTCCCTCGCACAATTATATTCAAGATCTAGTTCGCGCCCCGAAAGGCGCCTTTAAAGTGTGAATTGACTCTAGTTGCTTTGCCCTCCCCCCCCCCCCCCCCCCTCCCCCTCGCATAAGGCAGGAGTTGTTAAATTTTACAACTATTTTTCCAAAATGACCGCCATTTTGTTTTTGGACTTAGGAAAATGATGCCACCTATTACATAGGCTAGATGCAATGGATAGAGACCAAAACTGGCGCGCTTCTTCGATTTTCAGGCTACGCAATATCCACTAGCCAGTGCAGAAGCATCGGCACAGCAGACACTGATCTACAGCATGCACGGCTTGCCGAATTACATTGCGCTCGAAGACACGTACGAATAGACAATTCCACCGCCATATAAATACAGTGACGACTGGGTATATAAAATCTACGACTTTTTAAAAATCATTTTCCATGAAAAAGATCATGAAATTTACACTTTTTGGGGGTTTTACAAAAAAAAAAACAAAACAGGCGGCCTCCAAAAAGGAAGCGGGCGGGGACGCTATACATGTATATTTTTTTTTACTTGGCCTTAATCTGGGGGGGGGGGGGGGCGCAGATTTGATAGTTTGCCCTGGGCGCCAGAATATAGATACGCCACTGCTCAAACCGCAAGAAATGGATTGAAAAAATACACGACGCACAGGATTTCGGATACCCCCCCCCCCATGCTTTGGGATTTTTTTGGGTAGAAAATGGGACCCATCTTATGAAAAAGCGCACATTCTCGAATAGCGTATATACCCCCTATACTTCGATATACATTACAGACGAAGCGTTATTTCGATTGTGTCTTTACCTGCGTCTGTCGAGCATGTGAAGGGAAATAATTAACCCATGTGCTGTAACGCCAGTTGATAAAAGTATTGTTTGCACTCCTCATTTAGCAATCACGCATAGTAAACAATATCATTCAATATCATTCTCTGCAAAAGGCGTTACAAGTATAAGCCAACAAGCACGTCACTAGGGAGTTTTTTTTGTTGTTGTGTGAACGTGGACGTCGTTCACGTCTACTGGAAGTCTGGGTCGACTGCTCAAGGTCGTCCACTGTTGAAATCAGTTTCAAGTCCAGTCGACGTGGACTGGAACGGCATGACGTTTTCTCTCCATCTTTTCTTACGTTATTTTAAATATTTTATCCTTTCACTTCCTCCTTTTGTTATTCATTGTTTTTTCTCGTTTCACTTCTTTCTACCTTTCATTATATTATACTTTAACTTCAGTAGGCCTATGTCTCTCTTCAGCGCCATTTTACGATTATTTTATACTTTGTTTTTTTCGCATTATTTTTCTCTTTGTCTTATTTTCTTATTTTATTCTTTGTTTTTCTCCTTTCACTTCTCTCTATCTTTCTTCATGTTATTCTTTGTTTTTTCCTTTCCTTTTTCTTTTCAGCGTTCTTAATATTATTGCACTATCAGCAAATGACCCTTCGTGTTAGCCCTACGTCAGTGCTTGATTCAATGCAGAGTGTGCTCCATTTAGCAATAATTTTGTTTTGGCACAAAGCGCATTAAAATCGGCACTATTCACTGACGCAGTCCTACATCAGGAAAATTACGTTTCGTGTGCACTGACGTCTGATGGGCTTAAGAAGATATTCCTCTTTCTTCTTCTGTACAGGCCTATCAGGAACGAACCCAGACACTATGGCCGATGATACGACGGAAGCGATGATGTGTTATGACGGAGAAGCGGACAGTGGGATCGCATCAAATGAATCTGATAGCAGACGAGATTCTTTATCCAGCGTGGTTAGCAGTAGCTTGTCTGCCACTTCAAGCAGCATCGATTCCACCCGTGGTTCCATATCAGATCGCCGCAGCTCCACCAGTTCGAATGTCAGCTCGATGTCAGGCATGAGTGTCCTATCTCGTTCGTCTGGTACGAGTAAGTTCTTTTACCGTTTTTTCTTCAAAATACTTTGATCTCGTGTGTGTTTCTTTCCTATAAAAAAAATTGCATTTTGCTAATAGCAGAAGGCCAAGTAGTTGTAATGACAGACTGAAGTGACCGTAGAGTTGGAATATACATGTATAGCAAAAATATTTATTTAACCCTTGGTAACAGTATACTTTAGTTAAAGGGAAATGAAGATTATGATAAACAAACAAAAAAATAAGCAAAAAAAGGGGGATGTAGCAACCCCCCCCCATCCCGGAAGTTTTAGATTAACCATATCCGGGCTGTCCTCATCTCAAATTAGCAAAGTGAGGTGCCCTACAGTTGTGTGATTTTCAGACTTTATGGAGTAGGCCTATATTATTTTTGACGATGTAATTTACATTTTAATCTCAATTTTCATTATCACTTTGAGATGATCACAGCAGTGTTGGCTATCCAGACAGCGTCTCATCAAGCCGACGATCATCACTGTCGAGTGTTCGCAGTGATGACAGTACGACCACGCTTCGTAGTGATGTGACGGCGACATCAATGAAGTCAGGTCAGACATCGATGACCTCGGTGGTCGATCACCAGCAGGGCTATGGTCATGTTAGTCAGTTGAGGGCAACAACCAATTCCACATCGGGTAAGATCATCGTGTCATTGTGTGATTTTTAAAGGATATACAGGTATTATGTAAGTGATTCTTCTCATGAGGACTCATCACATCTTT
Organism: Heliocidaris erythrogramma; assembly: GCA_025617745.1. Taxonomy (NCBI): domain Eukaryota; kingdom Metazoa; phylum Echinodermata; class Echinoidea; order Camarodonta; family Echinometridae; genus Heliocidaris; species Heliocidaris erythrogramma. The sequence goes on from CM046867.1 coordinate 41,031,356, forward strand.
ATATTTATAACCCTCTTGAATATGCTTCCACATTGCAGATAGCAATATTTCTAATTTCATAGTAGTAAATGCAGATTGAGGTTTTGTTTTGTTTTACTTTGTTTTATAACTACATATATGTTCCACGAACAATTAATTCAATAATGTTTGATGGTAATTACCTTTGAGAGATACTTTGATGGCCTACTTTTTCCTCTTTTTTATCGACAATCAGAATGGTTTACTCTTTTGTGTGGGTAACAAACTCGCAAAGACTTTCGAAAAAAAATTAAGTCGAGGACAATTTCAATACCCTGTTCTTTATCCCATATATAGAAATGTGTTAGGATGACGCAATATGTCATTGTATAAAAATTATGTTCCCACATTTCGAAACGATTACCTATTCTATGGAACTTCGCCTTACGTTGATTTTTCGATTTTTGTTTTTTAAAAGATCGTTTAAGATGTGAACATTATAGTCTTTTAGACGGTTTCATTCTTGGTATGATCCCTGATAGCTCGTAGCTTACGTCATTTTTACGTCAGGAAACGACGTCAATAAGACGTCTTCTTGCACCAACGCACGTCGTCTTTAAGACGTCAAAAACTGACGTAAATACGACGTCAATATGACGTTATTATGACATAAATATTCCCTAAATATGACGTAATTATCAAGTCTTAAAGACGTCTTTAAAAAGTCATAAATTCATGTTAATATGACGTAAATACAACACGAATATGACATCTTTATGCCAACTACAACATAAATATGACATGAACATGTCTCGAATCATGTCAACCACGACGTGAATATGACATGAATTCTGATGTCATAAAAACATAAATATGACAGAAAGACATCTTTATATTTTGATATGCACATTTCATGAGCAGTATCCTGTAAGGAAAACATCTATTAAAGCAGTGTAATAAAGATATTTATGCAATGTTCATTGCCATTAAGATGCTATCAAGGTTTTTCTTACAGCATAAACCATGACCACCTCAAATAAATAAGAAATAAACAAAATTAATTAGGAACTTATTTACAAACTTTTAATCATCCATAAAAACATTATTCTCTTCCAAATCAAGCTGGTTTATAGTACAGGCAATGAAATCAATTGCATAAGGCTATAGGACTGGCCCTAATTCTGTTGGTGTATATATCAATTACAGACAAGATAAAAGGCTTAATGTATTACCCCCCCCCCCCCCCCCCCAAAAAAAAAAAAAAAAAAAAAAAAAAAAACCAAACAAAAACAAAAACAAAAACAAAACAAAACAAAACAAAACACAAGTTAAAATGAGCAGTGACACGAGTTGCAAAACCCAAACCTGTAAGTTTCATGCGAATACAATCATTGAGATATTGAGTATTTCTACTAATGCTCTACCATTACTCGCTATGACTTGCAACGTAGGTACGATGTCAATTTTGAAAATATCCTCTTTGTAGGGCAAGTGAATTATGTCTCAAAATCTGTTTGACTACGGAGAAATTCGTCTTGCAGGATGTAAATAACGCATGTCTTGCATAATCTAATTTAAAAATATGCTTCGACTTAGGTGATTGAATTACAGGTCGACTTAAAAGTATGCACAGTTGACTAGTTTCTTTTTGTTGGTTCCTGCCATACACAAACATATAAAATATCCAGAAACAATCAATCTTGTGCAGCAGTAATATATAGGCTCTCAATACAGGGTGGCCCGCAAAAAATGGAACCCACGAGATCCTGAATTGCATCAAATTGAATCACACAAAATAAATACTATTGACTTTATTTGATTGAGTATTATATTTCCTATAGGATGATACCAAGATCAGCTCTATTTTCCGAAATTAGCGAATTTCGGGAAGAAATTTATGTGAGATGAAAATAATTCTGACACTGGGTAGTGTTTTATACGCTCTCCGCCAATTTCTAAAGGCGGCGATGAAAGGCTTCAACTCAAAAAATGACGTTTTCAAAAGTCAGCAAAGCATATGAAGCACCATTAGTAACCTCAAATACGCTTCATTCAGCATGAACATGGATGCAAAATACGAAAATTTGCAGAATGAAGCTCTTCAGGGAAAAGGCTCTATAAACATCTGAATGCATGAGCCAAAATAAGTGACATTGGTATCATCTTAGAGGAAAATTAATACTCTATCGAATTAAGTAAATAATATTTACTTCTCATACTACAATTTGATGTAATTGAGGATTTCTTGGGTTCCATTCTTTGCAGGCCACCCTGTATAAGATTACTGCATTAAAACATGGTTGCAAATTAAAGCATAATAAATTTAAATCTTGTTATGAAAAACAAATTTGATATAACAAACTGTCGTTAAAGCAAGATAATTCTTCTGGTCCCATATTTTTGTATTCTGTCGTTTCTTAGCCTCAATATAATAAGGTTTCAGTAAAGATGTAATTTCATTGGTCCCAAGGACTCGGTATAACGAGGTTAAACTGTACATTTGCGTATAACCGGCAACTTGTGTAATCTTGACAATATTATTAGGCACAGGTAAATTACGTAAATATTTCACGATGAAGACAATGCTCAGTTATCTCATGCAAGGATTGACAACATAGTCATATCAGATATAGGATTATTCTACAACACTCATACTTTTTATTTCTAAGAAAATACAATATACAACATCATTATCAACATATATAAAAAGTTATGAAAAACAACCGAGAAGTTTAAAAAAATACTAACATGGTCAGCATTTGACATATACAATGCCTAAGAAAATAACTGGCTAAGTTGATATGCAGCTGCATTACTGGCAAAAAAAAGTACATAAAAGCGGATACCCGTATAATGTGTAAAATAATGTATCAATTGGAATGTAGACATGTACAACATCACTGTCAAAAGCTATACTTATAAAGGGTGCACTTACGATGGTTAGAATTATTTCATTGAGATGAATACTTGTTTTTGGCATTGGCATTACCCTGTGAGAATTTCAAGTCCAACAGACTGATTTTTGGCAAGTTACAAGCAAACATAGAAACAGTTGGCCAAGGCATAAACATGCAAGTAAAAATGAGCATGAAGATCGTGCTTAGAAGATATTAACTTTGAAAAAAAATAATTTTGTGAGAGATCCTACATTTATACAAGCACTCAAGACCATCCCTGATATAAAATATGTTCAACAGTGTAATTAAGGCACTTTTATTAACAATTATTGCATGAAGGCAGTCATGCAAATGGAACCACAAAAATCACCAAAGACTTGACTTGATCAGTTTCAACTACCATAATCACTTACATGAAACAAAATTGAAAAGACCAAATTTTTCTACAAAGACTTATGCAGATGATTTCATCCCGCCAGTCAAGTTTTCTTATTCAAATAACAGCTGAAGTCCGCACATTACAAATTAAACAACAGCTTTTTAAAAATCTGATTTTTCAGTTAGTTGTACCAATTCACTGCGACTTTTTCATATGGAAATACCAGTTTATATGTTACGCTTCATGAAATCATGAGAAACTATCAAATGATGACACAGGTGGTATAATGCGAGGTTTTAGTACACAATTACTGCTGTATTTGTGTCGGTTCCGAGGAATTAAACTTAGTTCAAAGTCGAAACAAAAACAACGAGAAAAACAATAATACCTCTTCAGTATGTTCTAGTATTATATTCTACACGTAGTAGATACATGTAGTTATTATGTACATGTACACTGTCGCTCTTGATAATGTAAAAAAACACCTTTCCTGATTGAGGTAGTTGGAAGCATGAAATATAGTCTTGAAAATATCATCTATAATAGGGCATCTCAATTTTCCACTCCACCTTCGTCTGACGCCATTTCCACGCTTATCATGACATGACCAGCTCCTCCTCTGGCAGCTCCTCCTCTGGCAGCTCCTCCTCTGGCAGCACCTCAACTGGTGGCCCATCGACCAGCGGCCCCTCAACCAGGGGCCCCTCCACTACCTTATTTTTTTGGTACACGTACTTGAGGTAGTGCTTGATGGGTTATGCACGCTTGGGCTAAAACCACTTGGTCTAATTTCCAGATGGGCTACCTTCATTCGGGCCAAACCCTTTTGATCCACCCTTCATTTGGTCAAATTTGCACTTGGTCTAATAACCAGAAGGTCTAATAACCACTTGGGCCAATTATCACTTGGTCTAATAACCATTTCGTCTACTTTATTTTGTTGTCACTTGGTCTACTACCAGTTCGTCTAATGTCAGTTTGTCTAATTCCCAGTCAGTCTAAAACTAGTTGGTCTCCAGGCATTTCGTCTAATTTCCACTTGGTCTAGTATCCATTTGGTCTATATATCATTTATATGGTATAATGTGCAGTTGGTCTAACTTTCATTTAGTCCATTTTCCATTTAGTCTAATTGTCAGTTGGTCTAAATGCCAATTTGTCTAAACATCACTTTGTCTAATTATCACTAAGGCTAATTGCCTCTTGGGCTATTCGTCTACGCACCTACCAACAACACTATGCGTCATTTTCTTGGACATCCCTGGACAGGTTGTGGCCAAAGCTTTTTGAAAGGGCCTAGGGGGCCGGGGGGGGGGGGGGGGGGGGGTGTTATCCTGACTCGACTCTATCCTGAGCTGAGGTCAAAAACTAAAACAAACAAATACCGATATCTGTAATATGTCTTGTATTTTTCCTAAACTCTAAATGTTTACTTTTCTGTAAACTGCAAAATGTCATAATACCTAGATACGCCACTGCCTCAAAAGAAGAAAAGGGCAGTGAACAAGTATAAAAAGCGGCATTTTTGTGGGTAGCAGGAGACACCTTTTGGGTGAGGGGGGTACCGGGTATTGTGCCCTCCTGCCAACGAGCGAGTTAATTTACGATTTAGATGAACAAATAATAATAATAATGAAGATGATATAATAATAATAATGATAATATTAATAATAGTATAATAAGAATAGTTGCATAGTTCTCTTCTTTCTTCTTCTTCTCTCTCTCTCTCGCTCCCTCTTTCTCTCTCTCTCTCTTTATTTTTGGTCATTTGAAAAATCATAGGGGGCAACCGCCCCTCCCCCTGTAGCGCCGCCCCTGAAAATAACAGTTTGCAAAGCTCAAAAGCAGGTTCGATCCGTGTTCATGAAGTTACGCCCCCCCCCCCCCGAGTGCTCAAACTTATCTACGTTAGCGAGGGAGGAAAGTGACTGAGCGGAAAATTTTCCAATTTTTAACCCTAAAAAACGCCATTTCTTTTTTTTCTTTTTTTTCATTTTACCCAGGAAATTTTGCAATTGACCACCGCAATTCAGCGGTAGAGAAGCTCGAATATTATACATTGCTAAACGGTTTTCTATTCACTCACTTCTACAATCGGGAGCAAAACTAACGAAAACCCTAAATAGGCTTGAGAAAGAGTCGAGAAATTCAGCAAGGCTACCTAAAGTTGAGAACCTTTGCAAATGCTGTTTTATACACTTTATCCTATATTGGGGGTGCAATATTTAGCAGGAGTCATTATGAAACTTAAATGATATAGCGAGCAAAGCAATTACATCTTTTTTTCAAATTTTGAACCTTTTAAGCTATTTAAGAACTATATAAGCCTACTGGGGTGCGAAATTACGAGATCCTGAAGGAAAATAATTTTGCGAGGGAGCACAGCGACCGAGCTTTGGAAAATTTTCGCATTTCAAACCTTCAAAAACTAGATTTCTAGTGCACTTAATGTACAATGCGGATTTGGGGGCGCATAATCCGTAAGGATTATGAGTTTTCTTCATTTCCCCCCTTTTTTCATTCTCTCCTTTGCGTTTGTTGCGTCCCTCCAAGTGACGCCCGGGGCACGCGCCCCCTGCCCCCCTTGATACGCAAAGCGACAGAGCGGGGGAGGGTGTGGGAGGGGGTATCGATGAAAAGGAGGGGGTATCCCCCTCCCACACTAGGCACTTTTTCAAAAACTGTCTATAAAACTTTCATTTCAGAGCATCCCAGAATGTTTTTTTCAATGAAAAGAAGGAATGCACGGATCTACAATGCGAGCGAACGAATTTTCTTCGATATTTTCGCATTGAAATTAGGGAATTTATTATTTCAATACTTCTAATCATTAAAGAATGTGATGATATTTAAAGATCAAACACAATGAGTTTGAATAATTATTAGTTTTATGTTAATGTATCATAATTCTTATTTATTTTATCCAAAAATATTTGGGGGATGATAACACAGGCCATCCCCCACCTCAATTTTTTTTTTTTTTTTTTTTTTTGGGGGGGGGGGGGATATATACCCCCCACCCCCGGGATCGACACCCATGCTCAAAAGATTCAGAGAAGCTTAAAGGCAGAATAATTAGTTCTTAATATGACAACAGTGTGACACCTTTGAGCAGAAACTTAGCGAGATCTGGGGACACAGTGCCCAAAGGTTTAATATTGCAGCAATTAAGAATATCCCCTGCCCGAAGCTTGCTGGCTACGCTCGCTCGTACTCACTTAATGTAACTCATGGCAGTAACATAAAGTCCTATCTATCTCTTTCATTGAGAGATTGTGCTTGAAATTAAACGCTTTTGCGGCATGAAATTGTCATGAAATCACTGTATAATGCAAGCACCATGCATGACCTTCGACAAGAAAATAGTATTTTTTGTCGCTCGCTTGCAAGTTAGGAGTAGAGCAGAATTGCATATTAGGCAAAGATTAGAAAATAAATCCTTAAAATTTAATGTGTGTTAAATACAATGTAGGGGTACAGCAACGTATCAAAACGCCATTTTCCATTCTTGTCTTCACCCTTTATAATTAATTTTTCCCTTTCCAAAAAAATGTACCCAGTTCGTTGAAACCCCAAGTCTGTGGGTCGTCTTGCCCCTCCTATGAAAATACCCTGGCACCGCCCCTAGCTCTTATTGACTACACAAACATTTGCACATCAGATATCAAATAAGAACAGAGGCGGCGCTCCGGGGGGGGGGGGGGGGGCGGGGGCACAGTACCCCACCCCACTGCTTCAAGTAGGCCTACCCCAAAAGTGCCCCTTTCCATAGCTGTTAAGTGCCCCCTTTACTTCGTATAGTGCCCTTTTTCTTTCTAATAAGTGCCCTTTTTACCTTCTGATAAGTGCCCCTTTAACCTCAGACATTACTTCCCCTTATGAAATCTAATAATTGCCTTTTTTCGTCTTAATAGTGCCCATTTCCCGTTCTAATAGTAGAAGTTTCCCTTGTTATAAGTGCCCTTTTTCATCTTCTGATAATTGCCCCTTTTAGGCTCAGATTAGTGTCCCCTTTGAAATGTTTGTTTTCGTCTGATTGGTGCCCATTTTCCGTTCTAATTGTGCAATTTTTTTCTTATGATATGTGCCCTTTTCACCTCTGATAAATGCCTCTTTTTAAGTGCCCCATTTGTCTTCTGATAAGTGCCCTAGATATATACCCATTATATATTTAATATATTGTACCTATATACTCCGATGTCGCTTACAAACTGTGCCCTAAAGTCCACAAAAGAGCCATATACCTATCTCCAAATAATCAAAGAGGCTTCATAATAATAGATTCCCCTACTGATATCAGCACAATGAAAGGCAGTGGAGCAGGGGCAGGTGGGGCACAATTCCCTAAATTATACAACTATACAAGAATGAGCAGTGCCCCTAAATCATAACAGGAAGGAGGACAATTTTTTCAATTTTTTTTCCAAAGCTCGCTCGCTGTGCTCGCTCGCATTTACCATTGTCTTCTTATCATATTAGGAAATTCGCTGCTATTCAAAATATCTTCAATATTTTGCTCGCTTCGCTCGCTCGCAAATGAATATTCAGACCATTACACTCAACTGCAAAGTAGTTTATTTTAAAATCTAGAACCATGTTAAGACATAAACGATAATGTGTCGAAAATGATCCTCGATAGTGTATTAATCAGAATATAGTGGTATATGTGCAATACAAAATCAGGTTCTTCTACTTAAGTCATGAAAAGAAGAGGAGACTTATGAATGTTTAAATAATATTAAATAATTGATTTTAGTAAATTAAATGATTAATATATAAAATGTAGGGATATTGATTGATCTTGATATAAGCAGCAACAAGGTGAATAACTCTTTTAATGCACATTTACGTAGATGACTTCTTTGAAGTTTCATTTTTTTAAAGTTTCATTTCCCTGTGCTTTCTCAAATGACCAGAAGAATAAATACTAGTAGTAATTAGACCAAATGGTCATTAGACTATATGAAAATTAGACCAAATGCTAAGTAGCCTAACTGGTTATTAGACTAAATGGAATTGGACCAAATGATAGGTAGACCATATGGTATTAGCCAAAGTAGGTGTAGCCCAAATGGATATTAGACTATGTGGCTTGTAGACAAAATGACTGTTAGACTATTTGGAAATAGACGAAGTGAAAATTAGCCGAAGTGAAAATTAGCCCAAATGGGTGTTAGACTAAATGGGGTTAGCCAAACTGGGTATTAGACGAATTGGTTATTAGGCCAAATGGAAATTAGACGAAATGGTAAGTAGACAAACTGGTTGTAGACAAAATGAAGTTAGAGTACGTGGAGTTCGACGAACTGATATTTGGACCAAGTGGTGGTAGACCAAGCGAGAGTGTACCTGCTTGATACCCTTCTCTATGGTACACTGTCGCTTGGTTTACCACCACTTGGTCTAATCATCAGTTCGTCGAACTACACGTGGTCTAACTTCATTTTGTCTACAACCAGTTTGTCTACTTACCTTTTCGTCTACTTACCTTTTCGTCTAATTTCCAATTGGCCTAATAACCAAAAATATTATGTTCTTGTTGAAGTTCATAGATTATGCTTGCATTATATTGGTTTCATGACGAAGATGCCGCAAAAGCGTTTAATTTCAAGCATAATCTCTCAATAAAAGAGATAGATAGGACTTTATGTTACTGCCATGAGTTACAATAAGAGAGTGCAAGCGAGCGTAGCGAGCAAGCTTCGGGCGGGAGATATCTTAATTGCTGCAATATTATTAAACATTTGGGCACTGTCCCCTGCTCTGGCTAAGTTCCTGCTCAAAGGTGTCACACTGTTGTCATATCAAGAACTAAATATTCTCCCATTAAGCTTCTCTGATTCTTTTGAGCTTTGCAAACTGCTATTTTCAGGGGCGGCGCCACAGGGGGAGGGGGCAGGGGCGGTTGCCCCCAAAGATGTTTCAAGTGACCTAAAAGAGAGAGAGAGAGAGAAAGAAAGAGAAGAAAAACGACAAAAGAAGGAGAAGAAGAAAGAAGATTATGCAATTATTATTATTATTATTATTATTATTATTATTATTATTATTATTATTATTATTAACCCTATTTGTTCATCTAAAACGTAAGTTAAATCGCTCGTTGGCGGGGTGCACAATCCCCCCTTTCCAAGCACCCAAAAAGCTTATTATACTTGTTCACTGCCTTCTTGTTCTTCTTTTAAGGCAGTGGGGTATATAGGTATTATGACGCCCTGGGCAAACAGTGAATTTGCGCCCCCCCCCCCCCCCCCCACCTTCCCGAGTCAAATTATGTTATGCGAGGAAGCGAAGCGACCGAGCAGCAATTTTTTTTTATTCAATTATATTTTTACCCTTCTACAGAGTTCCTTTATTCATCATCAATGTAACAATTCTTACAAAAGATCGTACATATATATATTTTCCCCATGATTTGTCATGTAAATACTTAAACAATAGAGTATACCATAATATAACAAAATATGCAGCCGCACAGCGGTGTATTTGATAGTTTGACAAAATACACGTTGTGTACAATAATATATTACATACAAAACAGGCAAAGAGAACATAGACTCTCAGAAACATTTGGTGAAATAGAAAAAAATTTTCCTCAAACTTATCTTCTTTAAGATTTATCTTTGATATATACACTAAAGGAAAAAAGAAACTTATAAAAGTTCAAGAGATCACCAAATTAAATTCTCTGCATGGAAATGTACCAAATTTGGATATAATGTTGATTCAATGCATGGCTTTAAATGACAGTCAAAAACAAAAAGTTTTCTTCAATGCCACAAAAGAAATGTGCACTGAAACAAAGGACTCTCTAATCCCAAAGTCACAAAGATAAACTGCAGCCTTGTACACCATATGCATGTCAATGAATGAAACAAAAGAATTTCAAAAGGGATTTGCAAGTTCATATCCAAACAGATTAATAGCCAGTATGTCCACCTCTAGCTTGCTGGCAAGCTGTACACCGTCTTCGCATGCTTCCGATCAGATTCGCGATGGTAGCCTGGGGAACATTGTTCCATTCCTCTTGCAGTGCTGCAATGAGCGTCTCCCTATTGATGGGTTGATTGTCACGCCTTGACACACGTCGACCAAGCTCTTCCCAGAGATGTTCAATTGGGGAAAGGTCTGGTGAACGGGCGAACCATGGCAGAACATCAATATCCTCTTGCTCGAGGGGTGCAAATCCCTTTTGAAATTCTTTTGTTTCATTCATTGACATGCATATGGTGTACAAGACTGCAGTTTATCTTTGTGACTTTGGGATTAGAGAGTCCTTTGTTTCAGTGCACATTTCTTTTGTGGCATTGAAGAAAACTTTTTGTTATTGACTGTCATTTAAAGCCATGCATTGAATCAACATTATATCCAAATTTGGTACATTTCCATGCAGAGAATTTAATTTGGTGATATCTTGAACTTTTATAAGTTTCTTTTTTCCTTTAGTGTATATATTTCCATATCATAATATGTTTTGATAGCTGTCGAAACTTTTTCAAACCTTGCTAACTGACTTACATTTAGCTGATTTTTTTTTCTTACAGGGACGGCCAAGACGAAAAGGGAATAGCCCAACAGGCAATTAGCCTTAGTGATAATTAGACAAAGTGTGACCCGACGCCTCAAAGCCTACAATAAGTCTCCAAATTTTTTTTTTTGGTTTATACATTTTCTAAAAGTACAGATTCTCAGCTTTCAAATGGTATATCACTTGCCTAGTTTACTCAATGATAACACCTTTAAATATCACATTTAGAAGCAATCAATAACTCCTATTCAGAGAAAATGGCCATTTAAGTTCGGAACAAAAGAGTGCTAAACCTTCGCTCTCCGTGTGCACCCAAGTAAAACTGGGTATTCAAATGGCCATAGCAACAGGTATGAAGGGATTATCAGATTAAGCTGAATTTTGGCACACTGCTCCAGGAGGACCTATTCATTACTCACTCCAAAAATCAATTTAATTCCTTTAGAGGTAAAGTAGTAATTTGGCATTGAATGAAAGTATTACAAAAGCTCTCCAAACATTCATAAGCTCGACAGGTGAAAAAAAAGGAGTCATTTTAAAATGCCCCAAAAACATATTTCTAAGTCGAATTACGACTCACAAACTTGAGACATGATAGAATGATAATGAAACTACCCATTTCTATCAAAAACAAAAAATTGACTGATCCAAGCAAATTTACTATTTTGGGCTAGTTTGCTACGTTGTGGTCCGTGCGACTTATTGTAGGTTTTGAGGCGGCGGGTCACAAGTGATGTTTAGGGTTAGGGGGCCATTGTGCCCTCCCCCCCTATGATTTTTTTCGCCGTGCATCGAGACCGATCGAAATTTCGCGTTGAAATTACCGGGTACCGGTTCCAAAGTTACGCATAATCTAAAAAAAAGCGTCGGGCCAAAAATCGCTCCAAAACGTGATTTTGTGTACAAAGTCAATACAAATCATGTTCTCAGCCCAAATTCATAAATGTATGATTATTTTGGCTTTTACTGAGTGAAATGAATCAAATTCATGCTGTTTATGATTCAAATAAATTCACCAACAAATTTCATCGAAATAAAAATAAAAAGCTAAAAAAACAAAGAAATACATAAGAAATTCAAAAAACAATAAAATACATAATAAATTAATTTCCATACCACTTTGTTTTTGCATTTCAAAGAATATTTAGACAAAATATTAACACATTTGGAGCTTCATTTAATGATTTACAGCAATGAGTCTGATTTTACGCATAAATTAACATAATTGATATAATGAGCCTATTTTGGGAAAATTGACTATTCAATATTGTAAATAACGCTACCCGCGACGTGCATGCCGATTTTCGGCGCGATCGCGCGGTCAACGGCTGAGATCCTAGGGGGGCCATAATGCCCCCCCCCCCCCGCAATGGACTCAAGTGATCAAAAAGCCCAATGGGATTAGGGTTAACAACTGCCAATTCATGAGATTCTGGTAAATGTCCTAGGTCTTTGCCAGGCCCACAATTCACGAATTCCTTTGTCCCAACCTCCCCTGGGCGGTTTTACAGTTGGCTGCTCCTTTCTCTGCATCAAAGTTCAAAGCGACTTCAATTTATCGCGCGCAGCTAATAAAAGTTCGCACATTGACCGAAATTTGAGTAAACAAGATCGCGCGTTCTTTATTCCAGTATTTGAATCTCATTGGTCGGTTACGTATATAGGGATTCGAGTTAACGATCACGCGAGGAATTCGGCAATAACATTCCTTCGGTAGCGCACGATTGGACCTGATTGTATCCGAATTTCCCCGAGTCAGGCCAACTGGTCAGGCCCATGGATTACGACTTGCCACTCCCTTTAATGTTAGCCACCTTGACTTTCAAATTTGAAGTAGACACTATTCTGATAAAAATCAAAATAAATTCTGACCGGGTATCGAGATAAATTCTATTACTGAATCTGTTGAAAGATCGTCGCTAGCGCCGCTGCCACCACTGTTTGCACTTAAATGAATGCAGCACCTGCCAACAGTGCCAAGTCCCGACTCACCCCGGCTGTCGAATGCGAATGGCTGCTGTTCGCAGCCGCAACGGCAACACCGTCAATGACTTTTGTTGGGGCTGCCGCAGTAGATCTAGAAATCTAGAGAAAAATACGTAAATAAATGGCGAAATAGTCAACCTTGACTACTTGCCAATGAACTCCATCATCATCATTAAAAAAAAGAAGACATTATCATCATCATAATCATCATCAAAACTAAAATTTCTTTGAGTTGTCGAGCTGTCTGAGTCTGACGAATTATCCGCGTGCAACCACGTGTGACCACTTTTTAACTGGCAGATCTACTAGTACTATTTTACTAGTACAATGCAAATGTTCGAAAAACTGATACAAGAATTTTAAAAAGGTTTAGACTAACCTGATACGAATGGCCAGTACGTCTGTGCTGTTCGTTGAACAAAGATTTCGGCTTAACTATAGTATACCCAAGATTTCAATTCCAAACAGTCAAACTTCAAAGAAAGTTCAATTCTTAGATTCCGAGTTGAAAGTTGTATTCGCAGGATATAATCAGCAGCATGCAGAGTGTGCGGGGTTTCACAGTGTGTATTTGATGAGCGCGCGCAGCTTGTCGAGACAGCTAGCTCGACCCTCAAATTTGTAGGAAAACGTAAACATTGCAAACAAAATCAGTAGACCCCGTTTTTCCTTTCTCCCCCTCTCTCTCTCTTCTCTCTCTCTCTCTCTCTCAATTGTATTGTTAATGTTATAATTCCATGATATATCTAGCATTGATTTATTGATTTGAACAAAATGTGTCATGATTGTGCCGTATATAGATCTAACTGTTTGCACTTTCAGTAATGTAATGATAGTGAGGTGGTCGAAATATTTCGTATCGCATCGTGACTAATGTTGGTCGATATTGTGAAACGTCATATTGAGGACAAGACCGACCGGACCAAAGAGTTTTAATTCCGTTCCTGGACCGACCCAAACATGCATTGGCCATGGCGCCTAGTGGCGCAATTTCGCGGAAATTGCCATCGCCGGGCAGACATTCCACAGCTTACTTTTTTCCAAGATTTCAGATATCATTTTATCAACCTTGACCCTAACCCGACCCAAAACCTCATCCAAACCATTAACACAACCCTAATTCTAACCCTAACCCTTATCCATTTATTACCACTACATTTTGTATTATTAATTGTGCAAGACCAGGATACGAGCTCTGTCGACGACCGCTTTAATTTGGGGTGGGTTCCTAATTAATGTGCGGAATGTCTCCTTGCGTAAAATTTGATATCTACAGACTGGAGTTGTTGGGTGTGTGTGTGCGTATGTGTGTGGGTTCTGCATAAAGCTTTGATGAACCTGTTTAATAGACTGATGCGAAAAGAAAAAAAACATTCGTCGTTGGTTGGTCAGTAAATGACGTAAAAATCACGTCTTATTCTGGTCGTAAAATTGTCATTTAGTGGTCAATAAATGACGTCAGAATCACCTCATATCCTGGTCGTGAAATTGTCATTAAGTGGTCAATAAATGACGTCAGAATCACGTCATATTCTGGTCGTGAAATTGTCATTAACTGGTCAATAAATGACGTCAGAATCACGTCATATTCTGGTCGTGACAAATTTCAGAATTTACTTGTCATCGAATGTCGTCATAATGACGTCATATTTACGTCATATAAATGACCACTCACCAGTTGACCAGTATATGACCAGAATAAGACGTCATTATGACGTCGGTCTGCTATCAGGGATAATGTTTTCTCAGAAGTGTTATATTCTCTAAAAACAAACGAACAGAGACACACATATTAGCAATAATGATCTTCTTTTCAGCATATTTTATTTTCTCTTTTTACATACTGATGGAAATGACAATAATTATATGAATTCTTGCTTGGTAGCACTTTTGGGTTGGGAGAATTACACAGGCATACACGTTAACTTAAACAGACATTATATCAATGGACAAATCCTAGGTATGTCCCATACGTCACCAAGTATTATGAAAGTGGAGTATGAAATTGTAAGCATAGTTTCATAAAAATATCATTTTACATACTATTTTGTGGGATCCAAGCTCTAGCAGGGCTATCAGATACACTAAAATCTTATATGTTTTCGGTGAATTATGGGACATAAGGTGGAACTTAGACTAGAGCTAATATGAACTTTTCGTCTTTCCTTTTAATATCCCATCATAACAAATAGGTTATACAAGAGTGAGCTCCACATATGGCTATGGCTACGGCCAAGGCGGTCAGACCCGCACTACCAACACCACACCAACATCAGGTATGTCAGGTTTGATTCAGATCCAGGTCGTAGATTATGCCGGGAAGACACACCTTGTAAGGGTCAGACGGGCTGACAAGGTCAAAGATCTCAAGGTCAAGGTTCAGGAGAAAGTGAAGATCGCCCCATGTCAGCAACGTCTTGAGTTTCAGGGCAAAATCCTTGATGATAGATCATCAGGTAGTCTGCAATCGCAAGGACTTGATGACATGAGTACTGTGCGTTTACAGGGACGACTGATGGGTGGTGCCCTGTTCAAATAAAGCTTGAAAATTTTCCAAAGGTGCATATTTCAGAAGGTTTGTTAATCCGAAGGTTCATTGTTCCGAAGCTTCATGATTCCGAGAATGAAATAGAACCCAGTTTCAGTTTTGGAGTATAATGAATTTTCGAAATAATGAAGCGTATTTCATTTTGGGATTAATGACCCCCCCCCCCCCCCAGTATGGTATAGGAAGTTTTTGTGTTCGGGATTATGAAGCTTTGGAAGGAATTACGACCCTTCGGGAAAACAAACATACATGTACGAGTGTCCCCGGAAATTCATAGCAAATGAAAGACTCCTAAATTTTAAGAACCTTCCATCTCGTCGGCAAGCATGATCTTGGCAAATTTGCTCATCTACAAACAAATTATTTGCAGCTTGTCTGACGACAATCTTATTTAGAATGACGATTTTTCGTACACTTTCTCTTAGGGGCCCCCTGCCACCTAAATGCCCTTTGTCCTCCCCCCCCCTCGCATATAAGGCAGGAGTTGTTAAATTTTACGCCCCAGATGGGATATAACTGCATAAAAAACACTTTCAAAGTATAGAACATTCGAAAGAAATCATAAATTTGCCTTGCATTTGCCTTCCTCAAATATATTTCTTCAGGGTTTTCATTCATTTTGCGCCCCCAAAATAGGAATGTTTAAAATTTCCCCAAAAAAATCTATTGCTAGGTCGCTGTATTACCTTGGATTATTTTGTAAGTGTAAAATACATAAGAAATTTCAAGTTGAGGGGTGAAAAGGAAAAAAAAAATCTGCAGCTCGGTCGCGTTGCTCCCTTGCTTTTACACTAAATCATCAAATTTGGGCTAACAACCCCGGGTCATGTGCATCAAATCACAAATCACATCACGCAGTGCCATCATTTCTAAATTAAAAACGCTCATTAGCCCAAGTAAAAAAATATACATGTTTAGCGTCCTGCCTTTTTGGAAAAAAGGAAGGAGGAGGCCCTTTTTTTTCAACATGGCCACCTTAACCAGCCGGGCTATTTTTCGAATTTTTTTTTTAAATCACCACTTGGACTTAGGAAAATGATGCCACCTATTACATAGGCTAGATGCAATGGATAGAGACCAAAACTGGCGCGCTTCTTCGATTTTCATGTTACGCAATATCCACTAGCCAGTGCAGGAGCATCGGCGCAGCAGACACTGATCTACAGCATGCACGGCTTGCCGAATTACATCGCGCTCGAAGACACGTACGAATAGACAATTCCACCGCCTTATAAATACAGTGACGACTGGGTATATAAAATCTACGACTTTTTAAAAATCATTTTCCAGGAAGAAAATCATGAAATTTAAGCTTTTGGGGGGGGGGGGGGGTTTTACACAAAAAAAAACAAAAAAAAAACAAACAGGCGGCCTCCAAAAAGGGAGCGGGCGGGGACGCTAAACATGTATATTTTTTTTACTTGGCCTTAATCTGGGGGGGGGGGGGGGGGACCGCAGATTTGATAGTTTGCCTTGGGCGCCAGAATATAGATACGCCACTGCTCAAACCGCAAGAAATGGATTGAAAAAAACCCCGTCGGTGCTACTGTCGGGCTACTGGCTACTGGCAGGCGAAATGCGGACGTCGGGCGGAGGGAAACGGAAGGGGGCGCATGTCGGCGGATGGTGTAAACGGACGGGGATAGCTTCTTTAAACCCCGTGTGTACCCGTGCTTATCCCGCGCTATGCAACTTACCTCATCCCAATTGGGAGGGTGCTGTGCACTCCAAGCATGCTCAGCGACTGCCGAACTGTCTATGCGACGGTGCTTGACATCCCTGCGGAGTTCTAGCATCCTTTCGTTGACGGGTCTACCTGTTTCGCCGATGTAGACTTTGTCGCAAGTCCCGCATGGGATCTTGTAGACAACGCCGTCGAGGCTGCCGGGTAGCGTGGGGTCCTTCGGGTGGACTAGCTGGTTTAACGAATAGCGGTGTCGGACTTGAAAACGGCGCGTATGCTATGCTTCTCTAGGTGTCGGCGGAGCTGGCGAGAAATAGAATCGACAAACGGAAGAACAACGGTAGACTTGTAATTCACAACTTCCTTATCGGTGGCTTTCTTCTTCTTACTGACGCGGTTAAGGAAGGAACGCGGGTATCCATTCGAAACAAGAGCGGAAGCGATGTGTTGTTTCTCAGCGGCTGTGCACAGGGGTTTGGAAACAATGCGCGATGCTCTGTCACTTAACTACCCCGCGCTTGACGGATTGGGGATGATGCGAGTCATAGGCCAAATACTGATCGGTGTGTGTGGGCTTCCTATACACTGTGGTAGTGAGGCGGCCATCACTATCCCGGTGCACTAGTGTGTCAAGGAAGGCGATGCGGCTATTGTCTTCCGTACGTCTCCATAGTGAAACGAATAGACGGTTGCTGCGCGTTCACGTGACTTAAAACACCACCGGTGGTGGATCTATTAGTTACAATGAAGGTATCATCGACATAGCGTTTCCAAATTCTCGGGCTGAGTTCGGACGGGTAAGTTCTGAGCGCATCTTCCTCAAAGGATTTCATTTACAAGTTAGCAATAACTGCGGAAACAGGACTCCCCATGGCCGCTCCTTCTTGTTGTTCATAAAAGTCACCGTTGTACATGAAGTACGTGGATTCTAGCACGAACTTAAGAAGATCTGTGACCTGGGAAGGAGAGAGCTTGGTGCGATCGGCCCGATCGCACCAAGCGACACCTAGCGCCTAGCTACGACACCTAGCTACGTGGGTCTATACGCCACAGTACGCAACACTACGACATTCCATGCGCAAGTCTCAAAATGTGTTTCGAGAAACCGGGGCATTTTGGCGTAGTGTTGCGTAGGAATGGCGTACAGTGGCGTAGTTTTGCGTAGGCTTGCGTATAAACAGCGTTCTCTGGCTCTACGCAGACAGTACGCCAAAAAATTAAACATGTCTAATTTAAACATGTTTAAAAAATTAAACATGTTTAATTTTTTGAGCCCCTCCTGCGTACCTATTTTGCGTTCCTCGGCGTAGACTTGCGTAGACTTACGTAGGCGCAGCGTATGGCAGCGTAGTGTTACGTAGTCGCTACGCAACACTACGTAACTCTACGCAACTCTCCGCAACTCTACGCAAATCCCGGTGTGAAAGCCCCTTAAAGTAGAACGTTAATGATTTTAAATATTGGCTTAATACTTATTATTGCATAGATGGCATAAATTAAACAAGGTTATCCAAATTCAACGCTTGGAAACATTTGAAGTAATGATTATTAACAATTATAAAACGGTAAAATACAGCCCCCGATATAGCAGCTGAAGAGCTCCTCGAACGCTGCTGAGATATGTGACGACACACCCTGGACCAGTCCTGTCTAAGCAGACGATGTCCCATAACATCTTACACATTTTTCAGAGCCTATTTTGTCATCTCCTCTTCACTTATTTCTCTTCCTTCACTAGCGTCAGTCTTAATGTTAGTCTGTTGCCTCACTCTTAACTTCGTGTATGGTATTATTTTGATGAAAAATGCAGCGTTAAAAAAATAAAGGAATCAGTCACTTGTAAACAAAATAAGACGCCATTGTATTTTCAGCTGCTTGCACCGGGGCATGTTCGGCGTTTCAAGAGGGAACGAATACCATCCTGCTATTATTCGGAGGGCTTTTCAATTTGAAAGTGGGGTTTATTTCATTGATCATTGACCCTTCTCCTATGTATTTACAATCAAACGGTTTTAGCTATCAGAATCAGTTTCACTTTCCCTTTATAATGGTGTGAAATAAGGTCATGTTTAAATACACCAAACTCTTTATAATTTGATAAATAATTGCATTGCAATTACGTTCATTCATTATAGGACGTCGTCTGCTTAAGCAGGATCGATCCCGAGTGTGACGACATCAAAACATCGCTATATTTCTGGCGAATCCTTGGATATTCCAGATGCTGAGAAGAGCTTTTATTTGTGTTGTTTTTATAATCACCAGATACGCAGTTGACATAAAACTTATAAGACTGCCATCTGTAAGCTTCCCAGTTTCTAGTGATACATTAATTGCCATATTTGTGATTTTCTTTGAATATCTACTTTAAGAGGTTGGGAAATATATTTTTTTTTTAAATTTAAGAATCCATGAAAAATATCTAGATGTCTGAATAACAGAATATTAGTTGTATGCATCCCTGCACATCAACAGCAATAGACTTGCATTTTGGGTTGCATTTGGGTTGCAGGGGCCTTTCAACCCAAATTATGTTCATGTTCCCATCGTACTTGTGGCGTGTGATAAGCGTGACACCAAAGAAAAGAGACCATGCACCACTGGTTGCAATCATACATGCAAGAAAGCAAGATACAATATCATTGGGCTTGTATCACAAATTAAACAAATTAATAGGCAACTCTGGGTAACAATCTTTCCAAATGACGTGGAGAATTAACAGCACACAAAATTCATTACGCCCCCAAGCGGCCAAATCCAAAATCCCATCTAAGCACCGCTAATGACGTAACAATCTTCTGCTACAAGTACATCCTGTACTCGACATCACTCCTGAAGGCAAGTTTGTCTTGATTTGCACAATATTCCAGTTCGCTTCCGAATTTTACAGTAGATCTTGTTCCCAAATAATTCTGATTTTTGTTGTTGTTTTGCTTACTGTTATTTTTTGTGAAGTAGAAGTGAAAAAAGCAACTTAGGTCTAATCTCATTAGGCCATAGGCTAAGTGGCAACAATAATTGAAGAAGCAGAAATTTGTCTTGAATTTTTCAAGCCGTGGTTACCAAAAAGGATAGGAATCTCACTATGACATGTGTGATGTAAAATGTCCTATATAGGGACTATAATTATGAGACGCCATTTTGTTAGAATCTTCGGCCTAATCGTGGAATGCCCCCCCCCCTCATTCAGTGTGTATATACGCACACACTTGCGTGTTATGTTTACTGAGGTGGAATGAAGTCACCATACAATAAATCGCTATAATACTGTGCGGAGTGTATGACGGGGGGGGGGGGGGGGGGGGCTATTTCACAACCGTAACGCCAAATCTTGTCATTGCTTTATTTCTTCAGTAGTTATCCAGCTTAAGACTGTTATGCTGTTGATTAATTGATAAACAAATTTTAATTGCGGAAAAGGAATTCTTCAGAATTTATATTGAATTTTTAGATGTAGCATATTAGATCAGTATAATTTTGTAGAGAATTAAATTGAGATTGTATTAACGTAAAAACGTTATTTTAATTCTTCTTTGTTTTCTTTCGGTTTTTCTCTTTTTTTTACAACATTACAATTGTGCAATAGCCAGTATAAACTTTACAAACTTTATATTCATCATTCCACGAACTACATATACACAATGCAACTACAATATGTTAGGCAGTGGCGCTGAAGGCAAGATGCCCATCCCCTTCCACCCCCCCCCCCCCCGAAACAAAACAAAAAAGTGCGCTTGAATTTGCCCATAATTCACACCAAGTAAGTACAATATATTTTGACAACTTCCTCAAATCCCACAGAGAGACCATTTTGTAGAGTAATGTCACAAATTGGTCGCCCTTTTTTGCTTTGTATTCACCCTTTGTAGGTGCCCCTTTTGTCAAAAAAGTGCCCTTTTTTTCTGGCGCCCCTCCCCCACTTTGAAAGACGTTTCGCCACCCCTGGTTGATTGATCAGTATTGATTGATTGATTGGTTATTTGGTTGGTTCGTTATTTCTTGGTCGCTGCTCTGTTGGTTGGTGGATTTATTGATTGATTGACTGATTGTTTAGTTAGTTAATTGGTTGGTTGTACTGATTGGTGAGTGGGTTAATTAATTTATGTTGGATTAGTGATTGATTGAATAGTGGAAGCATTTACAAATGGTTCACAGATTGATTGATGAATTGATTATATAAGAGGTAAATACATGAATACATTAATTTATTGATTTCAAGCAGTGGCGTATTCAGACATTTATAATCGGGGGGGGTACCCCTCATTGCCAGTTACATGACTGTGTGTCGGGGGGCGCACTCACTTCATGCACCACGTGCTAAACAAAGCTGTTATAAAGACAGAGACTGAGAGGGAGAAAGAGAGAGAGGGGGAAATATCGCGTAAAAATGAAGAGAGAGGGTGTGTGAGAGAGAGAGAGAGAGACAGACAGACAGACAGAGAGAGGGAGGGGAGAGAGAGAGAGAGAGAAAGAAAGAAATAAGGAAAGAGTGGGAACGTTTGAGAGAGCTAACAAAATAATCAACCACTTGCCAAGGCAGTCATTTTGATGCCCCTGCTAACTGGAATTCCCCTTTCTGACTGATTGATATTCAATCATGACCAGATCAGCCGTCATTGTACGCGGAGAAAATTCGCGCATGCCTACACGAACGTGAGGGATAATGTTTATTGATTATCACCATTGCAAATAGGCTCCATATTGAAAACTGTAAAATTGTGTTTTCCGTCAATATACATCTGAATGGGGGTCATCCCTATAGCTAGAAGGTCCGATAGTTAGCGGGTCCGATAGACCGACACCCAATAGATAGAAGGTTCGATAGACCGAATGTACGAGAGGGTCCAGTAGACAGAAGGTTCTATAGACCGAATCGGCAGGAGGGTCCGATAGTCCGAAGGTTCTATAGATCGAATGACCAACGGGTCCGATAGTCAGAAGGTCCGATAGATAGAAGGTTCGATAGACCGAATGTACGAGAGGGTCCAATAGACAGAAGGTTCTATAGACCGAATCGGCAAAAGGGTCCGATAGTCCGAAGGTTCAGTAGGGGTCCGATAGTTAGAAGGTCCGATAGACCGACAATAAATACGTAAAAAGGGTAAATTAGTGGATAAAATGATAAGTGGGTAAAAAATAAGTGGGGGCGTTCCAACCAAAGAAAATGCAAAAAAGGAAGAGGTTGAAAAGGAAAGAAGTAAAGAAAAGAAATGAAAAGAGAAAAAGAAAAGAAGAAATCAGAAAGGAAAGAGAAAAAAAACAAATTCAAAAATGCTCACTAGCATTATTATGGTTATTTACCAATGCCCATTATATTTTCATTATTGATATTAATTAGTTATTAATATAATCGCCATATTTATGTATATAAACCAATGCCAATTATATTAATAAGTCATATTCTTATGGAAGTTATTTGGTTTGCACCTTGAATCTCTAGCTAATGTTATTCTATTTTTCTAATCAAAGAATGATAGCAACATAACTGAAAAGAATCGAGCGGCAAGTTGACCTAAAGGGGGTAAAGACATGAATTTTCAGAAATAATGGCCGGTGAACAATAATGAGAATGGAAGATGCCGATAACATGTTACACAGATTATGAGAACGGAATAACAATACGCTAGAACCTATTCTCAGGATACTCTTTTTTTCCTCTCTCTCTCGTTCGCTCGCTTTGCTCGCTCATACAATCAAGAAACTAGGCCTAGATTGTTTCTTGCAGCAAGCACCTCTTACGTCCTGCAGCAACAAAAAGTGAGGTATCCGACTATTCTCGAATTCCCCCACCTCCCCCCCCCAAAAAAAAAAAATGGTATAATTTACCTGACAGAGTCCACAGACTAAAATTTGCCACATGGTAGTAGTATGGGTGTAGTCGGTGAACATTCAAAAAAGTATAAAAGCTGACATCATAGCTGGTAGGGTAATATCACCTGACAACCCTAAAAAAATAAAATAAAAAAATATAGAAACGCCCCCTCCCAAGAAGGTGGTAGGGCCTAATTGAAACGATTTCATTTTTATCGGGCAGAATCTTTTGTTGTCAGAATCTTATCTTTTGTTACATTTAATGAAAATTCAACTATAAAGTGTGCCCCATAAGATTTCTTTGTTTAAAAAATAACACTTGTGTTTGAAGGGGACGCCCTTTCCTCAGCTTGCTCCACTAGAAAAAAATGCTTCGGGCATGATGGGCCTCGGGGCTTTAGTGTGCACCATATAATTAGATTTCCTTGTTTCAAACAATGGTCAGCGTTCCCCATTGCCAATGCATCGGTTTAGTGGCAAAATTAACCGGGGGGGGGGGGGGGCTGAGCTGCATGGGTGGACCACCCCCACCCCACGGTGATGATGATGATGCTCTGACAAAAATACTTTTAACATGTTGAAAATGTATAAAACAAAACTTTAAAATAAGTTCCCCATTTTTTATTTTTTTTATTTTTTTTATTTTTTTTTTTTTTGGGGGGGGGGGGGGGGGGGAGGGTGGGCCTAACACCTAGTGCATCGGTTTATTACAATACACATAGAAAAAGATAAGGCATTACCCTTTTCCTTTTATGAGATAAAACTATTAAAAACTTATTGTATTCACTTATTTTACCGTTTTTACGTTATTGTCGGTCTATCGGACCTTCTAACTATCAGACCCCTACTGAACCTTCGGACTATCGGACCCTTTTGCCGATTCGGTCTATAGAACCTTCTGTCTATCGGACCTTCTGACTATCGGACCCCGCTGGACATTCGATCTATAGAACCTTCGGACTATCGGACCCTCCGCCGATTCGGTCTATAGAACCGTCTGTCTATTGGACCCTCTCGTACATTCGGTCTATCGAACCTTCTATCTATTGGGTGTCGGTCTATCGGACCCGCTAACTATCGGACCTTCTAGCTATAGGGCTGTAACCGAATGAATGTAGCCTATATAATGAGCAATGAGTCAAAGCTCTTTGTTGAGACAACTTTTAGCACTGTTTAAAAGCTGTCTAATCAAAATTACTATTTCATGCCCAAAGGCATGTTCATTGTGTTTGATTTCATATGCTTTGGGATGACAAAGTTTCATATTTTGTTTCTAGTATTCACAATTCTGTCATTCAAAATGTGTGGTTTTTTTTAAAAGACTATCATGAATTTCACAATACAGTTCATGTGTATATAGTGTACATCGTGTACATTATACATTTACGAGAAAACTGTAGACTTGAACGTTATGCTAAAGTATAAACGGACCATACTATTTATTAAATGGTACTGGTTACAAAATTATAGGTATTTAATAGAATAATGCTAAATAAGTTTGGGTGACCATTTTGATTGGATCCTTCTACATTCTTGTTAGGATAGACGTTTTTGCATGTGATTGGACTGTGCGGTCATGAAATATTGTTGTACCTATATCTTAACTTATTATGTTTTATTTAAAGGTCCCCAGAAATCCAAATGCAAGTTGATTTATGTTGGTGTGCGGGGATGCATACAACTCATATTTTGTTATTAAAACATCTAAATATGTTTCGTAGATTTTTAAATATTTTTTGAAATATTTTTTTCCAACCTCTTAAGCTCCACCCCAAAAAATAGCTCCAGATCTTATTCCTGAGATGACATCATCTGTCAATCATTAGTGAGCTAAGGAGAGAAAGTGGTATGTAGCTTTGCCAGAGATAACCATCTGTTCTAATAGACCATACAATGCCTACATAGGAGTTGCTATGCCAGACATGCTGTAGCATCACCACGAAAAGAAGGGTAATGAGGAGGTATTGTTTGAAAGCATGCAATTCTATTGTGAGCATGTGCTGAGCTGGGGGAAGTTACATTCCACTCTGTATTGTAGAATGTTAGTATGGCTGACTAATGATTGACAGATGATGTCATCTCAGGAATAAGATCTGGAGCTTTTTTTTAGGGTGGAGCTTAAGAGGTTGGGAAAAAATATTTCAAAAAATATTTAAAAATCTATGAAACATCTTTAGATGTTTTAATAACAAAATATGAGTTGTATGCATGCCCGCACATCAACAGAAATTAACTTGCATTTGGATTTCTGGGGACCTTTAAAAGTTACGGAGAAACAGGATAAATACAAATCTGAAAGAGAAAGGGAGAGCAGAAAGATCCTAGGATTGTTTAAAGTAGATATTCAAAGAAAATCACAAATATGGCAATTAATGTATCACTAGAAACTGGGAAGCTTACAGATGGCAATCGTATAAGTTTTATGTCAACTGCGTATCTGATGATTATAAAAACAACACAAATAAAAGCTCTTCTCAGCATCTGGAATATCCGAGGATTCGCCAGAAATATAGCGATGTTTTGATGTCGTCACACTCGGGATCGATCCTGCTTAAGCAGACGACGTCCTATAATGAATGAACGTAATTGCAATGCAATTATTTATCAAATTATAAAGAGTTTGGTGTATTTAAACATGACCTTATTTCACACCATTACAAAGGGAAAGTGAAACTGGTTCTGATAGCTAAAACCGTTTGATTGTAAATACACAGGAGAAGGGTCAATGATCAATGAAATAAACCCCACTTTCAAATTGAAAAGCCCTCCGAATAATAGCAGGATGGTATTCGTTCCCTCTTGAAACGCCGAACATGCCCCGGTGCAAGCAGCTGAAAATACAATGGCGTCTTATTTTGTTTACAAGTGACTGATTCCTTTATTTTTTTAACGCTGCATTTTTCATCAAAATAATACCATACACGAAGTTAAGAGTGAGGTAACAGACTAACATTAAGACTGACGCTAGTGAAGGAAGAGAAATAAGTGAAGAGGAGATGACAAAATAGGCTCTGAAAAATGTGTAAGATGTTATGGGACATCGTCTGCTTAGACAGGACTGGTCCATGGTGTGTCGTCACATATCTCAGCAGCGTTCGAGGAGCTCTTCAGCTGCTATATCGGGGGCTGTATTTTACCGTTTTATAATTGATAATAATCATTACTTCAAATGTTTCCAAGTGTTGAATTTGGATAACCTTGTTTAATTTATGCCATCTATGCAATAATAAGTATTAAGCCAATGTTTTAAATCATTAACGTTCTACTTTAAAACCGATGGTGTGTCAAGATACACCGATGGATGGATGAGGAGGGCGGGGATGATTACGTATTCATACAGAGGGATCTTATTAAAGAAATTACATTTGTCTGAAGTTTATTAAAACGAATATGTAAAAGTAATTACTTGGTTTATTGAACGATTGATTAAATAGTGAATTTGTGAATTTGTCTTTGTTAGGTTTATTGCTTGAATTATTCTTAGTTACATTGACGAGTGAGTAAGTGAGTAAGTCAGTGAATGTTGTGTGACAGTTTGATGAGAGAGGGATTGATTGAAATGACTGAATTATTGATTGACTGATATATTATAGTTGATGGATGCATTGGAAGACTATCTGATTTGTTGATAGACTGATTGATTGCTTACGAGCCCCTCTCCATTTACTCTGTACCCTCAAAATCATATATTTCCATTTTCTATTAAGAAAATATTAAATCATACGTGTAATTTAGATAATATAATCATTGCTCATATGTTTTTACACAAAACCTTCATGAAACTTTCAACAAAAAGTGAGAACATGGAAATTTATGAACGTTTCTATACTTAACAAATGGGAGAAGAGATCGCAAGGTAAGTCACGGAATTTATTAAATCAACTTGATACCAGGCTGGACTTTCCCTTTCACCTTTTCAAATAGATATTTATTTTATGCTGGGATTCCACTAATTTCTCACTGAAATAACGGTCTTGGCAATCATAGCCCATTGTCTATACCAGCAGCTGAGAATCATGAATCAACAGCCAGCCATTCTATGCGAAGAATATTCTAGAAAAATCGCGCATGCGCACAAGAACAATTAGGTTCATTGATTCCATGTTATGAGTTCGACTGAAAAAGGAAACCTATATGAAGAATACAATATCGTCACCAGAATAGTAATTTGTGCGCTTCATTGGAATTTCATACATTACATTATCAGGATCTCGCTTGAATTTCTTTCGGTTATATACGCATTAAAATGTAAGCATGTTAATTTAAACCTCTTTTTTCCCGTATATATTTTAAATCCTTTATTAGGTCTATGGTTGATTTGTATTGCATGGTACATCAAATTTATTACCTTTATTACGGTGACACCAAATTATTATTCTTTTCTAACAACTGATTGTGTCTATGCTTTTTCATAGAATAATGGAAATGTGACGATTGTATCCGGTATATCGGTATCAGATTGTTTGCATTTGTCCTGGGAGGCTCGTTGATAATGAATGTTGAGACTTTGTCAGGAGTCTGCATTGCTAACAGAGGGAAGATGGGCAGGGTACATGACTACCAGGAACTTGCTGCTAATAGTGTAGTATTTTATAACTGAAATTGCTTTAACAATACTATATACTATTCCTCCCTATGTTGTCAGAAATGGACGGAATAGGAGGGACACCATACGGACCCGGAGCCTCTGATACTGCTGATAGTGGTAATTGGACGGGATCCTCGGGGCAAGACACCGCCTCCACAATTACGAATGACACCGGCTCCACCATCACGCCTCAAAGATCGGCTTCGTCCGGCTTTTTTTCAAACCCAAATAGAGGTATGATTACCATAACTCACCCGGGAGAAAATTAATGTAATAATAATTTTTCTAGCTCCTGTAACCGATGATTCCCATTTCCTAGCCTTTTTCTTTAAGCAAAAATCACTTTCTTACATAGCAACTAATGAAAATGAATGTTTGAAGTTGTAATCAATCAAACACAAATAGGCAACTCTGTGACGAATATTGCGAGCTCCTCTCCCATTTGTCCTGCACTTAAAAATATAATAAATTTCCTCCTTTTTAAAAAAGAAAATATTCAATCATACATGCAACCTAGATAATAATCATTGTACATAATTATGTTTTTAAACAAAACCTGTATGAAACAAATGTATTCCTTCATCAACGACAAAAATGAAAAATTATGAAATTTTCTGTACAGACAAATGGAAGAAGAGCTCGCAAGATATGTTACCAAGTTGCCAATTTGTGGTTCATTATTACAACTTCAAAATTCATAACTTTCCTATTTCTTGTCGGATTTTGCTGAAACTTTCACTAATCTATTTTATTCATTTCCTCTGCTTTTATTAAAATCAACTAAATACCAGGTTGGACTTCCCTTTTAATTTATGTTATGTTATGAGTTATGTGTAGCAAACAAAACCAAAACAATTTTATACCCACACACAGTACGTGGGACACCGTTACTGTATACGATCCCAGTGTACTCCCATGAAAAAATATACGTGATATGATTTTTTTTATATATAAGAGACATACTGATTGTCACGTTAAATCGCCTTTGGAATTCGTGAGGATAAACTTGTTTTACCTGTTTGTCACGTTGTGCTGTTTTTTGGTGGAAAAGACTACACAGTGGTGAATCATTTGATTCTAAAAATGCGTAAAATTGTATTGAAATAGTAGAGCGGCTGCGTTTTTTTCTGCGAGCCTCAACGTGGCGACCGGTCGCATTAGATGGCATTGCTTTATCCAGAGGTAGAGATCGATGATTCATCACCATATTGAGACGAACTGATGATTTTTGTTCACGTAGGTCAAAGGTCATTTTGAAAGAAATTAAAGAGTTTTTAGTTTTGTTATTAACATGTATAACTGTATGTTTCTTATTCTGGTTAAATCACAATATTTTAAGAACTTTGAGTCATGATGAAGCTGACTGAATTTAGGCGGAGGCATATAGGAGACGCAGTCGCATTCACCTTTTTCTCTGTTTTCATGTTTTATTTTACAGGAAGCACGCTCACCAGCTCCCACCTAGCAAGCTTGCCCAAGCAAGACATGATGGAGCTGTTCTTGCGGCAGGAGTCGCAGACGTACAAAGATGAGCGGACAGCCGCCAGAATACAGCTTCATCCAGAACAAACAATCACTGAACTTCAGAAGGAGGTCCAAAGGGCCACAAGGATACACCCTGGTCAGCAACATCTCGTTCATGAAGACACCTTGACGGTCCTGAGTGACTGCACTATGGCCACCAGGACCATACAGTCATGTAAAATCACCAACCGTTCTTGGATTAAGTATGGTGCCCGCTCACGCGGCGGCGGCGGCGGCAGTGTTTGTTAAAGGGCTAACATTTTTTAAATTTTAATTGCCCCTTTCCTTCAAGAACTATTTTTCCTAACCTAGCCTCCCCTCCAAAATCGGCCTTGAATTACTTATGTAATAAGTAAACATTTTAAAAGGTTTTAAACATTTTAAAAGGGGGGGGGGGGTACGGTACGAGACCAGCGGAGGTGGGATGGGGTGGGTGTTCTGTGACAGTTCATTATACGAAACTTATTCTAATGACAGATTTATCATTCCCCAAAATAACACTTCATTCAGAAGCCAAATTTCTGATCGATGTCATCAAACAAATATAAGGCTGTAAAAATCCACCCCCCCAAAAAAAAAAAAAAAAAAAAGAAAAAAATCATATTGCTGTTGTAATTTTCAGTTGTTAAAGCACATGGGTAAAAGTTTATAATCTTTTTATATAAACATGTCAATACATAGATTTAGATTTAGATTTATTTTATTTCAATTCTTTTCTTTTCAGCAATCAACATACAAATCAATAATAATATAAATACAAATCAGTAATAATGAACACACAAATCAACAAGTAATCATCATAAATATAGTGTATGGGTAACATGAATAATAATATTACTCATCAGAATCAATTTAGATAATAAAATGATTTAAATACATGTACATAGTTATTCAAGTGTGTGATTTAAAGTAAGAAAAGAAATGAAAAAAGAGACCAGCAAAAGAAGCAGAGCTTGTACAAAACGCTGGCCCCTGGAATGATTACACTGTAAAATATTTCAACAAAAATAAATACGGGAAGCCGTTATTTACAATTTTTTTTTTTTTTTAAGCACATACAAAATTTTAATAAAAAAAAAAAAAAAAATGTTTTTCAAGTGTATTATTGTTTCCAGCGTATCAATTATTAATTAATTATTTCGAGTTCATTAATTATTTTGGCAGGAAACTGTAGGCAATTGTAAGCAATTATACATGAAGGATCCACAAGGAAGTGAAATAAAGGCCAAAAACGCAACACAAAACAAAACAAAACAACAAAACAGAAAAATCCAGCACAAAAACTAAACAAACAACAAACAAACAATAACAAAGGACATAGTGACAGGAGCGGATGGGGATGGGGGTGGAGGAAAAGTTAAAGGTCGAGTTGTGTATTTTTTTTAATAAACACTATTATACTTATCGTTTTAAATACATATACAAAAAGATTATTGAGGGGTTGGTTTTAGTGTGTATAAAAAGCAATAAAAGATTTTTTTAGTTTTAGTTTAAATGTGCCTAAGCTTAGGCTTTCTTTCGTGTTCAGAGGAAGGGAGTTCCAAAATTTGGGAGCAGTAAATATAAAAGTATTCTGTGCGAGTGCTGTACGAGTTCTGGGGAGGTGATAAAGATTAATTTGTCTGGTGGGATAGTGATGGATTTCATTATTTGCTTGAAATATATTATTAAAAACGTTGGGTAGTTCTCCTTTGTGAAAGCGATACATAAGTATGGCAAGATTTAATCGATAAATGTCATAAATTTTTAGAATATTATTAGTATAAAAAAGACCATCAGAGTGGTGTCTATAATGTACATGACTTATGATCCGCATAGCTTTTTTTTGTAGTAATAGAATTCTATCTAATAGGCATGCCGCGCTGTTCCCCCATGCAAGAATTCCGTAGTTTAAGTAGGGAAGAACTAACGTGAAGTATAAAGATTTAAGAATATTGGGGGGAAATGTCCATTTTAGTTTGTTGATTATGCCAATATTTCTTGAAATAACCTTACATATGTTATCAATGTGATGTTTCCATGAAAGTTTGTCATCAATTAGTATTCCTAAAAATTTTGTTGTAGTAACCTGGTGTATTCGAATGTTATCTATTAAGATTGGGTAAGGTAGATGGTTAAATGTATTACTAAATAGCATATAATTGGTTTTTTCTAGATTTAAGGACAGTTTATTAGCTTTAACCCAAGTGATAACTGAATTCAGTTCAGAATTGACAAGCCGACAAAGAGTTTCTAAGTTTTTGTGTGAAAGGAAAAGATTGGTGTCATCTGCGTACATGATAAAGGAAAATAAATTCGATGATCTAGGGAAATCGTTGATGTATAAAATAAATAACAATGGGCCAAGAATGGAACCCTGAGGTACACCACAAGTAATATTTCTTAGGTCTGACATATTATTTTCAATGGAAACATATTGTTGGCGTTCATATAAATAGTTACAAAACCAGTCTAAAACGATGCCTCTAATTCCATAATGGGACAGTTTATGTAAAAGAATTCTGTGGTCTATCGTATCGAACGCTTTAGAAAAATCTAAAAACATTCCTATTGTGTGAGTACCATCGTCAATAGAGGTAGCAACTTTGTTGATGAAAGACAAGATTGCATGTGATGTACTATGACTTTTTCTAAAACCAAATTGACAGTCGTGTAAAATTTCATTCTGCTTTAAAAAATCTACTGTTCGTGAAAAAATAAGTTTTTCTAATATTTTGGAAAATGTAGTCAATAAAGATATTGGCCTGTAATTTGATAGTACAAGAGGATTGCCTTTCTTGAAAATGGGTATTATTTTAGCTAATTTCATTCTATTTCTCAAAGACAAAAGTAAATGGTTCAATAATACATGAAATAATTTTCTTCGTAATGAAATTATCAATACCATCGAATTCCTAGAATAAATTTTAGAGGGTTGTTGAGTTTGTTGTAAAATGGGGAAGTTCGCAAATATTGGGAAGTGATCCGTGATATCGGAGACTACAACTCCAGCTTGTGGAAAAGGATGCATGTTTGTAAATATGTTGTCAATTAGCGTGGAAGATTTATCTGAGATACGAGTTGGTTTAGATATTAGTGGTACAAATGATGATGAGAGGAGCGTTCCATAAAATTCATGAATAAAGGCATCAGAGTCGTATTTCAACAGATTGGCATTAAAATCTCCCATTAAAAAACAATCCTTACCACGTAGGATAGGGTTTGAGATAATGTTTTGAATGTTTAACAAAAAATCATTGTGACTGGAATTGGGAGGTCTATATACTATTCCAATCACGATATTTTTTCTACCTACAAAATCAATTTCAACAAAAAGTGTTTCAATCGAATCATTAATTTTGTTTAAAGGAGTTATATTATTAAAATTGAAATCAGAAGAAATATACAAAGCCACCCCTCCTCCAGATCTGTTGGGTCTATTATTCACTATTAGATCATAACCACGGAGAGAGTATAATGAATGAGGTGTGTCAGAGAGCCAAGTTTCTGTTAGGCCAATTACGGAGCAATTTAACCTAAACCTGTCAAGAAGATTACGTAAGGAATCAAAATTACTATTCATGCTTCTGATGTTAGTGTGGAACAAAGAAAAAACAGTCTCATTAAGGTTTGAGAAGTGAGAAACAACTTGATTTTCAGTGTAGTAACAAGATGGGTTAACTTGCTCATGTTCGTTATCATCAAAAGGGACTTCAAAATCTTTATAATAAGTATTTAGAGCAGTGATCATATGATTGACAAAATTACTATCGGGATTGATATAATGGGAATGCAGCAATGTTTGAAAAGCATCTAAAAATTCGTCATTGGTTAAGTCATAGCCAGGAATGTCATCAACTGCCATGGATCAAGATAATCATAACCGTTAAGATGTAAATCATAAGAAAATTTGAAAGGGTTGGGGACTGGGGGAGGGACAACCTGTCACAGCGTACAAAACAACATACAGACAATAGAGTGAAATAAAATAACATCGTAAGAAATAAACAGGAAACAGAAACACATGAACAAGAAAAAAGTAGAAAAATAAACAATATCAAGTAAAAAAAAAGAATTAAAAAGGAAATTATAAAAAAGAGAACTGGCCATAAAACCCTTCGAGGGAGATGTAAAAAGTAATACCTTGCACATAAAAAAATGCTTAAGAACAGACAGCAGCTAAAAAAAAAAAAAGTGTAAGAAAAAAGATGAAAAGAGAAGCAGCCCCATGTTGAGCTATACTAAAAAGATTACAATAAAATACTTTTCAAAGAAGGCATGAGATAGCATCTTGTTTGTTTTTTTAAGAAAACAAGAATACTTAAAAGGAATAAAGTAAAATGCTTTTCAAAAAGAAACGGGAAAACATCTGTTTTAATAGAAATGAAGAAGGAAGGAAAGAAATATAAAAAGAAGGAAAGGATTATCCTTGTATCATGTTTATCCTTGAGTGGTCCCTGCGTTTCAACAAATTTTATGTGTTTAAAGATAAAGTTTTTGCAGAGAGAGAAAAAAAAAACGGAACAAAAACCTAACGCTACTGATAAACAATAATGGGCCTGTAACGTAATTGTCGAGTTCAAACAAAACAATAAATATATTGGTTCAAGTAAATAGGATAATAATATATACAACATGTAACATAGGTGTTTGAACATAGATATGCAAATTTTGAACTGGCCTAAATTTAAATTACAATATGTTACAGACCCAGACATTTGATAAGATTAGTTAGTCGCAAATCCATAGAGTAATTCAGTTGACAGTTTTAATGCATGTTACACATTGCAGATTATACGGTTTTAATAATGCAATATAAATATCCAGGTTAGGAAATAGGAAGTCTTTATTCTGTAAATATTTTATCGAATATTCTGAATGACCAAGTAGTTATCAATAGGTTTGCAACCTTAAAAGATATAGGTAATTGCATCATCGTAACACTATGAACACGGTGAACAAAGAAGCGTACAACCCATGCCGCCCCCACCGTACCACTCACAACTGCACCGGTCAACAAAAGAACATCCATTCACTGCTATCCTGGAAAAATATGTAGAACAGGTGTCACATAATAGGAGTGAAGGGACGTCCCTTTTCTTACCAGAGCCACTGTGGAGGGCACAATGAGGAGCTGCATAAATTGCCCGCTCTCTTCGTCACCGTGTTCATAGTGTTACTGGTGTAAAATAATAACATTACATTAGATCACAAAGAAAAGCAGTCATTCGAGCAGCGAATTGAAGCTTCAAACAACTTTTCAACTGACAATGAACAGCTAAAAATAGTAGAAGGATGATAAAATGATTTCCAGAAAAAAAAATGGGGTTATAATACATATAACCAAGGTAACACTTAATAAACATGACTAACGCATTCGTAGTCTTGTTAATCAACATTTCAATAATTCGCATCCGAAATTCGTTTAAACTTTATCTGATGTTAAAAAAAAAACAAAAAAAAAACACTGTAAATGTGGATGAGAATATCATCAGCTGATCACGGTGTTGATTATCACCCGATATATAAAGAAAGGTTGGTATTATACAAGCTTGATTGGTCATAAAACTTATCAGATATTCATCAAAAGAGTATCATATTTCGCCACAAACTATATAAATATATTATTCTGAAGATGGTTATTAGCTGAATCATAGGGGAATATGAAAAGTTCTGTAATCAATTGCACATATAAATAATGTATAAACATCTATAATTTATTCTAGTATTGATGAAAACGCCACCCTGTTTCGAGTTAATCACTGGAAAAATCTTCATGATTCCTAATACACTACCAATATAATATAATATAATATTGTTAATACAAATAGTTAATATTTATTATTTGCGATCTAGTGCACAAAATTTCTTCGACTTTTGGGACAACAATCATGACAAAGTTATGGATAGAGTTTTAGCGTTTACATATATTTAATTTGTGAAAGACATTTGTTTTTCAGTATTAAGATTGACGTGTAACCAATTAGCACTGGGGTATGACACCCAGGGATGTACGAATCCAACGTGCTGATGATCATTCGAGCGATGGTAACAGGAATTAAATGAACCAAAGACACAAAATATAGGGGACCTTTTTCTCCTTTCTCCTAAATTATATGAAAATCAAGAGCAATGAGTTGAAATTATATTTACCGACGGCAGTCATTCTTTCCATGTATCCCAGGTATCTTCCCTGCTGCGTTTTGTTTGGAGGATGACTTTTGTTTTGACGACTTTGATACGTGTCATCAACTTCGATTCTTTCCTGAGCTTGAAAGCAATAGATGATAGCCGGCCCCGTTCACGCTTCATGGCTGGAGGCAAATCCGTCCTGACGGTGATCGGTCTATTGGCGGCCGCCTCTTCGTCGCTCAAAGATCGTCGGCGGGCGTAATCTGGTCGCTCGAAGGCTTGTAGAACATTGTCACGGTCCATCATATTGATGAAACGAACTATGATTGGGTTAGGGGGCTCGCGGGTGTTATTCGACAGGTTCCGAACTGATGGAAGACGGTGCGCGTTTGCTATCGGGATTTTCTGGGCAACGTCGAGAGGAACGTTGAGGATCTCAGCGATGGCGGTCGTTGTCTCGGCCAAAACATTCTCATTTCTTTTCTGCTCGATGCCATACAGTAACAAATTCATCTTTCGTGTATGGATTTCCTGCAGGATCAATTTTTCCTCTATATCACTCACCAATTTCTTGCAATCGGCAGCTACATTAGGTATGATAACAGATTCCATGGTACTGACTCGAGCTGAGCTGTCGGTCACAGATATTTCAAGGTCAGCCACAAGTTGCTTGGTAACAGCGAGATCAGCTTTGAAAGTAGACATTTCACCAAATCAAGCTTCTTGTTAATTTCCGCGTAGGATTCAGCGTAAGCCTTCTGAACGGCTGCTTCCACTATAGCCGCGAGATGTGAGTCGCTCTTTTGTGCGGGGGCAGTAGTGCGTGACCGAACCCCTGCTGCTATGTCGGGCCGTTTGTTATCAAATCGGGGTGTGGCTCCACTTGCCGCTGATTTTGGTCCAGTGACCTTCTCCTTGTTGGACGGGGTAGGCTTGGCGATGGAGGCAGCTAGGCTTCCGTTAGGTCCTCCTGTGAGTTGGTTGGCATTTTGAGAGGAGTTTTTGGACAAAATTCTACCTTTCTGTCTTTCGAACGTAGATGATAGTCCTTCTTATGCAGCTGCTTAGTCTGATTCACATCAGAAATATCACACATAGTTATTATGCGTATTTGAAGGGTTTTTGACCAGGATATCCACCTACCTACTTACTGTACATTCTGTACATTCTGTACTTAAGCAAGGAGCCTAAGCTTCTTGTTGAGACATTATCTTTAAAGCTATCTAATCAAACTTATTATTTCTTAATGAATATTTCTCATTACTTATAAATATGTACCTGTTACCAGTATTTCAACCCAAGTGCATGTTCATCGTGTTTAATTTCATGTACTTTTAGGATAACAAAGTTTCATACATGTATTTTGCTTCTCAAAACACAGTTACACCAGTGGGAAATTCCAACTGGTTCCAGTTAATTTCAACTGGAATCAGTTACATGTAACTGTTCCAGATGATTCTAACTGGTCTCTGACACATAAGGCGACCAGTTGATGTGATTACATGGACAACAGTTTTTCATGACCAATTGCACCAGTTGATAACTGGTCTAAGGGCATATTTCCAATTGCACCAGCTCTGTGGGCATATTTCCAATTGCACCAGTTGACCGGCCAGTTCATTTAGATAATAAATAATGAACTAAAATACATTCATTAAGATACAATTATATGGACGATATTTGTTAGCTTAAAAAATTTAATTTGATTTGATTTATTTATTTCTGCTTGATTTCTCAATTCATCAAAATAATGGAATGCATACGTTATACAAATTATGCGATATACAATACAATGGAACATCATGACATTAATATATCTTAAACTACAAGGCTAACAGTAGGATTATAGAAAGAGAAATCAAACAAGAGTGTTTTCATAATAAGCCAAGTCTTGACAGCATGAAAGCCCTTTGAGATAAAATATGATAAAATAATGAGAGAGAGAAGAGAAGAAGATACAGAGAGAAATAGGGATGAAGAGAGGAGGATAAAGTGAGGCAATTGTACCTTTCCAAATATTTTAAATATTAGCGATAGAGTGTTAATCATCCGGTTTGAGAGGCAGACATGATATTAACATAATAGCAGGTGGTAAACTCGTTTGTAAACTAATATCATATCTGCCTCCCAAAGAGGTGAAAATGTGGCAAGTCATGGGTCCTATTTACATAATTATACAAGGTATTATGGGTGTACTACAAAATCATTATTGTGGGGGAATATTGCTTAATTAGGGGATTTTTTCTGCTCGCTTGAAAAAGTACATTAAAGTCATGTTTTTTTATTTCGGGAGGAAGGGAACTCCATACACCAGGGCCAGAGTGCCTAATAGAATTATGTGCAAGAGGAGTCCTGGGGTTAAATAAATGCACATTTTTTGATTGTCTGGTGGGATATGCGTGAATCTGTGTGTTCGATTGAAATAATGTTGCAAATACTGGTGGTAAAAGGTTGGAGTTATACTTAATATTATTACAATATGATATGTATAGCAAGGTATTATACAGCGTAAATAGTACAGAAGTAGGTAAAAATATGTTAGCTTAGTTAAAGTCCAGTTAATTCCAATGCCTTTACATTGGAAATATTACTGTGTTGTATCGATTGGTAGAAATAAATAGTACAAGTGTAAATTAACTTGTTACTAATTAAGTTTCAACTCGTTTCAACTGGTATGCAACTGGTCCAGTATGCAACTGGTCCAGTTAAAGCCAACTGGTAACCCTGGCAATTGAAATGGGATAACTGGTCCAGTTAATCTTGACCAGTTGAATTTTAACTGGTCCACTTAGACCAGGTAAAGCCAACTGGTAACCCTGGAAATGGGATAACTGGTCCAGTTTGACTGGATCAGTTTATTGACCAGTTGAATTTTAACTGGTCTAGTTAGACCAGTTAGAATTCGAATGGTCTGGATCAACTTGTCCAGTTGCTACTGCATGATTTTTTCTTGTGGGTAATAATTTTGTTCATTTTAAATGTGTATTCTTTTAAGACTATCATGAACTTCGCATTACCTTTCATCAATTCAATGCTATTTTAGGACATGTGTTCGAGACAAGGTTATATCATATGACTGGGGATTTCCACGGATTCATTACAAGAAAACTGTAGACTTTAGCACGAGGGTATGAAGATAATGGTACGAAGTAAATTTTTAAAAAACATATTTACCTATATTGATTCGTTTACAACAAAAGGTAAACATGGTATTCCCCACTCAGCAGATAGATTTATATCTAGTTATTGCACCTTTGTAATAAACAGACCTTGGAAAAATAGTTGACAGACACCATCTTAAATAATATGTTTTTAAGGTAGTGGTTACAAATTTATAAAGACGTTTACCGAAACTTGTGCGCGATGGATTTTGACTTTCCGATAGCATTTATTTTGAACTTCCTCTTGACTTTTTTGAATTTGAATGTGTAGTTAGAATAGTCAATGGAATGGAATGGGTCGGGGTGGGCGGAATAGTCATAAGATATTCACAGATGGATGAATTTCAAGCAGCATTTTGGTATAATCTTTCAATGTGTTGAATTCAAATCTCTTTCTCCAATCTGTATTCCTATTTTATAACGTATTCCTTACACTTAACTTACTATTAAATAATTACATGTGTCAGAAGTTTATTAAAACAAACTAATTACTTTGTAGTTTCATCGAATGATTAAAAGTTGATTAACTGAATTTGTCTGTTATGTTTATTGCTTTAGATAATCATTGTTAGATTTCGACTTGAATGAATGAGTGTGTGAGGGATTGATTGAATGATTGATTGATTAATCGACTATTACGTTGCTTGAGGATAGTTAACGGATACATTGACAGATATCTGATTTGATGATAGAGTGATTGCTTGAATTATTGATGGACTGATTGACTGATTCATTAATTATTCATTTCCTGGCCGTGTTGGTAGTTTTTTACGTGTTTGCTTGCTTGCTTGTTCGATTGATCGACTGAGTAATAAATACATTGAATGGTACAGGAGGGTAAGTTTTTTTGTTCTACATTCCACATTTACATCAAAACAATTTTTCAGAAGTTATTTTACAAGCATAATTGTCAATTTCGAAAGAACTCAGATCAAGTATAATGTACAGTAAATAGGTAGAAAGTTTGAGAAATGTATGAACGACTGGCAAAAGAAGAAAAATGTAAAATGTGGGTAACCTAAATAAAAAGCATTGCTTGTAAATGATTAGGCTCCCGTATATATAAAGTGATTCTGATTGGGATGTGATGAAAAGGGGAGACGGACTAGAAGTATCAGATTTATAAAACGTACAAGGAAAGCAAAGCTCAGAATGTGGAGTAAAGAAACAAAAAAGACGAAAGAGAAGAAAAAGAAAGAAAGAAAAAATAAAATGAAGAAAAGAAAATGAAGAAATGCAGAAGAAGAAAGAAGAAAAAAGTCGAGTGATCACTGACGTCACTCCCTGGAGAGTGAAAATACAGTGAAAATACAGGGAAACTCTACTCGTTTCCTTTTAGAGAGCACTCGATAGTCACTAGATATCCACTCCTAAACAAGTGATCACTGACGTCACTCACCGGGGAGTGAAAATATAGTGAAAATTCATTTTTTTTTTTTTTTGAGAGAGAGAGAGTATACAATAAGGAAATTGAAAAAAAAAATCACAATATTCCTTTATTTAGCGGCACTTCCCATTGCTCTCCCTAAGTTCCTCCTGGAAGGACACTCCTGCTGTGGAAAATGAACGGAGTTGTGGTTCAGCCGGAAGAATACTGAGAGAGAGAGAGAGAGACTGCTTGCAATATGTTTACCAGCAGAAGAATATTAGCAATATAACCATTAATTTGGGTAATATGCATGAATGATAGGAATCAGGAGAGTGAAACTGCACATTTGCTGAAAAAGGCAAGAAACTCTGAAGTCCAAATAAGCAATGACATAACAACTTCATAAGTTCGTTCAATCACAATGTATTCATATACATATCATGTTCATCTATCACCTATGTGATAGTCTACCAAGAATACTCTTCTTGAATTCTTACCACTAGCATATTTCGAGAAGGCAAGGAGCAGTTTGTCCCCCAAACAAATGTCCAGCCAAGAAAAAAAAAAAAAGTCAGTGCAGCTTTTAATGAGTACATGGTTGAAAAAGATTTTATGTTATCGGGAAAATTATTCCAAATGTCCGGACCAGAATGTCTAACAGATTTGTGTATTATTGATAATTTGG
This sequence comes from Heliocidaris erythrogramma, assembly GCA_025617745.1. Classification (NCBI taxonomy): domain Eukaryota; kingdom Metazoa; phylum Echinodermata; class Echinoidea; order Camarodonta; family Echinometridae; genus Heliocidaris; species Heliocidaris erythrogramma. The sequence continues at coordinate 41,071,582 of CM046867.1, forward strand.
GATTTGTAAGATCGAAATTTAGAGATATGAGAGTATAGGGTAGTAATGAACAGAACTATTAAACCTAAAAATGTTATCAAAGGATGGTGGAAGTTGATATTGATATATCGGAATGTATACCCGCAACCCCCGGGATTTACGCCAGTGATATGGAACAAATAATATACGTCCGCTGACTTATACCCCTCACGCAAATTAGGGCCCAAAACCTGCATTTCTGGCTAAAATACATGGACCACCTTTGGCTGGGATATTTTGCACCCCCGGACCCCAAGACCGGATTCGCTACTGATTATTACTATATTAAACTCAAGTTATTATATATTATTACCTATATGGGACACTTTTACAGGGCAATTAATATTCATATTTTCCGCGGTCCGCGAATGACCTAGTTCTGAGCGGTCATCATTCCCTCATATTTTCCCTCTTCCGGGTTTCACCCATTCACTTTGCGTACAAAAAGTGCGGTCAACATTAATTGAGCCCGAGTAACATCCACCTTTTCTTGTCAGTGCGCTTTTATTAAAGTACATACGCGCAGTATTGTGTAAGCGTTAAATTGTAGGCTTAAACAATGTATACGCGCGGTAATAATTTACGTCACAATTGCTTGGCCCAGATTACATACCTGCATGAATGATCTGAAATCAGCGAGATTGACAGGCAAACAGACGTCCGTCATTGCTACAAGATAGGCATATACATGATATACTTGATATAGGTAATAACAATAATATTGACTGGCTCTACTTTCGGGGAATATCGAAAATGTTACCCTTAAAATAACCATATTGCCCTCGTCTTCGACTCGGGACAATATGATTCTGTTGCGGGCAACATTTTTCGATGTCCCCCTCAAGGCCAGTCAATATTATATTAATATTGACTGGCTTGAGGGGGATATCAGAATATATTGCCCGCAGCAGAATCATATTGCCCCGAGTCGAAGACGAGGGCAATATGGTTCTTTTAAGGGCAATATTATTCACCAGTCAATATTATTATTATTATTACCTAGACTCTATGATCATCTATATAATGCCTATTTTGTAGCAATTACAAACACGTTTGTCTGCCTGTCAGTCCTTCTTATTTCAGGTTATTCCTACAGATAATATAATCTGGGCCAAGCAAATGTGACGTAAATTGTTACCGTGCGTATCCATTGTTTAAACCTTTGTACACTTTAACGCGTACACAATGACAATGACAATGATAATGATTTTGTTTCTCATGTCACCCCTTCCAGGGTATTGGAGAAACAATCATTCACAATAAGTTTGTATACACATGAACAACTATATACAAATATATACAATATTTACAGTATGTCTGCGTAAAAAAACCCCAACAAAACAAAGCAAAACACAACTACAACAAGCGTACAATATTATGCACTGATTTGCGCAGACACTTATTCCGTAACGTGGGTGTAATGGAAACTAGAATATTGTCTGGCTATAACAAACAATGTACATGTATAAAATTAATTAAATGAAAGTGTAAGAAGCAATGAAACAAAGCTAAACTTCAACAAAACAACCCAAAATATAGTAGGTGCACCTATCAGTATATATTATTTGAATATTATATATTGTACAATATTTAAGCATGGAGGGACATTATCCCCTGACAGAATTTTGCTAGATTAGTTAAAACCTTCATATCTTTAGAATTAAACAATTGATCCATTTTCAATGAACTTGGTCTGTTTCGGAAGCACGGTTTTACAAATCTCTTTCTCATAGCATCTGTTGCCGAGCATTCAAAAAATATTATGAAATTCATCCCCAATTTTATTTTGCCTGCAGGCGTACAAATTCTGTCTTTTCTTGCAATAATAACATATCTACCACTTTCAACAGGAAGTTTATGATTCGAGCAACGAAATTTCGACAAATGAACTCTATTTGAAAAAAAAATTCTATAATTAGTGCAATACGTACTTTCATGGATATTACTTCTCCAATTTTGCGAATAAATGTCTCTTAATCTCAATCTAATCGCTGAACTAAACCATGAGTAAGGAACATTTCTGTTGTCATAAAATATATTAGACATACCAATCTCGTGGAGACTAAGTTTAATATATAACAACCATGGGGAAGAATAAATAGCTTTGTCATGTAAAAGTTTCAAAATATTACAAACTGTATTTGCTAATTTAGCCTCTTTACCATTAACAGTTCGGAACCAAAATTTTAGCATTCGTTCCTTAATATTTAAAAACATTTCCATCCTTCCAAGTTCTCCAACAGCCATGCCATTGTGTGTGTTCTTCCGTAGTCGTAAAACCTGTTTACGGAACTGGGTTTGCAACAGTTCTATCTGAGATATATTTCCATGTCCCCAAATTTCACTTCCGTAACAGAAGAATTGGCACGACAAGACGGTCGAAAGTTCAACTTGAATATCCAACCTCAGTTGCCTTGATTTTATAATCAAACTGTACATTGCTCTTTTTGCTTGATTATATTGTTTATTAATAGCTCTCTTAAACTTATTATTGTAAGAAAATATCACACCCAAGTACGTATATTCCTCTACAACTTCTACTATGTCATTATTAAACTTAAACTGCGCATATTTTCGAACTTTTCCTCTCGAAAAAAATAACTACTTTTGTTTTACTAATGTTAACCTCTAGTGACCACAAGTTACAATAAACGCTAACAGCATCGAGAGCTGCTTGCAATTCATTCTCATTTTTCGCAAGTAGGATGGTATCATCTGCATACAATAGTGAGAAAAGTTTCAAATATATATCAACACCTTCCGAGAGCAATGAATTGTCAATTTTAGTAGGTAATAAATCAACACCATTATATTTTTCTCTCACGAAAGATACAAAATCATTAATGTATAACGAGAAAAGTAATGGAGATAGGTTTTCGCCCTGCCTTACACCAATTTTACAATCAAAATATTCCGATTTCTCTGAATGTTTAATAACTCGAGATTTTAAATTTGCGTACATGCTTTTAATTATATTGAAGAGTTTCCCACTAATTCCACTTTGTGAAAGCTTAAACCACAATGAAGTCCTATCTATAGAATCAAAGGCCTTCTTATAATCAATGAATGCACAATAAACTCTTTTCTTTTGAGATAGGTATAAATCTAAAAGAGAGTGTAAAACAAAGACATGGTCACTGGTCGAATAATTTTCTCTATATCCTGCTTGTTCCTCTCCAATTATATTATTATTATCTAAAAAGTAGTTTAATCTTTTATTAACTATCGATGTAAATAATTTACCAACACAGCTGCACAAGGTAATTCCTCTATAATTATTAGGATCTTTCGGTGACCCCTTTTTCTTATATATTGGACAATATAAGCCCAAGGGTCCAATCTGTTGGAATAATACCTGAATCAAATATTAAATTAAACTGCGAGTATGCACTTTGATTAAAAGCGCACTGACAAGAAAGGCTGAAATATGGCAAAAATGTTGCCCTCTTTTTTAGTACATTGGTCTATGGGGAAAACCCTGAAGAGGACAATATGGCGTATTGCCCGCTCCGGTGATGGATTCGGAGTTACGTGTAAAATACGGCTTTTTATTTTGCAGCTAAATATGCCCTGTATAGGTAATAATCAACTTTAGAGCATTTTTCTAATAAAAGAGGTATCTTTCCAAAACAAAATACCACTTCATTTAGCTGCAGCCTGATTTCTGATTGATGTCAACAACAAAAAATAAGGCTGTAACATTTCCCAAACATAAATTTGCAATTAGCTTTTACAACAATTGAGTTTATTAGCTAGTGTAAAAGTGACAAAAATACGTTCTTCTTTCATACGTATATGAGCCAGGAGCCATCATTATTTTATGAAAATTGATATTTCTTCAGGAATGTCTCCTCTCGGGTACCCTTTTCCAAATCCACGTTCATCATGTTTAATTTCATGTGTTTTACTTTCATATTCTCCTTCCAGTATTCATAGTATTCATTAAAAATGTGTGTGAGTGTTTTGTGTTTTGTCCTGAATTTCACATTATCATTTATCTTTCGTATCGCAACATTTAACATAATGCTGTTTTAAGCCAAGTGTTTATTTACATATATTTGGGGAATTCCGCGCTGTGCACATAATATAGCATGGCAGAGATCGTACTACTTTTAAAGGTACTAGTTACAAACGTATAGCAATTAAATTAATGTTGAATACAATTTAACTTTTCCGGTAACTTGTGGGTAATTGTTAAATTGCTGGATATGGGCGATTTCTTTCTAGGGGTGTTTATTTTATTCCTGTGAATATTTATAAAGAATGTTTGTTATAACCTTTATCTTAAACCATAACTATTATGTAAGTTTTGGAGATGAGGGTGAATGGAAAACTGAGAGACATTTTTTCCCTCTGTTGAATGAATTCGGTCTCTTTGTCAGAAGGGAAACGTTATTTATAAATTCAGTTGATTGAATATCTTGTAATTGTGTGATTACATTGGGTATCTTCAAGTTGTTGAATGTGAGTGAATTATAATAATAGAGGCTAATATAGGATGAGTGCATTTTATAGAACAGCATGAAAAGTGACCGTATAGAACCAGTAAGCCATGGGTTCGAAACCAACTTAGCGCACTAAGTGATGTGGATAAGAAAAACGGTCAAGTTCGTATCTAAAAGCACATACCATATTTTTTTTCTCAGCAGTAAATTAAATAGACACTGCAACGTTAGCATAATCATATCAAAATGCGTTTGTCATTATATATTTAAGATGGTGTTTGAAATCCACAACTATTTTTCCACCTCCCAACAGCAGCAAAACCAGATCTGGCATTTTGTTGACATTTAGACCACTGAATTGAGAATTATAGAATAAAAAGATACGATAACTATACATGTATTTTTAAATCTCTGTTGAGTGGGGAATACCATGTTTACATTCTGTTGTGAACTTCAAATATAGACACTTGTAAATAAGTCAAAATGTATTTACGCGATAAGATTAGCGATATGATTTATTTTGTTTTGTATAAAATGCATTATCTCTCTCACCCACGCTGTCTCTGTCATTCTCTCTCTCTCTCTCGCTTATCTTTCGCCATCTGTATATCCTGCTGCATAGACACACTGTGATTATTCTATTATTTCTTTTGTGTCTGGGCAATTTCACGACTACAAGTTTATGAAATGCCTCGTATATAGAAGTGTTAAGTCATCGACATCGTGTCGAGCAGTATCAACCTTTTCGCAGACAACAGGGAGCGTTTCATCAAGTGTCTTGTCAGTGACTTTTACCGACAAATTTTCTCTCAGCAATCAGATGCAAGGATTTCAGTAGCTTAGAACAGTAGCTTATAACTTGTCATTAATGACACGTTTTATGAAAAAGGGCCCAGGAATTTATAAGCGATGAGATATTTCTAAATTTACATAGTATACCCAGTATTAGTATCTCACCAGATATTTTTGACAATTTAAAGATAAAAACATGGCAAAATATGTCAGCCATTGTGACAATAAGCAAGGAGATCATTTATTCTGAAAAAGCCAATGAATTAGCAATATATAAAGTTATCCATTCATCGTGAATATATCTATTGAATGTATACACAAATTGACAGGTAACATGATAGTAGTAATACTATAATGTTCAGTTACGGTAGGGGTAATAGTATATAAAAAAAGACATATTCACAATTTTTAAAATTTTTCTTTGACGGGATATCAATCAGTGTTATACAAACATTAATTTTTCGGTCGTTATTTACAGGCATCTAGACTGTAGCCTACCAATATATTTATCTATCTATAAATGTACCTACCCTCCTGAATACTGTTTTGAGATTGTTCCTTTCCCGGCAACTGCAAAAGGAGGCGTGATGGCCCAGTGGTAGAGCATTGGTATCGTAACAGGGAGGTCACGGGTTCAAGTCGATGCGCCAGTGCCCGTAGTTGGTGAGGCATCACTTCTCACTACCGAGTCCCTTGGATCGGACACAGAGCCATACGTCATATATATGCAGTTTCTTAGCAGAAATGAAATAATAACCATCATTACATACATTTTACCCCTGCTTGATTACAGATTAACAATTACATCATGGACAAATGAGAAGAATGTTTCATTTATTTTCATTTGATATGTTGATATGATTTGATTGAGATGTCTTAGTCGAGTTTTTTTTCCCACTTGACTGGGAATGCAAAGGTCGTGGGTTCGAACCCCGGTACGGCACTTATGCCCTTGAATAAGGCATTTAATCTACATTGCTTCTCTCCAACCAAGTGTTAAATGGCACTATGAACACGATGACAAAGAGAGCGGACAAAATATACAGCTTCTCATTGTACCCTCCACAATTGCTCTGGTAGACAAAAGAACATCCCTTCATTACTATTATGTAAAATAAGTAGAACAGGTGAATATGCATGTGACACCTGTTCTACATATTTTTACATAATAGCAATGAAGGGATGTTCTTTTGTCTACCAGGGCAATTGTGGAAGGTACAATGAGGAGCTGTATATTTTGTCCGCTTTTTTGTTTGCCATGTTCATAGTGTGGGTACCCGGTCGGATCCGAAAGTCATTGTGGTTGGATTAGCATGTGCGCGCTTGGAAACAGGTGACTAGCTGGAATGCTCCCCAGAGGAGTGGAGAATGTGCACTGTAATGTGCATAATCACAAATGAATCCAGTGACCGGGGTAATAATGCTGTAAGCGCTTGGTCGGCTACATTGTAACTGGTAACGCGCTATATAAGAAACAGCTATTATTATTATAATCATCTTTATAATCATAAAATGGTATAAAAGTATAGTATCACAGTAAATGGGACAATTATTTTTATCTAACCCTTGATCTGCCCCCATAAGGCGACTAAACATGTACAGTACGTGACACTGCTACGGAGGCTACTATACAAGGTTGTGGCACATAAGCACAGGCTAGTGCACATGTACGTGGCACCGCTACGCAGATCAGTACCCGAGGTTGTAGCATCGTACGGGTTAAAAAAAACACACTAATAAAACCTTTAGTGACGAAACCTCTATCAAGTTCAACTAGTGTCTGCAGTTTAAGACTATCCATAGAAACTCGTTTGCGGTCACAGTTCAACATATATTGCGTTATGGCTGTCTGTCTGCCCCTGGGGATTGCGCAATCTACTTGCGGTGTTTACATACCCAGCTAGGAATTGCAACATTGTCAATCTACATGGAAGTGATCAGTGAAATGTTATTGGAGCAGTGGCGTAACTGGACCTTGGCGTCAAGAGGGGCAAAATAAAGAAAAGAAAGAAGGTTACCAAAAAAAAAAAATAATAATAAATAAATAAATAAATAAATAAAATGATAATAATAATAAAAAAATTATAAAAATAATTATAATAATAATAATAAAATAAATAAAATAAAATATAAAATAAAACATGTTTTCTCTTTGGTTTTGGGTATTGGAGTTCATGTTTCAGGAATCTGTTATTTGAACAATGGAAATATACTTGGATTATCAGATTCCCCCCCCCCCCCCCCAAAAAAAAAAATAAATAAATAAAAATAAATAAATAAATAAATAAATACATAAATAAATAAATAAATAAATAAATAAATAAAAAATAAATGAAAATAAAAAAAATGAAAAAAAAAAAAAATACATAGGCCTAAATACAGAGTAGAGACAGCGTGACATATTCCTTGCACAAAAAGAAAACATTGCCGTAAATCTATCTCCTGTTTTTACATGAACTGCGAATAATAAACGAATGCAAAACAACATGTTCTAGATCTTTCGAATTTCGTAAACTGTAAGTTATGCAAACAGAGTTAGAGAATAGTCTTGTGCAATGACTCGTAGTCTACATCATTCAGTCTTTGTATTGCACAATGTCTGCTTAGAGCTCTTCTGGTTTTCGGCAGATTAAGAAGTACTTTACTCATTTAATATCCTGTCATCGTGTTTGTGTTTTGGTTTGCGCCAAATATAACAATGTACAGTTGCCTAGACTGGAGGCCGAACTTAGCTATTACAGAATAGCATGTTTTACATATGAACATGAGTAAGCTCTGAGAGGATAATACTACTACGCGTGTACATGTACATGCAGATATAAAAATAATAATCCTCTCTTCTTCGACCTTGCTTCCCTCTCCCTCGCAGTCTCTCTCTTCTCACTCTCTCTCTCTAACTCTCTCTCTCTCTCTCTCTCTCTCTCAATTTACTTTCCCTGTGCTTCCCCTTCACGAAATCACATTGTCAGTGCATGTTGATAAGGGCTTTTAAAAAGACTACGCTAACAATGTTAGCAGTTAAGGCCGAATGTCTAATTCGTATGTACCAATGTTTCTCCTCTCCATTTTTTTCTACTCCCCCTCCCCCTCCACTCTCCCTCACCTTGTTTGTCCTCTCACTCTATTATTATTATGAGTCTATATTTTACCTCTGTGTAATTTAGTTGGAATGTGGGTCTTTGATGATCAAGCTTTAATATGCCTATTTAAATAGCCTCTGCATATGACTTCTTTGTAGAAGAGAAATGTTGCATACTCTTCTGTCTTATTTTAATTGTCAAGTTTGTTATCCACCATTAATTCTTTTTAACTGACTAGTATTAATGTTAGTATATGCATAAATAACAATCAATCAATCAATCAACAGATAGAAAAATTCAGTCGTAGGACTGCGATTATGGATTTTCTTCCCCTTCGCAATAAAACCATTCAATCAGTGTTCCTGGGTTTTCCCCGCCGTTGGGGATTCCCTACTGATGACGTCACTGTGCGCTGTTAATTTTCGACTTAAATAGAGATGCAAGCGCTGCTAATGCTCACTTTTTCAAAGGCAGCCTATATGCTACCATCTACAGTTTGTCTTCAACCAAATTTAGCCCATTTTGCATAAATTTTCGAGAGTCTTCGTTTAGCTTTGCTATAAGAGGTGTCGTCTATTAAAAATGTCTAACGGATACAGAATCCCTTTTGAGGATATGCTGAAGTGCAGCATATGCCAGGACAGAATCAAGGATGCCAGGATTCTACCCTGTGGACATACATTCTGCAAGGGATGTCTAGCTAGGTCTTTTGAAGCAACCTACCATCGAGGAAGCGTGCAGTGTTCAGAATGCAAGAAGACATCTCAGCTATCCTATGGTGGAGCCGAAAGTCTCCCGCGCTGCTTCGCCATCAACAGTCTCGTAGATGATATCAATCAGACTTTTGGTGGTGGTGGTAGCAGCACCAGCAGCAGGAGAAGCAGCACGAGCAACGGTAGGGGAGAAGACCTCTCTCTTGGCAGACATGGTTTCCAGGTCCAGGAAACCTTTTCCTGCGTTTTCTGCTTGAATCTGATGAGCGACGCCCGCTACCTACCTTGCGGACACTCCTTTTGTCTAGGATGCCTGACGTTGCAGCCACGAACAACACCAGGTATCAAGTGCTGCAAATGTCAGAAGGATCACAATCTACCGGCCCGAGGAATCAGCGATCTTCCTGTCGCCTATCGTATCAATAGCATCGTGACCGAGATCAGGTCGAACAGCAGTGAAACTAGTGGTAAGCCATTTCTATTTAACTTTGACTTCATTGATGATGGACAGAGATGTTATTCCAAGGCATTAACTCCATGTCATGCATATTCATCAATACCTGTCATAATTGATATTATTCTCTTTCATCGATATCATAGTGATGATGTATGAATTCAGAAAATTATTAATTAAAAAAAAATCAACAAATTAGCCACTTACAAAGTGGCTAAATTTTGATTACCTTTTTCAAAAAGCATATACAGATCAGTATTATGCCTTGACCTTAATTTGCCCCCCCCCCTCTCTCTCTCTCTCTCTCTTTGTCTCTGTGTCTCTCTCAGTGTATATACTTAATTTTCTCTCTTTCACTCGTGAACTCCTCATACTCCGTTGTGTTCATTATCTCTGTCTTGTATTAAAGCAATGAAAGCAGAATTATTTGTATGCATCTCTATAAATATTGTTTTCCCTCTCTCACGTACTTCCTTCTCTCTCTCTGTCTCCTTTTCTCTCACCCAATTTTGTATAGCTCCTTCATCCTCCCTCGCGCCGTTTCACACACACTCTCTCTTTCTATGTATGGTATGAACATCATGGCCGATTTTGTATGCATTGATATTATTTCCACAGGTGATTCACAAGCGAGTTCTTCACAAAGCAAACGATATCAGCATCCACAACCTCGTCGATCACCAGACACGAGCTCAAGACCACTGATGGAGGACGTGGACGAGGCCAAGAGAAGGGCACAGGCCCGTGCCAACCAGATCCAGGTCTTCGTTCGACAAATCAACGGGAAGACCCTCACCCTCGAAATCAACGCCAACGCCACCGTGGGCGATCTCCAGCGACAGATCAAAACGAGGACCAACATTGACCAGTCCCAACAGAGGCTGACATTCAGCGGTAGGAATTTGGATGACAAAACGAGATCATTGTCGTCATACGGGATTGTAAATCTATCGAATATCGATATGAATGTTAGGCTGCGTGGGGGCATCCAAATATTATAGATTAGTTTCTCTTTATTTTTTTCTTGAGTTTTCTCGCATTTCTTTTACTTTCCTTTCAGTTCACTTCTTTCATTTCCATTTCTTGGTTTTATTTTATTAAGATAACATACATTTGTATTCCAATTGTAACAATATATGCCAAGAACATTTAATGACTGAATATCATGAATTCGATTCTTTAGTCAGAGTAAATAGGCCCATCCTCATTTTAGGCACATGTGGATGAACTCAAGTTGTGAAATAGGTATAGATACACACTAATTATATAAGAAGTGAAACATTCGTTGTATCGAGCCTATATGTAATAGAGTTTTTGTTTCTTACAAGTCAATGTGTGTATAACATTTCAAGTACTTTGTGGAATTATAAATTCAGGATTTAATTATTCAAATATTTGTACTCAAAATCTTGCTGATTTGTTGTAGTATTTTTTTTCTTGCAATTGTCCTATTTTGTTTTTGTACATGTTATTGTATTGTTTGGTTTCTATATATTCTATTTATTTTAATCATGAGGCTTTTGTTTGTCAATTTTATCTATGTTACAAAAGTCATATTTTCGTCTTTTGTGATTCAAGAAGGTTAACCTTCAATTCAAACATATAAACTCCTTTTAAATAAATATTCCTTGTGTCACAGTAGGTTAATCATCTTGTATACGTGCATAATTTTTGCTATTTTTACATTTAAATTTTTTTCGTGCCTTTTTAATGTTGTGGTTATAAATGGCAGTTTAGGCCCAGGTTGGTTTATCCTTCAGTTTCATTCATTTCATTCATTTATAAATAATTATTTACATCATCATTTTTGGAAGGCATACCTGGAAAGAAAAATCATAAGCTTAAAAAAAATGAACAACATGTATATATAAAACATCTAATATTTCAGAAAGCATTTTGGTTGATCTTAACCTTCATTAGGAAAACAAAATAAAATGAGCATTATATTTTTCACGTGTCTTCAAAAAGAAAAAAATATTATAAATTGTATACGTGTACAGTCCTAGTATTTATTTTGATGCTTTTCCCGAAATTAAGTTGTAAGCTACCAGTTATATTATCAAATGGGGAAATGCTATTTGGTGGTTTTTATTTTATTATCATAGTTATTATGTTCTGTATTCTGTAAATAAATTATTTTATCATTATAGGCATTCGTAATTTATGTTTAGTATAAGCTACCCGTGGTGTATCCAGGATTCTCTCTCAGGGGGCAGAAGTCTTTTGTGTTTCAAGTAGGCCCATGTACTATTATTTGGTTTTTCTGAGGGGAGAGTTCCGTGCCCCCACGTCCCTTCTAGATCCGCCAGAAATTATTATCAATATGTCATAAGGTCACACTGTCGTAGGAATAAAAACAGAGATTCACCAATTTCTTCAAGGGCGCACCAAGCACACATTTTCATTACATCATTTGAGACGTAATGCTTATAATCGTTTTGAAACATCACCACATTCAGAAATTATTTGTAAATATACTATTGATTGTAAGTGAATGTTATACGTGAAGAGGGGGAATAATGTAATATGAATATGGGGATGTTGTCATATTAAAGATGTGTCATCCTAACACGTTTGTAATTTAAGATTCATAAGAGAACAGCATAAATGATGTACGACGTAATATATATTAGATTAGATTATCATAAAATGATAATAATTTTATCATTTGCTGTAAAATTTTTGCTTCATTAAAAATTGAACTATGATTTTTAAAGACTTTTCTACCCGATGATGGTTTATTTTGAATTTTAAATCCAGACAACAAGAAGCGTGATAGTACAATACAAAATGGATGATGTTTTGTTTTTCATCTTTCCTTGCTGAAGGATGCAAAATATCAAATGGATTAAAGTTATATGATTTTTAAAGTTATTGAGAAACGGACTGGTAATGACTTCGGAACAAAAGAGATGAGAAAAGAGATCGAACAAGGGAGAGTGATTTCGGGGGTGGGGAGAGAAAAGGGAGAGAAAAGGGAGAGATAATGATTTTCGAACGAGAGAGAGAGAGGTGAGAAAGAAACAGAGAGAGGGAGAAAGAGAGATAGAGAGATAGGGAGTGGGAAGAGAGGAGGAGTATTCTTCAACACTCGTCTTACAAAATGACTGACATACTAAAGAGCAGACTGCGTTACAGGGGGGGGGGGGGGGGGGGGGGTTGCAAGTGCTTATTACAAACAATAATTCTCTTTCTTCTCTGCTTTATATTTGATTGAAGCGCTTCGTGCCCCTTATCCCTTTGGCACTGTTCGGGCAAGCAATACAATAGACCTGTTTACTAAGTTATTCAAAATGTATGCATACTTTTGAAACATTGGTTGTTCTTGACAACCTGAAAGCTTACCAGAGGCTTGTCAGACATAGCAACAAGTTATGTATGCAAACTGGATTCCAAGTATTGTAGTTCATTCATTAATAAAAGGTTAATGAATACCTCGTTACTAGGTCCCCATGGCAGGAAAGAAACATCCATAAATTTGAATCACTTGGTAAACAGTTCTATTGAACTTTACAACATTGTGGCCAATGAAATAGACATCAAGTGTCACAAGCATTTAATTTTTGTTCTGACAGCAAAATTCAAAAATTTGTTTGAATTAAACAAAGGAGAAATCCTTACAGGAAAAAAAGATGATTTATGATTATTTTATACATGTAGGTAAATTCATGAATGATAAGGACAGAAATAATAGTGTGAAATTACTCATTTCAACCTTGTGATGGCGGTATTGCTATTTTGGTAAAGATGAGTTGGACTATATTTCTTAATTTTATGTGTTCTGCCACTTGATCAAGAAAGGGTGATAATTCATTAAATTCACAGCTAATTGAATGTATGTATAGCTCTGATTAAATTCTTGTTACAGGTGAGAACACCACTTCAGATTCCAAGACCCACCCAAGTGTGATTGTGTGTGTATGTACCCTATTGCTGTACAGAGTGAGTGGGCTCACTTTAAAGGAGAATTACGCTCAAAAATAAAGACGATTGTGTTCAAATGTGTTATTAATTCCTACTTGTTAGACTATATGGCTTCGCGTCAAAATATACGAGATCGATACAAATCAAATTTTTCTGAGCAAAATTTACCATCTGCTAGCAATATGTATCGTCTGCTAGCAGCACATGGGGGCTGCCATTTTGTTTATGTGTACAAGAAGATTTTCTTAATCCAAATGCTCAATTGCCTTTTTCAAAATTAAAAACCCATTTGAGATTTAAAATATAGAATAGATATGTCAATTTATTTTTAAACTGAAGATTTCCTTATATATTTCTGTTGAAAATCGATATTCGCTTAATAGAAATCTATTTTCTCGATACTGGACGTATGGGACGGAGCAAATTAATTCAAATTTTATGGATGCTTCTTCCCTGAGCATCTATAGCGGCAAACTATGCATTCACCTGTTTTCGGATAATGGACTTGAAAAGTCAGAATGCATGCTGCATATATTATGTTCTGCTCTGTTTGGCAAACCCAAGAAAATAAATTTTTGTTAAGCAAAAGCAGACAATTTAAAAGTATCATTATAAAGATTTAATTTTTATAATACATGTAAACACCCACTTTATATTTTCCGTCACATATGGGATTTTAGGTAATGAAGAAAATAAATTTAGGATTTGGATTCAAAATATCTTCCTGACTGGAACATTTCTCAATGGTTCATGTACAACTCCAAATCAGCAAGAAAATGGCAGCCCCCATGTAAATGAGTAGGAGACGATACCGGGTGTTGGAATATCTTTATTTATACCCTTTTCTGATATCTTATTAGAAAATGATTTAGGCCAATAAGTAGGAATATATTACACCTTCCAATATAAGTAAATTTGTCATCAGGGCTTAATTCTCCTTTAATCAGTCAGCTCTTTGAGTGAGGTTGTGTTCTGAGGAGCCAGCAAGCAATGACCCTCAGTTTGTGTTAATTCTGGAGGAGTTTCCTACCCACATTGGTGGTGAGTTTAGTAAATTTTCTACCAAGTTTTATTTCAGTGCTATCCAGTCAATCAGCTATATACATGTTATGCTGTGAAGTTCTGATTATATATGAAGGCTTTAATTCAATCATTTATTAAAGTGATGTTTAAAGATAATATGAGTTGTTTAATATTGCTTAGATTGATATGAATTTGTGCTTACTTTTAATATATACAGCTAGGCAGTATTTCACAAAGTAATAAAGTCTAGATATTTGTCTGTGCTTGTTAATTAATAAGGTGGACAAATCCTAAAGAATGAATAACTAATCAATATGAGCTGTGAGAAATCTGATTAATAAAATACGGATATGCATTTTGGAAAATGGACTTTATTCAATTTGTAAAGGGTCCTTTGGTCGGCTTTTGCTAAACAGTCGGGTAACGTCGCGTCGCGTTGGTAGAAATTTTCGAACATTTTTCAGGAATTTTATGTACGGTATCTTTTTTTTTAGCAGCAAAAAAAAAAAAAAAAAAAAAAAAAAAGAAAAGGAGAGGGGAAAAAAAAGATGGCCGCATGAATTAATTATTTGATTTCTTATGCCATGAATAAATCGATTGTTGGATTAATTAATTAATTATTCAATTAATCACTGTTTTATTGAACTTTGGATTGAAAACACAGAGATGTTTAATAATTTTAATAATTTTAGCTGTGTTTACATTTTCCGGATTCGTGGAATGGCCTGAGCTGCGCATGGCCTAGCCTAGCCTAGCCTAGCCTAGTTTGCAGGCACAAACCCTGGTCAGTCGTAAAAGAGTGCCTGCACTGTAAGACTACTATAGGCCATGTACTATAGCTGCTCCTTCCGACCAGAAGGTAGCTGAATTAGGCTTCTGTCAAGACACAATGATTTTCTGATAAAGTGTCAAATTAGGGTCTGTGCTTGCAGACTAGGCCTAGCCTGCCTATACACGTACGGTACGTGTAGGCTAGTCATGCTCTGGTCTACGCTGCATATCTTTTCATGCGTAAAGTGCTTTGCACTGTGTCACGATCATCGTCATCATCATCATCAGACATCATCCGTGAAAGTACAGGCCACCGGGATGGTGTATCATCGTACGATGGCTTCAAGTTCAAGCTCAGCCTCAGGGTCAGGGGAAGAGGCGACAGGTAAGCATTATATTAGTCTGTTAGTAGCTTCAATTAATTTAATATAGTTTTGTTACCTTTACTTACGTCTACTGACTACCATCGATCGACATCTTCAAGACACGAGTCAAAGATGTCGGCATACATTAACCCAAAATATGAGAACAATTTGTATATAGTGTAGATGCGTTCGTTTTGGGAATTATTATTTTTTTTTTAAAGTTTTCGAGCAACACGTTTGATCGGCTTTTGCTAAACATTCTTCTATCCTTCCTACCCTTCAATTCTCTCTTTATAGTTCATGTTTTTCTTTGCATTATCCTTCTATTGTTTTCCTGCATTCCCTTGTTTGTCGTTTTAGCCTGAAAACGGGAAAAATCATACTGAGATGGACTCTTTTTCAATTTGTCCCCTTGAAGACACCTTCCTGAAAAATGTTCGAAAATTTCTACCAACGCGACGCGACGTTACCCGACTGTTTAGCAAAAGCCCTTTGGTCAGGGAGCTGTGGTCACTGGGACAGCACCTCGAATATGGTGCTACTGCTAAGAAGGCTTCAGTAATTTGATTTCCTGAACCATGGCGGTTAATGTTTTATCTTCAGAACTTGTATCCTGTGTTTCTATCTTGAGTTTCCAGTTGGACTCTGAAACGTCATGCAACTTCGTATTGATGACCACGCCCACTTTCCAATGACGATTGTCATCCAAGATTTCGCCGGCTATCGAGGACTCGCGATAGCACCACGTCGTCGACAGCGACAGGGCCCTGTAGTCAATCCTCATCGACCAGACCATTTAAACAGGGAAGTCCTTTTAATTCATGACCCTTTAAATAATAACTATATTAGTAACCAAAAGATTCTTACAATTCATTATATTTAATTCTGCATATGAGAAATGTTTTTCTCTAATAGAGTTGTGAATATTTATCAATGATTTTTACAGCAACCAGTTAAAACATAAATTATTTTGAATGAGAAGTTCTGATTATCTGATTGAATGTTATTTGAACCAAATTTGATACATTTGTAATAAACAACTTGAAACCTTAACATTCAATGTGTAGCGCAATTATTTTCGTGTACTTTGACCATGTCATAGCTCTCTTCGCTATAAAAAAGAATGCTTGAGGTATGT
Organism: Heliocidaris erythrogramma; assembly: GCA_025617745.1. Lineage (NCBI taxonomy): Eukaryota > Metazoa > Echinodermata > Echinoidea > Camarodonta > Echinometridae > Heliocidaris > Heliocidaris erythrogramma. The sequence goes on from CM046867.1 coordinate 41,088,305, forward strand.
GAGGTCGTTTATGTGATTTTGGGTGTTGGTAGCCAAAACCTGAGTTAAACGAAAACCCAAGTTTGATCCTGACACCAAGCAATATCATCAAATGAATTATAAAGGAAACTCTAAAATAGCAATGAAGGATGGTTCAATTATTGACATTTAACCTTTCATGTGTCCCATTTATTATTATTATTATTATTAAGAAATAGAGTTAGAGAATAGACTTGCGCAATGACTCGTAGTCTACATCATCCAGTCTTTGTATTGCATAATGTCTGCTTGTGGCCATGAGGGTGTCAGCTCTTCTGGTTTTCGGAAGATTAGGAAGCCCTATACTCACTTAATCTCCAGTCATTGTAAAGGAAAACATATGAGTGGAAGAGTCTATTAAGTAAGCATGGCTCTTATTTCATAGACTCCTTAAATTAAAAGAAAAAGGAAAGAAACGTGTTAATTTGAGCACTATTAACACATTTTTTAACACATCATCCAGTCTTTGTATTGCACAATGTCTGCTTGTGGCTATGAGGGTGTCAGCTCTTCTGTTTTTCGGCAGATTAGGAAGCCCTATACTCACTTAATCTCCAGTCATTGTAAAGGAAAACATATGAGTGGAGGAGTCTATTAAGTAAGCAAGGCTTTTATTTCATAGACTCCTTAAATTAAAAGAAAAAAGAAAGAAACGTGCTAATTTGAGCACTATTAACACATGTTTAAAACGAGAGGGAAAAGTGAAGAAAGAAATTGGATGTGAACAGTACTGGAGAGAGAGAGGGGAAAGAGAGAAAGAGACAAAAATAAAATAGGGATATAACTAGAACCTGTAGAAGGAGAAGTGGAGGCTCCTCCAATTAAATCATTATTTACACACTTGTTGAAATAGGTACACTGTATGTTTTGAGGCACGATTTGAAGTGTTCTAGACTGTCAATTTCACGAAGAGAGGAGGGAGTGAGTTCTACAGGCGAGGAGCATTTGATGGAAATGCACGATCTCCATATCCCTTGAGATGTGTTATGGGTACCTTGAAAGTGAGACCAGATGTGCGCAAGCCAGGACGAAGACGGCGCTGTTCAATGAGGGGAGACATATATCCAGGTGCTAGATCATGGACGGTCTAGGACGTCAGTAGCAAGATTTTGAATTCCATTCTGTACTTTACTGGGAGCCAATGCAATTCAGTCAGTTAGTACAGCAGTGATGTGGTCATACTTCTTCAACTCAGTAAGCTAGTGTGCAGTTGCATTTTGTACTGCTGGAAGTCTATTCAAAGTTGCAGAAAGTAGTTCAGCTATAGGAGACTGTTACAGAAGTCAGGTCTTGACATATTTAGTGAATGAATGAGGCTCTCCCGCAAGTGTAAGCAGTGATCGGATTGCTACACTGTTCCGAAGCTGGAAGAAAGCATGAAGTCATCCTTGTGACTACTTCTGCTTCATTATCTCTCAGCTTTGGATCGAATGATGCTGAGTGTCGGTAGCGTAAATGTGGTCTTGTAAGCCATGCTAGAAGAGCTATGTTTCCAAGAGGGGCAGTATACAGCGTGATAGTCCCGATGTAGCCTCTGGAGAACGACTTCATGATCTATTGTATCGAAGGCAGCGGACAAATCAAAGAGAATCACCACTGCTGCTTTCTTGTTATCAACTGCTATCAATATGCCATCCAATATTTTAAAAGGGTAGTCTCCACACTGTGTAGCCGTTTGTACACAGACTGCATGGTCTCGTGAAGGTCATTGTCCTGAAGATGTGATGTACGTCTACTTGCAACAACTTCCTCAATAATTTTGGCAAGGAAAGGCAAGTTAGATATAGGCCGATAACTGCTCATTTCATCCCATGCAGTCGAGTAAGGCCTTCTTTAGTACAGGGGTAACATGAGAAATTTTCAGTTCTTCTGGAAACCTTCATTCGTGTAATAATAATAATAATAATGGTGGCTTCTTGTATAGCGCTCATGTCCGTCACGTTGTGACGCTCCTGGCGCTTCATTATTACCCCGGTCATAGCTTATATTAGCAGCCAAATATGTAGCGCTCAAGCATATCGGGTACCCATTTACACCTGGGTGGAGAGTGGCAAATGTGGATTAATGTCTTGCCAAAGGACGTTAGTGCCGGGCTGGGATTCGAGAAGCATTGACAATCTTTGAAATCAGCATAGCCATTAAGTCATGGTTTCCCTTCACAATTGAAGTTGGAATTAGATCCAGGGAACTTGACTTAGCAGGGGTCTTTCTTATGACCCTCTGCACCTCCAGGGACTTGTGGGTGCAAGTGAAGTCAGACGCTTATATCAACTCTGTGTTCATTGTAGTATTTAGCTTTGCCATTTTCAAGCAATCTCTTGACTAAATGTATTGGTCTTTGAATGATTGTTTATCAACTGCAAGACGTGTATGCCTCCATCGTTGCTCAAGCTGTCTCCACATACGTTTGGCATTAACAAAATCTTCGTTGTACCCGGAACTACAGGTTGTTCTACAATTACACATGTCTGTTGAGGAGCATGTTTATCCAGCAATTCCCTCACTGCTGGGTAATACTGGTGGACTAAGTCATCAACTGAGCTACATGTGTCAGAAAGTAGACTTGATTCTTCAATATCCATTCTAAGGTGATTGATCGACTTTTTGCGATAGGTAATCTTCTTCTTCACAGGCTTTGGTTTCTCAAGCTGGAAGAGGCAATGAACAGAACATTGATCTGATATTGAGTCCTTGATAACCACAGAATCGATGCACACGTTGTCAATACGGGTGATAATCATATCTAGAATGTGCCCATCCACTATTTGCTGGTGATTGTGATCCTGGAGTAATCTCTGAAAAGCTCTAGTGTCGTTCAGCTGCTGATTGTCCCAGTGGACATTAAAATCCCCAAGAATGAACAGTTTTCCTGTAAACAAGGAATACCTATCGAACAAGGCTAAACATTCTTGAATGAGCTCAGTAAATGTAGTATTATTCGTACCCGATGGTGGTGGACGATTGACTTTGCTCTTTGCAGTTCCATGAGTTAGTTCCTGTTCGATGAACTCAAATGATTTAGGTTGCACATTAACTCCTACAGCTTTCACACATAGAGTTGACTTATACACGACACCAACGCCTCCACCATGGCGAGACCTTGTAGGGACATGCAACAGTCTATGGCAAGACGGAGTTCTTGCTGCACTCTGAAGCTCATCACTCTGGTTTCAGTAAGTGTTAAAACGTCAATATCATAACCTTTAAGATGATGCTTAATCAAATTACACTTGTTTCATGCTGATTGACAGTTAATTGGGCCAAGTATAAATAAGGCATGTTCAAAATCAGATGTACGTTTACTCATTAAAGATTCATTCAGAGTAATCTTCTTCCCACCCCAGCAAAATCTATGTCCATGGCGCCGTCTATGTATTCCAAGATTCTTCTGATTTTGATAAGTAAAAGATGATACTTTGTGCTAATGGGAGATCATACCCTTCCCTACTGATTTTAGCTCACTTGCACTGTACTGAATAACAGGCATAGCAAATTGCTTTCAAGAGAGAGTAAAGTAGCAGTGCTATTGTACCAGTGATACTAAATAGAAGTCGCACAATAGACCACTGCAAGACATCCTATAGTGTCTGTGCTTGGCTGATCATGAAAAGCACACACAACACAAAGCATTGAACTCCAGAACATGACATGTAGAAGTACATATGGGACATCTAGGAAAGTACTTAAGTAACAGCAATCTACAATCTGAAAATTGATTTGATAAGCTCCAAGCAGCTAAGTTTCCAAATCACACAGAAATGGTCCTGTAGAGTCCATGTATCACACTCAACATGAAACACTCTAAAACTCAGATACTCAACAAGATAGTGAAAAAAATACAATATTGGATGAGCCCAAATAAGGATCGCCAGCACAGGGCTCACACACTGCACAAAACAAAAATCGTCATTTTGGGGGTCTCTTTTTACTAAAAAATTCAGGTTATCAGTATTTTGGCTAAATATATAAGCTTTTGTTTCATTTCTAAAGGGGACGCGCATGCCTGCGTCTTCTGCTTTACTCTTACTGCTTTACTCTTATGAGAGACGCAGGCTACCTACCTTGCGGACACTCCTTTTGTCGAGAATATTGACGTTGCAGCCACGAACAACACCAGGTATCAAGTGTTGGAAGTGGCAGAAGGACCACAATCTACCGGCCCGAGGAAACGGTCTCCCTGTCGCATGCCGTATCAGCAGCATCGTGACCGAGATCAAGTCGAACGACAGTAAAACTAGTGTATTAAACCATTTTGACGTCAACTTTGACTTCATTGATGATCACAGACAAACATAATTATGTCAATCCAAGGCATTAAATCCATGTCATGCATATTCACCATACCTGTCATAAGTGATATTATTCTAACTCATTGATATCGTGAAGATTATGTATGAATTCACAAAATTATTAATTGGAAAAAAGTAAAAAATTTAGCCACTTACACAGTGGCTAAATTTTGATTACTTTTTTCAAAATGGTGATAAAGATCAGTCATTTATTATAGGGCTCCATAGCTTTCGCTCCCTCATGTACTTATATCTTTCTTTTTCTCTCTCACTCTTGAACTCCCCATACTTCCTCGTGATCATTATTTCTCTCTCTGTGCATTCAATATAAAAGAAAACCTAGAGATCCAAGTTTCTGCATTTATATAAATATTATTTACCCCACGTACTTCTCTCTCTCTCTCTCTCTCTCACTTACGGTATAGCTCGTCCGTTCTCCCTCGTGCTTTCTCTCTCTTTTTGCTTTTCTCTGAAACGGCATGTAGATATATTGCATCAAGACTGATTTTGTACGCATTGATAATCTTTCCACAGATGAATCACAGGCAATTTCTGCACAAAATAGACGATATCAGCCTCCACATCCTCGTCGATCACCAGACCCCAGCTCCAGACCGTTGATGGAGGACGTGGAAGAGGCCAGGTCCTTTGTTAAACACATCAACGGGGGAAAAACACGATCCCCGATATCTACAGCGAGATATCAAGGCGAGGACCAACATTGACCAGTCCCAGCAGATCATGACATTAGGGAGTTTTCGAATGTGTCAACGTGAACGCCATCTTAGATCCTCCCAGCTACAATGGACTGCTTTGTGTTATCTGCATACAAAGTAGGTGAAACGAGGTTCACGTTTTAGAGCACACGGCAATACCATGTTGGACGCGTTCTCGATCTGACTTGTGAACGAGGGAGAAGCCAGTGAACGGGTGAGCCGTTCTTGCTTAAAGCGCGGTATGCAGTTAACACAAAGCAGTCCATTGTAGCCAGTGAACGGGTGAGCCGTTCTTGCTCAAAGCGTGGTATGCAGTTAACACAAAGCAGTCCATTGTAGCTGTGAGGATCTAGGACGGCGTTCACGTTGACACATTTGAAAACTCCCTATTCACGCTGCGGTCGGGATTTGGATGACAAAACGAAATGGCTATCTTCATTATTTTGTTCATACAGAATTGGAAATCATGGTACTATTGACTTGAATGTCAGGCTGTGTAGAGGAAGCTATTTTTAAATTACTTTTTGCTTCCCTTTCTTCTTTCTTGCATTTTCTTGACTTTCTTTTACTTTCTTTTCTTAAACATTTCTTTTCAAAAGCTTGCTGATTTCATATAAACACTTATATAGTTATTAGGTGGGCTGTACTTCAAGTACAGACCACCTTCTGTTTTTGTACAAAATCTTTATTGCTATTATTATTATTTATTTACTTATTTTTATTTCTGATTCTAGGACAACTACCCCCTGGACAACTGCCCACTAGGACAATCACCCCCTAGGACAATTACCCCCCAGGACAACTACCCCCAGGAAAATTACCCCTGGGAAATTACCCCCCAGGAAAAATTACCCCCATAAAATGACGATTACCCCGATACCCCCCCCCCCCCCGACGACAACCCCGGAATCCGGGGGTAGATGTCGGGGGAGGCGGGGGGGGGGGGGGGGGGTAATTGTCCTAAGGGGGTAGTCGTCTAGGGGGTAGTTGTGCGCGTGGGGGGGGGGGAATTGTCCGGGGAGGCGTAATTGTCCAGGGGGTAGTTTCCGGATACGTTTATTTCTACCCACTTTTTTGTGTCAACAATATCTCCAAAATGGCTTATTCAAATGTACGCTAACGATGGTAAATAATTATGGTTATTGTCTCGGCACCCGTAAAATTTCAACAAAGTTATATCATTGTGACGTCATCTAGGCGCCATTTTGTGATATCTCGGCAATGGAAAGTCATAACATAACCATATTTGGCATGATGGAAGTCACGTAAGCGCGCAAAATTTGAAAATGCTTGGAATTTAAATTGATTTTTCACAATTTCATTCCGATAGGGAAAACCATACATGAAATCACATTCGTGGGACTGAAACAAATCTTGCGGTGAGAAAATTCGAAGTGAAAATTGATATAACAAGGAATAACAATAGATTATGGATAAAAGGAGGATTTGAATGGACAATATAAAAGTGTGGAAAGACTTCCCTTTGCCACCCCAAAATCGGAAAGGATACTCCACTCTACTCTTCCTTTCTCTCTCTCTCTCTCCTTCCATTGCCCTCTCCTTTATCTCTTCCACTCTTGATTCATCATTTTTAATTGTTAGTCGTCAATGGCAAGCACATATTTACAAGTATTTTCTTACCTTTTTTGTCTTGTCCGCTGTGGGAATTGAATCCAGTACCTCACGATTTGCAGACCAGTCGTATCAATCGCGCCACATAGGCGAGTTGGCAGCTGAGTGTATTTCTGGTATTTAATAAAAATATTATGTTGAAATATCTCTAAACTACGGAGCCCGGGAAGGGACATAGTGAAATATCTCATTTTAACGACATATATCTCGTTAAAACGAGATAATTATCTCATTTTAATGACATAGTATCTCGTTAAAATGAGATAATTATCTCGTTTTAACGAGATATATGTCATTAAATCGAGATAATTATCTCGTTTTAACGAGATATATGTCATTAAAATGAGATAATTATCTCGTTTTAACGAGATACTATGTCATTAAAATGAGATAATTATCTCGTTTTAACGACATATTATGTCATTAAAATGAGATAATATTTCCAGGTACGCACGCGCAGCAGCGGTATACGTATGCACCCGGATCTGGACCATGTACCGGTACGGTATAATACATGCGCCAGATTGGGCTACTTTTAGCGACCAATAAGACTTCCGGTTTCTGCTTATCTTCTTCTTCTTCTTTCGTTGTATGGTATCGGCAATCAGTCAAATTTGACTATTGTTGCCAATGACGTTATACATGTAAATCAAATTCAGTATTTCTGACTCCTTCTCTCTTTTAAATTTAATATACATTTAGAATCAAGTAAACATTTAATACTGTATATGCATCTGTATTTAAAGCTTAATAAGAAAATAACAAAACACCACATGCTTCAGCTCAGTTCCAACTAGCGCTTGCCCAGCCCTTTCATAGATGCAATCTTACCGATACGGAGCGGTACTTTGCGCCGTTTTTTCGGACATGCCTAGGTAACTCATGCATAGACATAGGGGCGCTGTTGTACCTGTGCTTACTGATGGGTTGAACATGTATTTTGGATAATTATCAATTAATGAGATGAAAACACTTGTGGGCTAAGTTAGTAGAAAATGGAGCTTCTAAATGCACATAATTGTGTGCGTGCATCATTTATACATTAAGACATAACTTTTATAATATACACAAAGGAAGAAAATACATTTAGCATTGAAACTCAGACCTACATAAAATACAAAATACTAGTACCCCTCACTACGAACACGATAACAAAAGAGAGCGGACAAAATACACAGCCCCCCCACCGCACCCCACAACCGCAGAAAACAATAGGATTTGGCGGTATGGTGTCTTCAAAAGTTCCAATCGAAAATGAAAGTGTAACATGGGTGACAGGGATGATAAACTTGAAATAACAAATATTACTCGACACTCTGAGTCTGATGTGAAGGTAAACTGTGTCGTATTATAGCAGAAAACATTTCCTTTAAGGTGATAGAATTAAAAAGCTGAAAACTTTCGATTTCAATATTTAAGATTGTTTTTTTGGATTCATACATCCCAAATGCACGCAAATTGTTTTAAATTTTGAAGGCTTTAAAACTGTCGTACGATATTTTAACTAAATCATGACCTATTTGAGATAAAAGCTGAATAGTTTCTCTTTACTCTCATATAGGTGACATGCCGAAACTTTTTGTCTGGGTCTTACTGTTTTAAAGTGAAATCAGCAAAACGGCATACCGGGGGTTTATCCGCATAGTACACACGGAAATGGACAAATTTCATTTTTAAATCTGAAGGCTTTTAAAACTATCCTTTGACATTTTAACTAAATCATGACCTATTTGAGATAAAAGCTGAATAGTTGTTCTTCACTCTCATATATGTCACATGCCGAAACTTTTTGTCTGCGTCTTACTGTTTTAAATTGAATCCAAGGCTATAACCGGCATACGGGAGGTCTTATCCGCACAGTACACACGGAAATGGACGAAATGCGTTTTTAACTTTCAGGGCTTTTAAAACTATCGTATGACATTTTAACTAAATAATGACTTATATGAGATTAAAGCTGAATAGTTGTTCTTTACTCTCATATATGTCACATGCCGAAACTTTTTGTCTGCGTCTTACTGTTTTAAATTGAATCCAAGGTTATAACCGGCATACGGGAGGTCTTATCCGCACAGTACACATGGAAATGGACGAAATGCGTTTTTAACTTTCAGGGCTTTTAAACTATCGGATTATATTTTAAGTAAATAACAATCCATATTACGTTAAAACTGGAGAGTTGTTCTTTACTCTCATATATATCACATGTCGAAACTTTTTGTCTGGGCCTTACTGTTTTAAATTGAATTCAGGGCAGTAACTGGCATACCGGAGGTATTATCCGCACAGTACGCATGGAAACCGGCATATTCGATGTTTTCCGCACAGTGTTGAATAGAAAGTAAAATCAAGTTGGACATAAATTGTTTTATAACTTTGACTGTCGTGAAGAGCATTATATGAAATAGATAATGGCATACATATTAAGTTAAATATTGAAGAATTTCTCTGTACAACTTGATGTACTCAGAACATGAACAAATTTAACCTCTTATACACTCTCAAAAATCATCATTTCACTCATTAATGACAGTTTTCGAACCGTTTTTTTATGAATGGTGTCTACTCAAAAAAGTGGGGGAGGGGGGAGGGGGCTGCAGCCCCCGGTTCCGCGGCCCATGTATAATTATATGTCAGATACCGAAGGCTTTTTTTCTGCTTCTTACTGTAGCAAATTGAAATCTGGCTTTAAACTATAGCAGTTTTACGCAGTGTTGAGAAGATAAATCCTAAAAATCTTAGAAGTTGAGGTAAATCGAAATGATAAGAAAGGGATTTGAATTATCAAAATCCAAAATCAGAATTCAGTTGGAGCAAAAGGAGAAAGGACAACACCACAGGGGGCTTAAGTGTAAAAGGGAAGACAGTTCCCCCCCCCCCCCCCCCCTTTCAAATCTTGTTTTACGGGTGAGGGGGAGTAATCAGAGAAGGAAGCCTCCAAGAGGGTGGGCGCGAGTAAAATGAAAAGAAAAAGAAAGTTTAACCTTCAAGGCATATCACCGGACACCGGGGAGGGGAGGGGGGGGGAGATTTTTGGGCCACAAAGGAATCGAGGGGGCACACCCCGCCCCTCTCACAACGTTTTATTTTGCTGTTAGGTAATTCCAAGCGTTATGGAATGACATTCACAAAGAATTGAAAGGCAGTCGGGGCGTCGAACTCTAACTTCCGCCTAAAACATTGCTTCCTATAAGCTGTTATCTTTCTTCCCCCCCCCCCCCTCTTTGCACCCATCTCTGATACTGTGCAGTATAAACGTCCAAATAACTGAAAGCAGTCAGGGTGTCAAACTCTATAACTTTCCGCCTAAAACATTGTTTGCTATAAGCTGTTATCTTTCTCTCAAATTTGCTAAAACGTCAGAACTTTCGCGCTTCGCGCGGGAAGTTGGACACTCCCCCCCTTCCCGCATCCACCCCTGTTACATACAATGCAGCATTGCGTCCAAATAACTGAAAAGCAGCAAGGGCGTCGAACTAACTTTCCGCCTAAAAAAAGTGTTACGAGCCGTTATCTTTGTCTCAAATTGCTAAAACGTCAGAACTTTCGCGCTTCGCGCGGGATGGGGGGGAACTAATTTGCTTTGCGTGCTCATCACCAATTTCGCACTCTTCGCCTGCTTACAACCGCCCCCTAAAATGAAATCTTGGCTATGCGGTTGGATCCTTCACGTCTGGCCCCCATGGGTGTCGATCCCGGGGGGGGGGGGGGGGGTGGCCTGTATTATCATCCCCCAATATAACTATAAACTAATAATTATCCAAACTCATTATATTTGACCATGAAATACTATCACATTCTTTGATTATTATAAGTAAGGAAATAAGAAATGCCATAATTTCAATGCGAAAATATGGAAGAAAATTCGTTCGCTCGCATTGTCATTCCCAATTGAGGGGTTCCGTCCGTTGGCGTAGATCCTTGCATTCCTTTTATTCATTAAAAAAACATTTTGGGATGCTCTAAAATGGAAGTTTTATAGACAGATTTTCGAAAAAGTCCCTGGTGTGGGAGGGGGATACCCCCTCCCACACCCCCCCCCCCCCCCCGCTCGGTCGCTTCGCTCTGTGGCGTATCTAGGGGAGGGGGCAGAAAGAAAAATCATAATCTTTATACGGATTACGCACCCCAAAATCCGCAGGGTTAATGCACTAGAAATCTAGTTTTTGAAGGTTTGAAATGTGAAAATTTTCAAAAGCTCGGTCGCTTTGCTCCCTCGCATAATTATTATCTTTCAGGATCTCGTAGTTTCGCGCCCCCAGTAGGCTTATATAGTTCTTAAATAGCTTAAAGGGTTCAAAAATTGAAAAAAATAAAGATGTAATTGCTTTGCTCGCTATATCATATAATTTTCATATGACTCCTGATAAATATTGCGCCCCCGATGTATAGGATAAAGTATATAAAAGAGCATTTGCAAAGGTTCAACTTATGAAAGAAATCTCAACTTCAGGTATAGCCTTGCTGAATTTCTCGACTCTTTCTCAAGCCTTTCATGGTTTTCGTTAGTTTTGCTCCTGATTGTAGAAGTGAGTGAATAGAAAACCGCTTATCAATGTATAAAATTCGAGTTTCTCTACCGCTCAATTGCGGCGGTCAATTATTGCAAAATTTCCTGGATAAAATGCACAAGAAAAAAAGAAAATGTTTTAGGGTTAAAAATTGAAAAATTTGCCGCTCGGTCGCTTTGCTCCTTCGCTGACGAAGATAAGTTTGGGCACTCGGGAGGGGGGGGGGGGCTTCATTTTTTGCCCTGGGTGCCATAATCCCTAGTATCATGAACACGGATCGACACCCCTGTGGCCCCCCTATTGAAAAATCCTGGCTACGCCTGTGGGTGGGTTGATTAACTTTTTACAAAACTGAATGTAATGTCATGCATTCCACACAAAAAGTTTCGGCATGTGACCTACATGAGGTCATTATTTAGTTAAAATGTCATACGATAATCTTAAAAGCCCTGAAAGTTAAAAACGCATTTCGTCCATTTCCGTGTGTACTGTGCGGATAAGACCTCCCGTATGCCGTTTTGAGCCCTGATTTCACTTTAAAACAGTAAGACCCAGACAAAAAATTTCGGCATGTCACCTATATGAGAGTAAAGAGAAACTATTCAGCTTTTATCTCAAATAGGTCATGATTTAGTTAAAATGTCGTACGACAGTTTTAAAGCCTTCAAAATTTAAAACAATTTGCGTGCATTTGGGATGTATGAATCAAAAAAACAATCTTAAATATTGAAATCGAAAGTTTTCAGCTTTTTAATTCTATCACCTTAAAGGAAATGTTTTCTGCTATAATACGACACAGTTTACCATCACATCAGACTCAGAGTGTCGAGTAATATTTTTTTATTTCAAGTTTATCATCCCTGTCACCCATGTTACACTTTCATTTTCGATTGGAACTTTTGAAGAAACCATACCGCCAAATCCTATTGTTTTCCGCATAGGGTTAGTCGCCTTAATTGATGTCGCTACACAGCTGCTCCTGAAATCCTCGGATCTAACTTGAAATTACCAGAATTTTACAGTATCTACAAGTCTGGATTTTCCTTTTGATTCTAGGAAGCATCAATTGCAGACCAAATTGGAACATTATTTGAGTAAGAAGACATTTTGTGGGCTTTTAAGCACCCAGCACTCATGTACTTTTAGTTTGCACGGTCCCTACTAACGACACACCTGTAATTCAAATTTCCCGCCAACCAGTACAGCCAGTCATGGCTCTGGGTTCTGCCTCAGAACCCGAGCCAACTGTAAGTGATGGGGAAGAACATCAGTGGGTGGTGAAACAAAAATCCGTACGCAAAAAAGGTACTTACCATCAGCCTGAAAAAGGAAAAGACAAGAAAGCTTAGAATATCAGATAGAAAATCTTAGTCAAAATGATTCGGCTTCAAGTTCAGACTCTGATAACGCCACTGTTTATCGTACTCCTAGACAAGCACTGGATAGATCTAGGCCTACTGATTATAAGCTATTTATAGCACCCATAGACAGGAAGAAGAATTTGAAAAACCTTAACCCACTGAAAATTTCGAAGGTTATTAGAGAAGCATGTAACAATCAACCGGTAGAATTGGTAAAGCCTATTAGTACAGGACTATTGGTAAAATGTACGAATGTCAAACAAAAGAGGGCAATATTACAGATCCAATCAATAGACAACATACCTGTTAAGGTTTCTGAAAGTAGGATAGGGATCAAGGGAGTCATATACGGAGTCCCTCTTGAAATTACAGAAGAAGAGTTACTGCAAGAACTAAAATTCCAGAATGTTACAGCAGTTAGGAGAATCATGAAAAAAGACAAGAGGAATATTGGCCAGGCAGAGGAAGTGGGTGAAGGTCAATCGACCTACATACCTATGCGAAGCGTTATACTGACATTCAATAGGAAAGACCTTCCTGACAATATACACCTATGTTTTCAGATCTTCCCGGTTAAGCTGTATGTCCCCCAAATCAAGAGATGTTTTAAATGTCAACGATATGGGCACACGGCCGACATATGCAAATCAAAAATGAGATGCGTTAGATGCGGTGAGCACCACACTTTTGCAGAATGCCCAAATAAAGAATCACCTAAATGTCCCAATTGTGGAGGGGACCACTCTGGTACGTTTCAAGGTTGCGAACAAGCAATCAAGGCAAAACAAGTTCAGGAGATTAAAATCACTCAAAAGATGACATATGCAGAAGCGTCTCAAATATGGATGACACAGCAAAGTAAAAAACCGGTAATTGAAGATTCTAGAGCAAAACAAGCCAACCCAAAATCTAAGATACAAAATATTAACCAAATACCTAGTCAAATACCTAGTCAAAGTACTAAAGGAAAACACCCCCAACAAACTGAAGTCGATATGGCATCTGATCAAAATACAGAACCTACCACCTCAAGTTATCTCCCAGATCTTCCTCAGGCGACTAATATCCCAACCCAACCAATCAGAACAAAGCAGTAACAAACAAGAGACCCAAATTTCATTTCCTTTCTTTAGCTAATGACGAACAAATTTTGGAATTTATATTTGAACTTATCCAGTCATTCACAGGGAAAGTCCCGGAAGCAACCAAGGTCATCGTTATGCCAGCTTTTGAGCGATTTCAACAAAAATGTAGAATAATACAAGAAGATGGCCTCTAACCTTACCATAATGGGGTCATCCCTATAGCTAGAGGGTCCGATAGTTAGCGGGTCCGATAGACCGACACCCAATAGAAAGAAGGTTCGATAGACCGAATGTACGAGAGGGTCCAGTAGACAGAAGGTTCTATAGACCGAATCTGCAGGAGGGTCCGATAGTCCGAAGGTTCTATAGATCGAATGACCAGCGGGTCCGATAGTCAGAAGGTCCGATAGATAGAAGGTTCGATAGACCGAATGTACGAGAGTGTCCAATAGACAGAAGGTTCTATAGACCGAATCGGCAAAAGGTCCGATAGTCCGAAGGTTCAGTAGGGGTCCGATAGTTAGAAGGTCCGATAGACCGACAATAAATACGTAAAAAGGGTAAAATAGTGGATAAAATGATTAAGTGTGTAAACAAATAAGTGGTTAAAATAAGTGGGGGCGTTCCAACCAAAGAAAAAGCAAAAAAGGAAGAGGTTGAAAAGGAAAGAAGAAAAGAAAAGAAATGAAAAGAGAAAAATAAAAGAAGAAATCAGAAAGGAAAGAGAAGAAAACAAAAATTCAAAAACTTCGCTCACTAGCATTATTAGGGTTATTTACCAATGCCCATTATATTTTCATTATTGATATTAATTAGTTAGTAATATAATCGCCATATTTATGTATATAAACCAATGCCAATTATATTCATAAGTAATATTCTTATGGAAGTTATTTGGTTTGCATCTTGAATCTCTACACACAGAGAAATATTTACTTAATATTTCATTATGTAAACTTCCTTTTGTAAAATTTTTACTTAATATATGTAAAATTGTCTGAAATGAATGTTTTTATGTAGTATTTTACTAAATATTTGTAATGAATTACATTTCGCATATTATGTGTCATGCAAAATGTAAAATTTTATGTAACATTTACTTAGCACTATTTAAGTAAAATTCATTTTGCAAAAGAAATGCCTATTATGTAAAATGTGTTAAGTACAAGTATTTTTTTAAAGGGAATTTTATCATGCAGATGTTATAAGTCATCATTAAGTGAAATGTTTTATAAACTATTGTGTATAAAATACATTTTACGAATGTCAGTTGACATTAACATGATTTTGATACACAGTTATGTAAAACTGTCTGAACAAATCTTGCAAAATAACGCTGTAAGATATTTCTTCATAAAGATTTTGCAATATTGCCCTTTTCGTTAAGTTTATTTGTTTGTTAGGTAAAATTTACACATGAATTTTAAGTACCTATATTTAACATGACATTTTACATAATTATCGTCGAATACTTTGTTAAGTAAATTTTACAAAAAAGTTATGGAGTTCCTATTTAACATAATTTTTTACATAATTTTTGTAAAACATTTTGTTAAGTAAATTTTACAAAAAAGTTATGGAGTTCCTATTTAACATAATTTTTTACATAATTTTTGTAAAACATTTTGTTAAGTAAATTTTACAAAAAAGTTATGGAGTTCCTATTTAACAAAACTTTTTACATAATTTTTGTAAAAATTTTTCTGTGTGTAGCTAATGTTATGCTATTTTTCTAATCAAAGCATGTTAGCAAGATAACTGAAAAGAATCGAGCGGCAAGTTGACCTAAAGGGGCTAAAGAGATGAATTTTCAGAAATAATGGCCTGTGACCAATAGTCTCTTAACGGAATAACAATACGCTAGAACCTATTCTCAGGATACAAAATTCTTCTTTTTTTTCTCTCTCTCTCTCTCTCGTTCGCTCGCTTTGCTCGCTCATACAATCAAGAAACTAGGCCTAGATTGTTTCTTGCAGCAAGCACCTCTTACGTCCTGCAGCAACAAGAAGCACGAATATCATAATATTCGGGCAGTGAGGTATCCGACTATTCTCGAATTCCCCACCCCCCCCCCCCAAAAAAAATGGTATAATTTACCCGACACCACAGACTAAAATTTGCCACAAGGTAGTAGTATGGGTGTAGTCGGTGAACATTCAAAAAAGTATAAAAGCTGACATCATAGCTGGTAGGAAAATATCACCTGAAAACCCTAAAAAAAAAAAATTAAAAATGGAAAAGCCCCCCTCCCAAGACGGTGGTAGGGCCTAATTGAAACAATTTCATTTTTATCGGGTAGAATCTTTTGTTGTCAGAATCTTATCTTTTGTTACATTTAATGAAAATTCAACTATAAAGTGTGCCCCCATAAGATTTTCTTGTTTACAAAATAACACTTGTGTTTGAAAGGGACGCCCTTTCCTCAGCTTGCTCCACTAGAAAAAAATGCTTCGGGCATGATGGGCCTCGGGGCTTTAGTGTGCACCATATAATTAGATTTCCATGTTTCAAACAATGGTCAGCGTTCCCCATTGCCAATGCATCGGTTTAGTGGCAAAATTAACCGGGGGGATGAGCTGCATGGGTGGACCACCCCCGCCCCACGGTGATGATGATGATGCTCTGATAAAAATACTTTTAACATGTTGAAAATGTATAAAACAAAACTTTAAAATAAGTTCCCCATTTTTTTTTTTTTTGTGGGGGGGGGGGGTGGGCCTACAGACTTAGTGCATTGGTTTATTACAACACACATAGAAGAAGATAAGGCATTACCCTTTTCCTTTTATGAGATAAAACTATTAAAAACTTATTGTATTCACTTATTTTACCGTTTTTACGTTATTGTCGGTCTATCGGACCTTCTACCTATCGGACCCCTACTGAACCTTCGGACTATCGGACCCTTTTACCGATTCGGTCTATAGAACCTTCTGTCTATCGGACCTTCTGACTATCAGACCCCGTTGGACATTCGATCTATAGAACCTTCGGACTATCGGACCCTCCGCCGATTCGGTCTATAGAACCGTCTGTCTATTGGACCCTCTCGTACATTCGGTCTATCGAACCTTCTATCTATTGGATGTCGGTCTATCGGACCCGCTAACTATCGGACCTTCTAGCTATAGGGCTGTAACCACCATAATGGCCCTTTTTTCCATACTCCAATGGAACGCCCAGGGGCTATTAGGGCACGGCCAAGAGCTTTCTTATCACCTGAATCAAATTGAAAAATATGATTTACTATGTATCCAGGAAACTTGGTTTCATGACCATAGTTCTTTTATCATTCCCGAATATACTTGTGTCTCAAGAAATAGAGATGGACAACGTAGAGGGGGATGTGCCATTTATATACATCAAGGGGTACCTTATGAAGGACCTTTTGACAACCCAAGTTTAGAACTACAACAAGTTAATGTTTATGTAGGTAACGAAAAAATATCTAAAATCAATTTTTACAATCCATGTAAGAAATTAAATGAATTTATTTTAAAAGAATTATTAAAGTTTGTAAATGAAAGAGATAAGATAATAATCACAGGGGACTTTAATGCACATAATCCATTGTGGGGTAGCGAGAAAGTGGACAGTAATGGCCACGCAGTGGAACACTTTTTAAACAAATATAATCTGGTTGTCTTAAATGATAAAACAGGTACAAGGATGGACCCTTACTCTGGTAAACTTTCACATTTAGACTTAACTATCTCCTCACCAATCTTGGCAGGTAGGGCTTCATGGAAAGTTTTGAATAATTCCTTTGGTAGTGATCATTTTCCCATACATATTGAAATTCAACAAGGAAAGAAAGACGCACTTTATAAAAATATTAATGTGAAAAATATAGATGAGGAACGATTTTCTTTTAAGAATTTTAATTGGGCCCAATTCGCAGATAAATGCAATGATATCCTGGATGAAAGTTCAATCCTTACAGAGGCAGACGTTAATAAAGCTTATGAATCATTTATTAACTACTTGAAAATATGTATTAGGGAAGTGATTCCAAAAAAAAAGAAATATAGAAAGGAATCCAGTTCCATGGTGGAACAAAGAATGTTCTAATAAAATAAAAGAAAGAAACAGATTCAGTAACAAACTGAAAAGAGAATTCACGTTTGAAGCAATAGATGAGTTTAAGAAGAAGAAAGCGGAAGCTCAGCGAGTCCTCCGTCTAGCGGAAAGGGAATACTGGCAGGCTTTTTGCAAAAGACTTGACAGGTATATGCCGGAGTCAAAAATTTGGGCTTGCATAAAACGCTTAAATGGAGTATCAACAAAGGAATCTAAAAATATGTCTATATTGGTTGAAAACGGGCATGACATATCAACCCAAGAGAAAACAGAAGCCCTTGGTAAATTTTTCCAATCCTTCGGACTGAGAAATAAAGAAGCAACCCTTAAAACAATCCTGACAAGAACGGAAAATTGTCCTTTCTTAACAGACCATTTTTCGATGTTTGAACTAAAAAAGGCTGTTAAAACCTCCAAACGCACCACGGTGCCAGGAAAGGACAATATTCCATATATTGTCTATGGAAATATGTCGGAGAGAGCTAAAAACACTATGTTACATATTATTAATGAAATATGGGAAACTGGAAATATTCCACGTCCTCTAAAACATTCCATATTGGTTCCAATTCTTAAAACTGGTAAGGATTCTAAAAATGTAACTTCTTACAGACCGATATCTCTCATGTCATGTTTTGCAAAAAATATTGAGCGTATGATCAATGACAGATTACAATGGTACATAGAAAAGAATAATTTATTGCCTAATTTCTTGAGTGGGTTTAGAAAAGGGCGTAGTTCCATTGGCAATATTGTTCTCTTGGAGAATGACATTCAAAAGAGTATTAATTGTTGTGAGCATATGTTGGTAGTCTTTTTGGATGTTGAAAAGGCCTACGATAGCCTGTGGGTCGAAGGCTTGTTATTTAAACTCTTTCATTGTGGTATACAAGGAAGGATGTACAATTATTTGCGTGAATACCTAACAGAACGTACTTTTCAAGTAAGAATCTCAGATACAGAATCAAGCACATACAAAATGCATAACGGTTTACCTCAAGGTAGTGTTTTGAGCCCCTCCTCTATAATGTGATGATGAGGGACATTCCAACAGACCCAGACGTAACAATATCTATGTATGCAGACGACTGTGCAATATGGACGTCTAGTAAACATGTTGATATAATTGGATTGAAAATCCAATCTTATTTGGATAGATTATCCTCTTGGTTCAAAGACTGGGGTTTTAAAATCTCAAATGAGAAAACTGTACCTGTATTATTCACGAAAAGATCAAACATTCCTCAACCAGTATTGAACTTGGAAGGGAATATTCTAACATATAAACCGTCTCACCGTTTTTTAGGAATTTTATTTGATAGCAAATTGACCTGGCACTCTCATTTAGAAAATGTAGCTACAAGATGTAAACGAAAACTAAACATATTACGTAGTTTGACAGGAACAAAATGGGGAAGTTCATCAAAATCCCTTGTTTATCGAGCACTTATCAGATCTCTTCTGGACTACGGTTGCCAAGCATATGATAGTGCAGCTGAAACTACCAAAAAGATCTTAGATTCTGTGCAATATCAAGCTCTTAGGATATGTGCGGGGTGTCTCCCGTTAACCTCTTTGAGTTATTTATAGGTTGAAATGGGGGAACTACCTCTAGACCTAAGAAGACAATTGTTATCTAGCAAGTACAGACAAAGTATTGAGAGAAATTTTAATCACCCACTGGTAAGTCATATAGAACCATGCAGGCAATTTGAATACCTAAAAGGCAAATGTGTTTGTAAACCTTTTGGATACAGGTTACAGTGTAAGATGGGACAAGAAATTATCGAAAAACTTAGTCCTTCTGTTTTCCCCCCATGGTTATTCTGTCCACCAATCATATCTACTGAATTAAATTTACAATTAAAGAAAACAGACCATCACATGCAATTACATCAACAGAGCCTTGAATTAATACACACCAAATGGATAAGTCAATTGCACATATACACTGACGGATCCAAATCACCTGATAAAGGAGTAAGTTCATCTGCCTTTTATGTACCATACTTTTCAATACATCGAGGGAAGAGATTGACTAATTTCACTTCGTCTTACAGGGCTGAATTGATTGCTATTCTTCTAGCCCTCGAATGGGTAGAGAATATGGACATTTACACCGGTGTTGTTATATTTAGTGATTCACTTAGTGCTCTTTTATCCATACAAAACCAAAATAATGAACCAACTATTAATGAAATTCTAACGATTAGTACGAGGTTTAAGTACAAAGGAATAGATATATATTTGGAATGGATCCCAGGACACTGCGGAATCACGGGCAATGAAATAGTAGACTCGTGTGCAAAAGCTGCTCTATCCAAAAATATTGAAATATATAACAAAATAACACTTTCAGAAATAAAACAACTTATAGTTCAGAGTTCCAAAGTACTCTGGCAAGAAAGATGGAATCAATCAAATTCCAGTTTAAAAGAGCTGCAGTCATCAATTACATCCACTTACACTTGTAACCTATGTAGACAACAAGAAATTATACTCCATCGTCTTCGAGTTGGAGTGATAGGTCTCAACCATGATCTATTAAGACTAGGTATTCATCCAACTGGTTTCTGTGACAGATGTCAACAGGTTGAAACTGTCGGCCATTACCTTATAGATTGCCCAAAATATATTATCGAGAGAGCGATGCTCCTGTCTGAACTGAATGAAACCAATGAAAGAAAAATAATTGAGTATTTGAAAAGTAGTGATCCCCAAATACAAAGGGCTATTACACGTTTCGTTCTGCGAACGAAGCGTTTTTCGGGGAAGGTAGGCTTTAACCCTCCCTTCTCAGTAAAGAAGAACTAGGCACTACATGAACATGGCAGGCAAAGAGGCGGACGGGGTACACGGCTCCTCACTGTGCCTCCCGCATTTTCTCTGGTGGACGGGGGAGCGTCCCTTCGTTGCTGTAATGTGAATATAATTTTTTTATGTGGAACAGGAGCCACATGCATTTTCACCTGTTCTGCTTATTTTGCATAATGGCGGTGAGGGGGTGTTCTTTTGTCTGCCGGAGCGGTTGTGGGGGGCTGTGTATTTTGTCCGCTCTCTTTTGTTATCGTGTTCATAATGAGGGATACTAGTATTGTGTATTTTATGTAGGTCTGAGTTTCAATGCTAAATGTATTTTCTTCCTTTTTGTATATTATAAAAGTTATATCTTAATGTATAAATGATGCACGCACACAATTATGTGCATTTAGAAGTCCCATTTTCTACTAACTTAGCCCACAAGTGTTTTTATCTCATTAATTGATAATTATCCAAAATACATGTTCAACCCATCAGTAAGCACAGGTACAACAGCGCCCCTATGTCTATGCATGAGTTACCTAGGCATGTCCGAAAAAACGGCGCAAAGTACCGCTCCGTATCGGTAAGATTGCATCTATGAAAGGGCTAGGCAAGCGTTAGTTGGAACTGAGTTGAAGCATGTGGTGTTTTGTTATTTTCTTATTAAGTTTTAAATACAGATGCATATATAGTATTAAATGTTTACTTGATTCTAAATGTAAATTAAAAGAGAGAAGGAGTCAGAAATACTGAATTTGAATTACATGTATAACGTCATTGGCAACAATAGTCAAATTTGACTGATTGCCGATACCATACAACGAAAGAAGAAGAAGAAGAAGCATAAGCAGACACCGGAAGTCTTATTGGTCGCGGACCGGAAGTCTTATTGGTCGCTAAAAGTAGCCCAATCTGGCGCATGTATACCGTACCGATACATGGTCCAGATCCGGGTGCATACGTATACCGCTGCTGCGCGTGCGTACCTGGAAATATTATCTCATTTTAATGTTATAATATGTCGTTAAAACGAGATAATTATCTCGTTTTAAGGAGATATATGTCATTAAAATGAGATAATTATCTCGTTTTAACGAGATACTATGTCATTAAAATGAGATAATTATCTCGTTTTAACGAGATATATGTCGTTAAAATGAGATTAAAAAATATTTCACTATGTCCCTTCCCGGGCTCCGTACTAAACCCTAACCCTAACCTTGATTTTTGTATCTATTCTCTTCTATGTGACATTCCAATTTTATCTTGCCATTAATGTCTGTTTGCATGTGGTAGTGGGGTTCCAATCGAGAACTATGTTCTAACCACTAAACCTCAATAATCTTCATAAACTCATGTCCCACAAACAATTTGTGAATCCTGTTCCATTTTAAAATCAGTATAACAACTCATTATCAATACGTAGGTCAATTCTGTAAAATACGATATTTGTTATTATACTTTTTTTATTGGAATATAACATGCAAAATGTGAACAATAGCCAGCCAAAACACCAAGGATCCAGAAGGCTAATCAATGGTTCACTGCAACTCATTAAAAAATATATATAAAAAGCAATTTGAGGAAAAATAGTGGGCAATAGGTAAAACATTGAAGTCATGAAATGCGATTTGCCAAAAGAAATCTATGCACACGCCTTTTAAAAGAATTTAGTCATGTACATGAAGGCGTTCCAACAACATGATTTGGGAGACTGTTCCAAACCTTTGAAGCCGTGTGAATGAAGCTTCTGTCAAATACTACAGGGGCGGATCCAGGATTTGTAAAAAGGGGGGGGGGGCCGGAGACTAGCTTACCGTTGCAAACTTACCATTGATGGTAACTTTGCCATCAATGGTAACTTCCATGATAACTTTAATTTTGATTGGCTGTTGAGAAACGTGACCATGGTAGTTACCATGCATTGATGGCAGAGTTAGAATTTATGGAAGTTTTATGCTATGAGGCCATGCACTTGTGGGTGGGGGCTCGGAGCCAGGCTTAGGGCACTTGGCGGGGTCCAGGGGGCGGAGCCCCCGGAAGCTCTGAAGTTTTGTGATTTTCAATATGAAGTCTTTCATCATCATTGTCATTGTGTTTTTTCCATTGCTGGTTAACTTTCTCTTTGCTTCTCCTAGAGATATAAATGTGTGCTGATGATGCAGCCTTTGTAGCACACTCGGAAGTAGAACTGCAACATCTGGTAGACCACTTTTCCTCCGCAGCTGCAGACTTCGGCTTGACCATCAATGCATCAAAGACAGAAGTAATGTATCAGCCACCTACAGGTGCAGAGTACCATGATCCAAGCATTCTTCTCAATCGTAATCCACTTCCTGTCACAAAAAGCTTCACACATCTTGGCAGTACTGTTACCAATGGTACTAACCTAGACACTGAAGTAGGTCGACGTATACAGGCAGTCTGTTTCCCCTTCCGAAAGCTGAAAGATCGTCTTTGGAAAAGGAGAGGTGTAAAACTGTCCACCAAGATTGCAGTGTACTGCGCAGTCTTTCTACCATCATTGCTGTATTCTTCGGAGGCATACACCCTGTATCGTCGACACATCAAGAGACTTTCAAGGGTCTATCAAAGACAGCTTCGCTCCATTATGGGAATACGCTGGCAGGACCACATTTCTAATGAGGAAGTGCTACAACTTGCTGGTGTGATCAGCTTAGAATCTGTTGTGTTGCGATCTTAACTGCGCTGGACAGATCATGTCATTCATATGAATAAGGAGCGCCTACCAAGAAAAACCTTCTATGGGGAATTGCAGACAGGAAAAAAAGGTCAGTTGGACGACCCTTACTCCGCTACAAGGACACTTTGAAAAGGCAGCTAAAACTCACAAAGATCGCCCCTCACACTCTAGAAAACATAGCTTCTCAACCTTGTTGAGTGGAGGCGACTTGTTGCTACAGCAGCTAATACAGCAGAGGCAGAACGCCATCAAGCTGCTGAGAGCAAAAGAGCTGCCAGGCATGCTGCAGCATCTTGTCCTCATAATGTTGACAAACCTTATGATTGCAATATCTGTGGCTTCCGCAGTGCCAGTAGAATTGGACTGTGGAGTCACTCAAGAAAACACTAGGAATTGTTCTTAGTCTTCATCGTAACGATGGACTGCCAATGACTTGACATAAAATCTAACATATTATTGCTTGTATCATCTTTATGAATGTTAATCTGACATTCAGATTTTCATTTAGTAAATATGAATTCACGAACAATTTCTCTTTTCTTTGTCTCTTCCATTTTTATACCTATCTATCCATAATCTCTCTATTTTACTATCCTTTTTTCTACATTTTAATTTTTTTTTATTTTTCTTATTTCTTTGTCCCCCAAATACAGAAAACTTTTGTTTACAAAGTCATAACAATTTTGTGTATGAAATAAGTGGGTTGGCGAATTTACCACTTTATTCTAACCAAATTATCTTCCTTTTCTTTTTAAGCCGTTTGGTACTTCTTCTTTTCTCTTAACACCCCTAAATACCTGATTCATCTTATTTTCAAAATGCGTGATGCGGCGGGCCTTGCATCTATCTAATATGTAAACGGCCTACCACAACCTGCTGTCTGGTAATGAACGGAATCTTTCCAAGCGTAATTTAGCAAATAATCATTATATTTGAAATATGTATATCCAGGGTAAGGGTCATCCAACAGAAAGGTACATAAATGATCGGTTTCTCGAGCACTTGACTTGTTTGCATTGTTGGGTGTACACATTCGAAGAATAAAAAGTGCCCCGTCATTCTTTATTCAACGGTATATTTCGCTGCCCTGTTTAACAATTACTGAATACCTTAATATTGGCATTCTACATACCTTTTAAGCAATCGATCACGTATTTTTCTGAAATAACATAGGCCAAGTCTGTTTACTCCTTCTCGGCAATATATAGGCGTTCTGCTCCTTGTGCAGTCTCAGATTATCTTGAAGCATTCAAACTTCACTTGCCTACAACTAGTTTACAGAATGGCATCACGCAACCAGTACACGATTCCTCTCGTTACGGCCGATGAATGGTGGGGAAAGTGTAAGAAAATCGATGTTTTGGGTGAGAAGATGTCATATTACGACTCCGATCCCCAAAACAACAGTAAGCACACAGTAGTATTTCTTCACGGCAACCCTACGTCTTCGTATCTGTGGAGGAATGTTATACCACGCGTAGAAGCCGTCGCTCGATGTCTTGCTCCAGATCTTATCGGGATGGGACGTTCCAACAAACTGGCCAACCATTCCTATCGATTCTTAGATCACTATCGCTACTTGTCTGCTTGGTTTGAGTCCGTCAACTTACCAACAAAGGTAAAAATTACGGTAGTATTTAATTGTGCCAATTACTAAATTGCAGACTGTTATGTTTTATTTTTTAGTAGCTTTACTGTTGTTTTTAAGTTTAAGCTTTAAGATAAACGTGGAGAAAGGGCGTTTTGAGATTGAAATTCGGTTTTAAGTCATCATACAGTACTCTTGTCTTAAGTGGCCGCGGATCACAAATCCATTTCGAAAGGTAGGCATCAGACATTGTCTAATAGCCTGAACTTTGGGTTTCAAATTTATACTTAGGATTAGGGGTTGGGTTTAATAATGAGTCCAAGGTTGAAGTTTTAAAAATTTTGTTTATATACTGTACCAGATTTTCAGTGGAAGTATATAATTGTCGACGGTGCAAGTATCGCAAGTATCGGACTGAAATTTCATAACAGTCGTGCGTAAAACATAACCACTTTATTCCATAACTGCAATAGTAACCCGAAATTAGCCATATATTTGATCAATCTGTGAAAAAAATATATGAAAGAAAATTTCAACTGGTTTTAGTTGGTATGGGTATCAACATTTACCCCCTAAAAAGTTAGGTGGGATAGGGGTGGGGAAAAAGCTTTTTCTAGAGGTCAAAGGTGATTGACCTTTGCTGAAAACATGAACAAATGTATCGCAGGTATAAAATATGGTATGTAGACGATTTTGGTGTCAAAATGCTCAGAAATATAAAAGAAGTAGGCCCTACACTCAAAATAAAATTTGACTCCGATGACCAAGTCATGACTATAAATTAAGGTTAAAGGTCAAAAACAAAAAATATCACCTGAAATCACCCCAAATTAGCCATTTAACACTAGTCTGTGAAGATAAAATTTTATGAATGCAAATTTCGACTGATTTAAGTAGGTATTGGTATCAACATCTACCAAAAAAGTTAGGTGGGATAGGGAGTGGGGAAAGTGCTTTTTATTGAGGTCATAGGTCACTGACTTTTGCTGAAAACATGAAAAATTTATCTCAAGTATAAAATATGGTATGTGGTCAAGTACAAACAAAATAGAATTTGCCTCCGATGGTCAAAAAATATGAAAACAAATTTCATCTAAATTCAGTTGATATGGGTAACATAAATTACCCCATGCATTCATTTCTGATTGCAAGTACAATTTGTACAGTTGCTCGGTCGATGTTAGATGAGTAAGGCCAAAACATCGGTTTCCTAGGTAACAACAACAACAACTGGAGTAAACACTCTCTATATACTAAATCAATTTACCTCTTTACAATCAACGTGTAACCATCATCTTTCGCTTGGTGTACAGTGATGTGGTGGTATGCAATCTCTGTAGATACGATTTTACATTTCCTTTGTTCTTTTCATTAGCCACGAATAAGGGTATCTTAATTCCGGGTTAACTGTAAGACATTTCAAAAATTAGGTTCTAGGACTCCTACCCCCTGGACAACCACCCCCGGATAACCACCCCTAGGATAACCACCCTCTAGGACAACTACCCCCTAGGACAACTACTCCCTAGGGCAACCACCCTCTAGGACGACTACCCCCCTAGGACAACTACCCCCGGATAACTACCCCCAGACAACTACCCCCTAGGACAAACACCCTCTACGACAACTACCCCCCGGATAACTACCCCCAGACAACTACCCCCTAGGACAACTACCCCCTAGGACAACTACCCCGGACAACTACCCCCGGACAACTACCCATTGGACAACCACCCCCTGGACCACTACCCCCAGACAACTACCCCCCAGACAACTACCCCCTAGGACAACCACCCCCTGGACAACCACCCCCTGGACCACTACCCCCAGACAACTACCCCCCAGACAACTACCCCCTAGGACAACCACCCTCTAGGACAGCTACCACCCAGGACAACCACCCTTTAGGACAACTACCCCCCGGACAACCACACCCTGGATAACTACCCCCAGACAACTACCCCCTAGGACAAACACCCTCTAGGACAACTACCCCGGACAACTACCCCCAGACAACTACCCCCTAGAACAACTACCCCCAGGACAACTACCCCCTGGACAACCACCACCTGGACAACTACCCCCCAGACAACCACCCCCTAGGACAACCACCCTCTAGGACAATTACCCCAGACGCGTATTTTTTTCTGTCAGGATTTGCGCCACTGACAAGAGAGGGCAGTATTTGAGCGTAAAAAAAGCCCCTTTTTGGAGACTTTGAGAGAGAGAGAGACTACAACTTTAAAAAACTGCCCTCTCTAGTCGGGTGGCTCAAGTCCTGACAGAAAAAAATATAGCCCCCCCCCCCCCGGACAACTACCCCAGGATAACCACCCTCTAGGAAAAGTACCCCAAATTGGACTTAACATCACATTGAACAAGATTGTGCTCGTTCGCTACGCTCGCTCGCCAAAATAAAATTAATGTGGCCTTTAGCAAAATTTCTGCCCCGACCTGCAACAATAAAGCCCAGATAATATACCAAATTTTATTAAAAGAGACGTGTTTGTTTTCGCTCATGCTTGATCGCTCATTTGTTCCTCCTCCAATTTCCAACAAAAAAACTTAGTTTATCACATTAAAAAAAAAAAACTAGTTTATATATACTATCATTTAAAAAGAATTGTTTGCTTTTGTTTGTTTTTTGTTTGTTGTTGTTTTTGGGGGGTTTTTTTCTTCAATGCATGAAGGCAGGTATTCCCATGTGCAATATCAACTCTCTATTAGATGTTTTGCATGATCAACAATTAAGGGGGGGGGGGGGCGGGAAGGAAAACAAATATTCCAGCCGTTTGTCACACACCCCCACTCCCTCTCCCTCAAGCAATCTACAATTATGCAACTCGTTACAAAGCTACCAGCCAATCGAGTATTAAAGGAAACTAGCATTGTGGTTGGTCGATTTTAAAAAATAGTATGGGGTATACAATCATGTTAAGATGGATGAGAAACTCAACTGTACAATGCACCATCAAACACCAAGTTTAAACACCCAACTTTTAAAACAAAAATGTAATACCAGGGGAAATCTCCCCCCCCCCCCCCCCCCCCTGTGATCACGGGTATAGACACATTTAACTCACGTGGTAAGGTGAATTTTATCATTATAATGCACAAAAATCCTATTTATAACCAGATTTCAAAAACGTTCTTACCCTGGGAGGTGGATACCCTCCTCTGGATACTCATTATATCCTTACTGATTGTTGGTCACCCCCCCCCCCCCCCTCCCCCTCCACGTCCTCCCTTGGCCGAAATCAGTTTAAATGCCATCCAGTACCTGGGAGTTGTAACTGTTTTTTTGGGGGGTGGGGGGGATAGTTGACCTACATGCCATGGGTGAGAGTATGTTGGTTGTTGTCCGATTAATAATTACCCTAAGTCGTTAATGTCCCGGTGGTAGTTACCTTAGGTGGTATTTGTCAAGAAGATGTCCTAAAGAGTGGATGCCCTAAGGGGTAGTTGTCCGGGGGGGGGCGTGTTTTCGTCAGCGCACATCCTGTAAAACCATACTCTATGCAAGTTGTGCACGATCATACAGCCAGCCTGGGAAGCTGAGAAAGGGGGAAAATAAAATACATAAGAAAAGAGAAGCTAGAGATACAGCGGAAACTCAGTATAACAAAGGTCCTTGGGACCATCGAAGTTGCCTCGTTATAGGAGGAATCTCGTTATATCAGGATTTAAAAGAGATTAAAAGAGATTATAAAGAGATTATAAAGAGCTTGGTCCGGAATATTATTACCTTGTCATATCAGGAATATTGTTATATCAGACCTCTTGATACTGAGTTTCCACTGTAGATGGAAGGAAAAACAAAGAAATGCATGAGGAAAGAGAATAGGATAGATGGAAGGTAAAACAAAGAAGGAAAGGGAGAGGATAGATGGAAGGAAAAACAAAGAAATACATATGGAATGAGAAGAGAATGTATGGAAGGAAAGAGAAGAGGATAGATGAAAGGAAAAACAAAGAAATACATTAGGATAGTGGAGAGGATATGTTTTCCTTGCATCTATCCTCTTCTCTTTCATTTTGTATTTCTTTGTTTTAACTTCCATCTATCCTCTTCACTTTCCTTCCATCCATCCTCTTCTCTTTCCTTATGTATTTTTTTGTTTTCCTTGCATCTATCCTCTCCCCTTTCCTTATGCATTTCTTTGTTTTACGTTCCATCTATCCTCTTCTCTTTCCTTATTTATTTCTCTGTTTTTTCCTTCCATCTATCTTATTCTCCATCCTTATGTATTTCTTTGTTTTTCCTTCCATCTATCTCTAGCTGCTCTTTTTAAATGTATTTCACTTTTCCCCTTTCTACCAACTTCCCATGCAGGCTGGTTGTATCGTGCACAATAATACGTGTAGTGCATAGAGTAGTTACAACAGGGATGTGCGCTGACGACTTAGACTCTTTCACCAGAGCACTTGTATGATTTTTTCACGAAATTGCCTACGCTACGGTGTAAAACGAAAACACGCCCCCCCCCCCCCCCCCGGACAACTACCCCAAGACAACTACCCCTTAGAGCATCTTCTTGACAAATTCCACCTAAAGTAACTACCAACGGGACATTAACGACTTAGGGTAATTATTAATCGGACAACAACCAACATACTCTCACCCATGGCATGTAGGTCAATTATCCCCCCAAACAGTTACAACTCCCAGGTACTCGATGGCATTTAAACTGATTTCGGCCAGGGGAGGACGTGGAGGTGGGGGATAGGTGACCAACAATCAGTAAGGATATAATGAGTATCCGTTTTGGAAATCTGGTTATAAATAGGATTTTGATGCATTATTATGATAAAATTCACCTCACCACGTGAGTTAAATGTGTCTATACACATGATCATGGGGGGGGGGGGGGGGGGGGTAGATTTCCCCTGGTATTACATTTTTGTTTTAAAAGTTGGGTGTTTAAACTCGGTGTTTGATGGTGCATTGTACAGTTGAATTTCTCATCCATCTTAACATGATTGTATACCCCATACTATTTTTTAAAATCGACCAACCACAATGCTAGTTTAATACTCGATTGGCTGGTAGCTTTGTAACGAGTTGCATAATTGTAGAGTGCGTGAGGGAGAGGGGGTGGGGGTGTGTGACAAACGGCTGGAATAATTGTTTTCCTTCCCGCCCCCCTTAATTGTTGATCATGCAAAACATCTAATAGAGAGTTGATATTGCACATGGGAATACCTGCCTTCATGCATTGAAGAAAAAAAAGCACCAAAAAAAAAACTTTTTAAATGATAGTTTTTGTTGTTTTTTTTTTAATGTGATATACTAAGTTTTATTGTTGGAAGTTTGAGGAGAAACAAATGAGCGATCAAGCATGAGCGAAATCAAACAATTCTCTTTTAATAAAATTTGGTATATTATCTGGGCTTTATTGTTGCAGGTCGGGGCAGAAATTTTGCTAAAGGCCATATTAATTCTATTTTGGAGATCGAGCGTAGCAAACGAGCACAATCTTGATCAATGTAATGTTAAGTCCAATTTGGGGTACTTTTCCTAGAGGGTGGTTGTGTGTGTGTGTGTGTGTGTGTGTATGTGTGTAATTGGGTTTTTACAGACGTGTATCAATCAGATATGATTATTTACGTCTGGGACCGACCTTTAACGTCACCATCCGAAAGACGTGACTCAGTCTCGAACCTGGGTCCGCTGAATCAGTTTATAACTTCCACTGGTAGCTGGATTACAGGCGCACGCCACAACGCCCAGTTGTCCTGGGGTAGTCGTCCGGGGGGGGGGGGGGCTATATTTTTTTCTGTCAGGTTTTGAGCCACCCGACGAGAGAGGGCAGTATTTGAGCGTCAAGAGGGGTGACAATACGGTTTATTCCGTCAAGACTAGTCGGCATGAATATTCATGAAAAACAAATTGTAGGGATATAATAAAATGAGCGAACCAGTCACGCAGTTCCTTGTGTGGCGCATTCGGATTCACGTTGTGCTCGTCATGAAGGAATCACGAGTTCGAGCCTCGGCAGGCTAAGGGGTGTTAGAATTTAAGAAAGTATCATTGACAAAATTTTCTTTTGCTGAAATAAAGTAAGGTGAAACTGAGAGAAAATACAAGTCTAAAAGTTGTAGTCTCTCTCAAAGTCTCCAAAACGGGGCTTCTTGACGCTCAAATACTGCCCTCTCTTGTCAGTGGCGCAAATCCTGACAGAAAAAAAAGCGTCTGGGGGTAATTGTCCTAGAGGGTGGCTGTCCTAGGGGTGGTTGTCTGGGGGTAGTTGTCCTGGGGGTAGTTGTCCTAGGGGTGGTTGTCCAGGGGGTGGTTGTCCGGGGGTAGTTGTCCTAAAGGGTGGTTGTCCTAGGGGGTAGTTGTCCCAGAGGGTGGTTGTCCTAGGGGGTAGTTGTCCGGGGGTAGTTGTCCTGGGGGTAGTTGTCCTAGGGGGTGGTTGTCCGGGGGGTAGTTGTCCTGGGGTAGTTGTCCTAGGGGGTAGTTGTCCTAAGGGGTAGTTGTCTGGGGGGTAGTTGTCCGGGGGGTAGTTGTCCTAGAGGGTGGTTGTCCTTGGGGGTAGTTGTCTGGGGGGTACTTATCCGGGGGGGTACTTGTCCTAGGGGGTAGTCGTCCTAGAGGGTGGTTGCCCTAGGGGGTAGTTGTCCTAGAGGGTGGTTATCCTAGGGGAAGGTTATCCGGGGGTGGTTGTCCAGGGGGTAGGTGTCTGGATACGCAAAAATCAAAATTAAGTAAAAGAAAAAAGTTTTTCTTCCATTCAATTATGACTAGCGGATATGACACGGTCCTCTGTATTCATGGACACACAACGATTGCCCTCCTGTTTTATCAACCCATTCTTATGCAGCACATGAATTAATTAATAGGTTGGAATGTGAAAGAATCCCAATACAGTAATCATTGACCCTGTCAAAAGAGGATGGGAGTTTCGCAAGAAACTCAAGACCAATGCCAGGTGATATCACTCCAAAAACATCCTCAGATGAACTTGTAGCTGTCAATCAGCTGATTATAGCAGTGTCAAATACTGAAATGCTGTTGCCTTAAATCTGGCATAATAATGCGTTGCTGAATGTGGAAAATGTTGAAGACAGTATTCTAACAGTGGAAAGAGAAAATCGTGACAAAGATGAAATCAACTATTTTGACCTTTGACATAAAATATGAAGGATCAAGATTTGGTTCTGACCGTCTGCTTGAATACTATTTAATACAGAACAGTTCTGCACACCTGAGAAAAAAGATACTCTATAATCATATTTTGTCTCGCAGATATTGCGTATCCGCAGAGATTATATGACCTTTGCGCCCAAGCTGGCCAGAAAATAATTTACCCATCACCTATATCTAAATATTAATGTGTGTAAAGTAAATTCAAAATTTCTGCTTAAATGTTTGTCAGTAGATCGATTAACATAGTAAATAATATGTCATTTCAAGTGATAGGCCTATTTTTGTTTATGACTTTGGCCTTATTTTAAAGGTCACAAATTAATTGGTCATCGGAGTCAACTTTTATTTTGTGAGTACTTCTTTTACAGTTCTGTGCATTTTGACACCAAAGTAATCCGCATAGCGTAATTTATTCCCGAGATATACAGAGTTTCACGTTTTCATCAAAGGGCATTGACATTTGATCCCTAGAAATAGGACCTTCTCCACCCCCCTATGCAACCTAACCTATGGCGGGGGGGGGGGGGGGGGGTTAATACCTATATATATTCCACATATATAAGAGTCTTGCTGTTAAATTGGTCAAAAGGTAATCACGTGATAAAACGTAGTTTTCCCAGTCAATCACCCGAGAAGAAAAGTTCGTGACCTTGACGGAATAGTACTGTGTTTCGCTGATCTCTTCAGTCCATTACAGAGCCACAGTGCGTTATCAATATTTTGGGTACGCGCGAAATGAAAGTGCGTGAATAGTCAAGTTGAAAAGTGCGTGACCTCTACGAATAGTCAATATTAAAAGCCGTGACCTTTACGAATAGCTCCATATATAGGTGTACTAAAATAAGCGCGCATTGCCCAATCGCGCTCTTAAAATGATCAATTATTGTGCGCACCCAGGTAGGGGTACGGTTTTTGGTGGTTTTAACATATGTGACCCGACGCCTCAAAACCTACAATAAGTCGCCAAAATATTTTTTTTTTGTTTTATACATTTTCTGAAAGTAGAGATTCTCAGCTTTCCAATGGTATATCACTTGCCGAGTTTACTCAATGATAACACCTTTATATATCACATTTAGAATCAGTATGTAACCAGCAATCAATAACTCCTATTCAGAGAAAATGGCCATTTAAGTTCGGAACAAAAGAGTGCTAAACCTTCGCTCTCTGCTCTCTGTGTGCGCCCAAGTAAAACTGGGTATTCAAATGGCCATAGCAACCAGTATGAAGGGATTATCAGATTAGGCTGAATTTTGGCAGGCTGCTCCAGGAGAACCAATTCATTACTCACTCCAAAAATCAATTTAATACCTTTAGATGTAAAGTTGTAATTTGGCATTGAATGAAAGTATTACAAAAGCTCTCCAAACACTCATTAGCTCGACAGGTGAAAAAGGAGTCATTTTAAAATGCCCCAAAAACATATTTCTAAGTCAAATTACGACTCACAAACTTGAGACATTATAAACTGATAATGAAACTACCCATTTCTATCAAAAACAGAAAATCGACTGATTCAAGCAAATTTACATTTTTGGGCTGTTTGCTACGTTGTGGTCCGTGCGACTTATTGTAGGTTTTGAGGCGGCGGGTCACATATTTTGTGAATTCGGGCCTAAATGTCTTAGACAATAATGTTTTTTAATCAAATAAATAAGAATCATGATACATTAACATAAAACTAATAATTATCGAGACTCATTATGTTTGATCTTGAAATATCATCACATTCTTTAATGATTAGAAGTAAGGAAATAAGAAATGCCATGATTTCAATGCAAAAATATCGAAGAAAATTCGTTCGCTCGCATTCTTATTCTCAATTTAGGGGTTTCGTCCATTGGTGTAGATCCGTGCATTCCTTCTTTTCATTATAAAAAAAAAAATGGAAAAGCCCCTGGTGTGGGAGGGGGATAACCCCCTCCCACACCCTCCCCCGCTCGGTCGCTTCGCTCAGTGGCGTATCTAGGGGGCAGGGGGCACGTGCCCTGGGAGGTACTTGGAGGGGGCGTAAAAAACGCAAAGGAGAGAAAGAAAAATAAGGGGGAAATGAAGACTCCGCAGGGTAAATGCACTTGAAATCTAGTTTTTGAAGGTTTGAAATGCGAAAAATTTCCAAAGCTCGGTCGCTTTGCTCCCTGGCATAATATTTTCTTTCAAGATCTCCTAATTTCGCGCCCCCAGTAGGGCTATATAGTTCTTAAATAGCTTAAATCCCTTGTTCTTAAAGTCCGGCCCATGGGCCACTTGGGGCCCGCGAGACGATTTTATGCGGCCCGCCAAAAATATCTAGTTAAAGTATCATATTTATCCGTTCCCTGTTCTACCACGTACATATAGTTTAAAAAAAAAACATGAAACGAAGAAACAATAAGGACACGGGAGGAGTATTCTAAAATCGTTCAACTATCCTTATAGATGAGCCATTCGGGTATGTATGAATTAACATCTGAGGCGGGGGATGGGGCTGAAGCCCTCTCCCCGAGAATATAAAAATTTTCCTGCATTCGGGCACCGCCATCTCATTTCCGGGCAGTGAAATGGTCTCTTTGTAATTTTTATATCTCAGATGATCTAAATTAGCACATATTGATGACGAAATTAGATTTTCACTATTCTAAAGTGTCATTTTTATGCTCGCAATCTTCGCTCGCTTGATGAATCGAAAAGCTAGAAAGCTAATACACAATGTATTCGGGCAATTGAGACGTGAGCCCCATGCGTCTTTATATGTATGTGTAATACTCAGTAGCCCGCGACGTAATTTCAAGAATATTTCTGGCCCGTCTGACAAAATAATTAAGAATCCGTGGCTTAAAGGGTTCAAAATTTGAAAAATTAAAAATGTAATTGCTTTGTTCGCTATATCATGTAAGTTTCATATGACTCCTGCTAAATATTGCGCTCCAACATAGGATAAAGTGTATAATACAGCATTTGCAAAGGTTCAACTTTTGAAAGAAATCTCAACTTTAGGTAGCGTTGCTGAATTTCTCGACTCTTTCTCAAGCCTATATAGGGTTTTCGTTAGTTTTGCTCCCGATTGTAGAAGTGAGTGATTAGAAAACCGTTTATCAATGTATAAAATTCGAGCTTCTCTACGGCTCAATAGCGGGTCAATTGCAAAATTTCCTGGGTATAAAATGCACAAGAAATTGCGTGTTTTAGGGTCAAAAATTGAGAAATTGAAAAATCGCTTTGCTCCCTCGCTAACGTAGATAATTTTGGCCACTTGGGGGGGGGGGGGGGCGGGCGGGCGTAACTTCATTTCTTGCCCCAGGCGCCATAATCCCTAGATACGCCACTGGCTTCGCTCCCGGTCATCCCCCCACCCAATCGTGAACACGGATCGACACCCCTGTGTATAACGCTATCTTTCTCAGCTTCCTTTCGGAAAGATAGCTACATCCAGATCGCCTCAGAAGTGATAGTTTGTCCCATCACCTGCACCAATGGTAATTATTTCCTTAATACACTTACCGTATACTTAAATCAATTTAAATTCGCTTTCCTGAGTTTTTTCTTCACAGATTTGTGAGCTACGGATAATTTGCGGTGATTTTCAGTGATATTTTTAGTTTTTGACCTTTGACCTCAATTAAGAGGTCACGACTTTGTCATTGGAGTCAACATTATATTTTTGTGTACTTCTTTTACAGTTCTGAGCATTTTGACACCAAGATTGACCACATACCATATTTTATACTTGAGATATAATTTTCATGTTTTCAGCAAAGGTCATTGACATTTGACCTCTAGAAAAAGCACTTTCCCCACCCCCTATCCCATCTAAAAAAAAAATTCTTAATTTTGATACCCATATCTACTTAAATCAGTTGAAATTTGCTTTCATAACATTTTATCTTCACAGACTAGTGGTAAATGGCTAATTTGGGGTGATTTCAGGTGATATTTTTTGTTTTTTACCTTTGACCTTAATTTGGAGGTCATGACTTGGTCATCAGAGTCACATTTCATTTTGAGTGTACTTCTTTTATATTTCTGAGCATTTGACATCAAAATCGTCTACATACTACATTTTATACCTGAGATACATTTTTCATGTTTTCAGCAAAGGTCAATGAAGGTCAAGAAAAAGCACTTTCCCCAACCCCTATGCCACCTAACTTTTTTTGGGGTAAATTTTGATCATACGTACATACTAAAATCAGTTGAAATTTGCTTTCATGAAATTTTTCACAGATGAACCCTAATTTAGGGATACTACAAGACCTGATCAAAGATTATCGGAAGGGGGCATTTTCTTCCTGTAATTACTTTCCGTCTGGAATCCGCCTGCCCGTTAAGAGGAGGGGCAGCATAGGCTTTCACCAAACGTTCCCAAATGGGGAGGGTCGGTGTTCTTATGTCTAGAAACGCTTGGTTTTCATGAATTGTCTTTCTAGAGGCGTCCAATTAGGCCCCTTATAGTATCTGCCTTTGGATTTATAATGTCTTTTTCACATTCGTATAATGTTATGACATATATTAACATATTATGCAATCGAAGAAATGCGCCTTTCAGTTATACTGTACATTCATTTTGTTACTTTTAGTGGGGTTTTTTTTACACAAAATAAAGGATTTAGAATGATTAGGTATTTTAAGCCGAATAATATGCATACGCCTACATTATGAAATAAAATATTTTGTATTTGCCGTTTTCAAGTCTTTTATTTCTACTCTGAAATAGAAACAATATGGTTGAAAAAAAATAACTTTATCTTCACAGGTGATCATAGTGTGTCATGACTGGGGTTCAGCACTGGGCTTCCATTGGTGCAATGAACACAGAGATAGACTTGAAGGTTAGTACTTTATTTCGTTTTAGCATAAAGATGTGAAACTCATCTTTTTCGCGATCTACAACACGATCTCCAAAGCTCTGTGCCAGTCCCGACCCTCCGTGAGAAATAAACGTCAACTGCTTGTCAATGAAAGTATGTGGTACTATGTATGGAGTTGATAAACTAATCCCTGTTCAGACCGACCACTCACCCGCATAAGGCGCTGTCACACTCTAGCGTATAGAGCCAGCGTATGAGGAACGTATCGAATATTTCGAAAAATTGTTTATACGCACAACTTTTCAGCGTATGAGGTCGATTTTCGGTTAATGACCGTTAGAGTAACGTGAGCCTAGCATACCGTCAGCGTATGAGTAGCGTATGAGTAGCGTACGCATAGCGTATGTCAGCGTATGTGAGCGTATGTGATGTGATGTGTATTTGAGTTGGACGTATACCGACGTATGAGTAACGTATATCAGCGTACCTCCGACGTATGAGAAACGTATGCGGAACGTCAGCCTAACGTATGAGGAGCGTACACAGCGGGGGTATAAAAGGTGGCAGCGCGCGAATTTCGTCATTCCGCCAGTAGACTTCAAGCTGTCAAGATGCCAAAACGCCGTGCCAAGAAAGTCAAGCCAGCTGATGTTCCTCCTCCTTCTCCACCTGATACAGATTTGGAAATGTGAGACTTTATATACCCCCATGCGCTGCAAATACGCATGTAATACGCATGGAATAAGTTGGCTGTACGCTCAGAACACGTTAGGCATAAATTGAGTACGTTAGACTGTCGTTAGAACTACCATCATAACGTTAGCCATTCGTTAGACACACGTCAGACACACGTTCATTATACGCTCCTCTAACGCTAGGTTTCCTGACCCACTCAATTTCAACGTATGAGAAGCGTACTCGACGTATGAGTAACGTACCTTCAGCGTACCTCTAGCGTGTTCAGCGTATGAGGAACGTATGAGGAGCGTAAAATTCATACGTCGGCATACGCTGAAAATTTTTGTGCATGTTCAAAATTTTTTTTGGCCGTCAGCGTACATCAGCGTACACCGACGTACCCCGGCGTACTACAAACGTATTCCAGCGTACCCCTAGCGTGTTTCAGCGTATGTCAGCGTATGCCCAAAAAGTCCATACGTTCCTCATACGCTGGCTCTATACGCTAGAGTGTGACAGCGCCTTTAAACTCTCTTCACCTGCGTAAGTTCTCCACCTCGGTAGGTGGAGCTGTTACGCGGGGAAGTTAAGCGGGTGACTTTTCCCTTATCCCTTTAAAACGAAAACTTTCCCCACGTAACTCTAAACTTACGCGGGTGACTTACGCGGGTGAGTGCTTGGTTTGAAAGGGGTATAACTCTTCGTTTTAAAGGGAAATTCACCATGGTATTTTTAGTTTATTAATAAAAGAAGAAAATTAGAGAAACAGAAAAGTGAAAGTCTGAGCAAAATCCGATAAGAAATAAGAAAGTTATGAATTTTTGAATTTATAACCAATCAAACAAAAATTGGCAACTCCGTGACTGGTCTTGCGAGGCCCTTTCCCATTGGCGCTGTATAAAGAAATTCATACATTTTTATTTTCTTAGTTGTTGATGAAGGAATACATTGTACATCCGTTTGTTGTTGTTTTTCTGTTTTTTGTGTAAAAACACATGTGCAATGATTATGTCTAGGGTTCATGTATGATTAAATATTTTCTATAGAGAAAATGGAAATTTATGATTGTTTCTAGTAGTGGGCAAAAGGGAGCGAACCTCACAAGATACATCACGGAGTTGCCAATTTGTGTTTGATTGATTACAAGCTCAAAAATGTATAACTTTCTTATTTCTAATTTGATTTTGCTGAAACTTTCGTTGATCGGTTAGCTCCCGATATGCTATGACGTTTCGTGTCATCGTGAATATTGGCTAGCACGACAGTATACGCTCTTACGGAATTACAAACTTGTAACTGAAGCAAATCTTGCGTTCAGTTAGTAAAGTTGCACTTCGGGAAAAATTAGCTTGACTTATTTAAGAATAGTATATTATATAGAAGGTAGACCGATAGAATATAAACTGATAAGGAAAGAAACAAAAAGAGTGGCAGAAAGAATATGTACTGGAAAGCACAACTCACATTAATTTAGCGCATATTGGCCTAGGTGGATGCTTGTTATGAAGAATAACATACAGACGAAAATGCTGATCTTTCTTCTTTTTTTTTTTTTTTTTTGTTGCTTGTCGGAGATTTTTGAGGTAAAAAGAGACCCCAAAAAGATGACCTTTTCTTTCTTTTTTTTTGGTTGTCAGAAAATTTGTTAATATTTGGCCCCCTCCATCACAAAATCCTGGATCCGCAACGGGAAGATTATACTGAGACGATGTAAAGCGTTTAATTTAACAGTGTATTTGGAGAAGCTGTGGGCGTCTCAAAAGTTTCTACCAACAAGCACTAATGACTGAACTTACTTTTGAAAAGTTCCTAGTCAGATGCCTATTGGCCGGTCGTCACTGAAATAGTATTCTGAATAATCTGTTCTGCTGTTATGCGTAAGTTACCGTACTGATTATATGATTCCCAAAATGTATTCCCCTATATTGTTTTATGAAGGTCATTAATGAGGATTGTTCTGGTCATCATTAGAATAAGGTTTAAACTAGCACATCAATGATGTGGCGCTCATCCGGCATCCAGCAAAGAAATTCAAGCAATTTGTACTTTGAACAGAGTTGACACTGTAATGAATACATGAAATGTACATGTATTGGTTACATGCATGTACAGATGATGAAGTGCCTATTGCAAATCTGGCTAAATGTGGTTTTGGAAGGAGACAGTGACTAAATTAGCATATTTAATGAGTTTCAAAATTCTGTGTAGAAGTTTCCAATCCCCCACCTAGTGCTATCATATAAAGCAAACGGAATTAAAATCGGGTAAAAAATGGCGAAGAAGAAGCATTTTGAAATTGTGGACGGACGACGGACGGACGACGGACGCCTCGCCACGGCATAAGCTCATCTGGCCCATTCGGGCCGGA
Organism: Heliocidaris erythrogramma; assembly: GCA_025617745.1. Lineage (NCBI taxonomy): Eukaryota > Metazoa > Echinodermata > Echinoidea > Camarodonta > Echinometridae > Heliocidaris > Heliocidaris erythrogramma. The sequence continues at coordinate 41,128,074 of CM046867.1, forward strand.
TGAGCTAAAAATGTACTAAGATGTGACGTATTAAAATTTGCGTCCATTGATCTTTCCCCGCAACCGTATTCACGCATATTTTTTTACCCGTTTTACCTAGTAGTTTTTTAAAAAGGGCGATTTGGTACTCTTTTTTTCAGGTCTAGTCCATATGGAAGGCGTCTTGAAACCATTTACATGGGACCTCTTCCCCGAATCTATGAGGGAAATCTTCCTGGGATTCCGCTCGGAAGCCGGTGAGGAGATGGTGCTGAAGCAGAATCTTTTTGTGGAAAAGATACTGCCCCTTGCCATCCAACGGAAGCTACGACAGGAGGAGATGGATGCTTACCGTGAACCATTCAAGAACCCTGGAGAAGACAGACGCCCTCTCCTTACATTCCCCCGTCAGATCCCCATCTTAGGTGAAGACCCAGATGATGTGGTTGCCATAGCTACAGCCTACCATGCATGGCTCAAGGAATCTGAAGATCTACCAAAGCTCTGCATCCTCGCAACTCCTGGGATCTTCAGTGAATGGGGCAAGAAGGTCACAAATGATTGGCCGAATCATAAGGTACTTCAGGTTGAAGGATCGCATTTCCTACAGGAAGATTCACCAATCCAGACTGGGGATTACGTCAGGGAATTCTTATCTGGTATCTTAAAATAGATTGATCGTGAATATAGATCGCCCAGTTACTCTCTTAGGCCTACAGTGACAATAAAGGGCCAGTCACAAACATATCATCGATATGTCCCTTCAACGTGATCCAAAATTCAGCCGCTAGATTAGTCACTCTTACCAGAAAACATGACCATATATCTCCTGTTCTCCGCTCACTTCTTTGGCTACCGGTCCATTTTCGCATTACTTTCAAGATCCTACTTCTCACATACAAAATCACACATAATCTTGCCCCCATATATCTTCAAAACTTAGTCACCCTTCGTTCCTCCTCTTCTGCCAGACCCCTCCGTTCATCTTACTCTCTCCAATTATCTTATGGCCCACTTACAAAAACCCGGTATGGCGACCGAGCCTTTTCGTCCATTGCCCCCACCCTTTGGAACAAACTCCCATCCCATATTCAGAATGCCACATCTATCGAATCATTAAAAATCCTCCTAAAAACCCATCTTTTTAAGCAGTTGTAATTTTATGGAGGCGCATACATGTAGTTACTGTATTGCTTTTATGTTATCGTGTTTACTAGTTTACTTATTTAGACAGACAACGCCCGTATAAAGCGCCATATAAATGGAATTATTATTATTATTATTATCATTATTAAAGATAACAATAACTGTACGGTGGGTTTGTTCAGAAAAATCAGCGGTGAAGGCTCACAAGCATAAATCAGCGAACATCACCAGTATCCAATATTTTGTATACATATATAGATATTTAACAGTTATCGTTGAGATGAGACCAGTACTTCAGTATGGTTTGTGAAGCTTTGATAAATGATAATAATAGTTTGTTCATAGTGCATTATACATAATACTGTCATTGTGCTTTACATAAAATCTAGATTACATATTGCGAATAGATGCAATATATTCAATAAAATAGAATTTCGAACCTTCGGACTGTTAACCCCCAAAATACTGAAAATGGTGTGTTCGGAATGACGGGTATTACGCACCTTGGAAAGAGCGAAACTTTGATATTTCGAGCACTCGTATTAATTCTTCTGTAAAAGAAAAACGAATTGTGTTGATGTAGAGCTGTAGAAGATTTACAGTCATTGTCATTAAAATAATTCAGTGCAAACACACAGGACGTACACTCAGCTTTTTCTTTTCTCTTCAATATCACTTATCGGTACAAATTAATTAATTATTAATACAAATTTCATGTTAAAGTCTAAGAGTTTTGATCAGGTTTTCTTGATTTATGACAGCGGTCATGACAAGAAGAGAAAAGATGAAAATGTTGAAATGATGTACATTGCTTTACATAATAATAAATCAATACCACAATAAATGGGTTAGAAGGAGAAGAAAAAAATATGGTAGAAAGAAAAACGAGTGTGTTTACAATATATATACATATATATATATACCGTATATATATATATATATATATACAGCCATGGAAAAAAATATTATACCAAGAATGGTTACTGAAAGTGTTATATTTGTGGTAAGAAGGAAATAAAATATCATAAAAGAAAGGTACAATTGCTGGAATTTGTTATTCATTCAATGAAATACAAAGACAAATCATTTTCATTAGTTTTAATGCATATTATAGTACCTTTATTACAGAAGCTTGGTCTAATAAATTTTTCCAGGGTTGTATATATATATATATATATATGAGTAGTAAACAAGTAACAAATATTCCGTTACACTCAGAAGTTTTCAAATTTTCGGCCATAGGCCTTCATTAGGAAATCATATGTTTGTGTGTGTGTGTGTGTGTGAGAGAGAGAGAGAGAGGGATAGAGAATATTAAAGTATGTATTGGGAAATGGCTGTCCGTGCATGAGAGATGAATCGTGTCGACATAACTTCGTTTTGCTCTCAACATAAGAGATGATAATGAAGTTCATAATGAGCATCAGCATGATTAAATCTTATCAAGCTTGTTCATTTCATTTCATTTAAAAACATGTACATGAGCAAATAAACAACAACAAAAACACAGGAATACAAAGAAAAATACAGATACATGTATAGAAGTACAAAAGGATAATGAGAATATATATTTTGGAGCCATTTGAAAGAGATTATGAATAAGGAAACTTATTTTGTTCCAAAACACCTGTAAACACAAAAATTTCAAGTTCTCTACAATTAAGCACCATACAAATTACAATCTACATATAAACATGAATCATACACTCTCAAAACTACTGAATGCACAATTAAATGAAAAACGTATAGATAGAAAACATAAGCAAGACGTGATTAGAGAAGAATAGAAAAAAATCTTCGTGTGTATTATCACTGAGCGTAATCATCAATAAAAGCTTTCTTAAATGTGTTCTTCTTAGCTTAGATTTTTGCGATCAATAATGTACGACAACCAGGCGCGGATCCAAGGGGGGGGGGCAGCGGCCCGGCCCCCCCCCCCCCCCCCCCCCCCCACCCCCCCCCCCCCCCCCCGCCCCCAAAAAAAAGAGGGAAAGAGAGAAAGAGAGAAGGAAAAGAAGGGAAAGGGAGAGAAGAGAGAAAAGGAAAAGAAGAAGAAGAAGAAGAAGAAGAAAATTTGAAAAGGGGAAGAAAGAGGCCGGGGTCGAAAGGGCCTTGCCTCCCCCTGCGCCCAAAAAGTGAGTGGGGGGGGGGGGGGGGGGGGGGGGGGGGGGGGGGGGGAGAGAAGAAAAAGGCAAAAAAGTGGAAGGAGTCCGGGGCCGAAAGGGCCTTACCTCCCAGGGTGTAGTGTTGCCTGTTGCCTCCCCCCCCCCCCCCCTAAAAGAGAGAGAGAGAGAGCAGGAAGGAAAGTAGAAAGAAGAAAAAAGAGGGAAAGAGAGAAGGAAAAGAAGAGAAAGGGAGGGAGGAGAGAAAAGTGAAAAAGGAAGAAAAATTAAAAGAGGAAGAAGCGCGGAGGCCGGGGGGACCGAAAGGACCTTGCCTCTCCGTTCTCCCTCCCCCTCCCCGGCCAAAAAGAGGGAAGGAAGGGAAGGGAAAGAGGAGAGAATGGGAAAAGGAAGAAAAAGAGTCCAGGGACCGAAAGGGCTTTGCCTCCCAGGCCCCTTGCAAAGGGGGCCTGTTGCTTCCCCCCCCCCCCCTCGCAAAGAGAGAGAGAGGAAGAGAGCGAGCAGGAAGGAAATTAGAAAGAACAAAGAGGGAAAGAGAGAAGGAAAAGAAGGGAAAGGGGGAGAGGAGAGAAAAGGAAAAAAATAGGAAGACAAAATGAAAATGGGAAGAAGGATGCGGGCGCCAAAAGGGCCTTCCACGGTTCCACCCCCCCCCCCCCCCCCCTCCATAAAAAAGGAGAATGAAGGAAAAGGGATAGATGAGAGAAAGGGGGAAAAAGAGGGAGAAGAAAAAGGAAAAGGGGGAAGGGGAAAGGAGGCCGGAGGCCGAAAGGAATAAGAAAAGAAAAGAACAGAAGGGATGTGAGTTTCCTGGAAATGAAAACAAAAAAAGAGCTTACTATCAATAAAGTAATTTAAATGCTTATCAAAGGCATTACCATTCTGAATATCTATATGTTAAAATTTAAAAATAACAATTTCATCTCATTTGATAACAGATGGGTGAACATAATTTTGCTGTAAACTAATTTTGCTATATGTGCTGTATTTTGTTGTTATTAATGTGTTTATAAAGTATTGCAAAGTCAAAAGCAATATTTAATAAAGATATTTCTATAAGGGGAAAAATCGGGCCTCCCCCCCCCCCCCCCCACCAAAACGATAGAGAGAGAGAGAGAGAGAGAGACGGGAAAGGGATCGAAAGAAAAGAGAGAGAAGGAAACAAAATAAAGAGAAGGAAAGAAAAGGGGAGAAAAATGGAAGATCGGGTTTTCCCTCGAACAAGGTACGCTGGTGCAGATGGGTGAGAGAGAGAGAGAAAAAGGAAAGGGAAATGAAAAAAAAAAAAGAAAGAAAGAAAAGGAGTCTGAGAGAAAAGTGATAAAGCAGAGGAAGAACAAAAAAGGGGGACAGGGCTGCAATCGAATGTTTATCGTATCGAACATTGGTTTGGATTTGCAACTTTTTTTACATCTTTATTTTCGGTAGGATGTTGTCTATTCATTGGGTGAGTTTGATAAATATTTTGTCTATATTTTGTTTGATATGACTGAATTACTGAAAAGATTTCAAAAGAATTAAAAGGGTACAAAGCAGGGAGTCAGGGACAAAAATAATAATTTCTGTATCAGGGCTATTTTTCGTACTTCTTTTCATTCCAAATTCCATTTTGTATTGAACCTAATAGCAATTTATGGGGGCTCTTTTGCAACTTGCGAGGGTTATTTCTTTATTTACATTTGGGGGGGGGGGGGGTGAATTGCCTTTAGCCCTCGGGTAATTTTTTTCCCTGGTACAATGTCCTTCGAGTCGAATCGGTTTATAACCTTCACTATTTGCTGGATTACAGGTGCACGCCACAACGCCTAGTTCTTTGTATCTATACAGTGCGTATAAAAAAAAACGCAACAAAATTTGATTTCAAATTTGTGAAGATTGTGTTAACTTTACACCAAAGTGAGTAGCAACATCTTAAAACCACATATCTCCTCTTTCCAATGATATCTTATTTATTCATACACGGTCATGGATGGCTGAGTAATCATTCTTTTTGGACAATGGGTCAAATTGCACTTGGGACCAAGTTTAGACACTGCAAGAATCAATGCACCTTATCAGAAATTAACTTAACAAATGGAATAATGAAATGTCAGGTGGAGGGGTAATGAATCTGAATTTCATAATAACTTGGCATCTGTGACCCTTCAGTTTTGACCTACTTCAAAATTTAATCACATCGTCTTCCTAGTCGTTTGATGCAGTTGAATGACCTTACATTGTTTATTTATCTATTTTGAAATGTTGAATTGGTTTTTTTACAGACGTGTATCAATCAGATATGATTATTTACGTCTGGGACCGACCTTTAATATCACCATCTAAAAGACGTGACTCAGACTCGATCTAGGGTTCTCTGAGTCTGCCTCAGTTTATAACTCCCACTTTTGGCTGGATTACAAGGCCTATTGCTTTTGCTGTGTATCTTTTATCATTCTTGTCCTATGTATATTTGAATTATGCTTTTATAATTCATCATGTATCAGCTATTAGCTGTCATCTTGAACATCGTTCAATAAAAGCGTATCAAATCAAGTGTGAACGTCATATCTCTTATGAAATAGTATGCATACAGCATACTAGCCAGTGGAACTTTTTTTGTACTTGTATAAAAGAAGTGTTTTGGAACTTATAGTGCACATGATGCCATTTCAGGTGCGATTTTTCTTAGTGAAACGCCATGCCATACTGGAATACTCTCTTCTTTTTTTAAACATTTGTTTAACCTTTTATACAGTAATACAAATATGTTCAAGCCAACTACTTTTGGTTTTAATCATGTCAACGGTTATCCTTAAGACGTTTAGATACTGTTGATGATATTTCCACCCATTTTCAACAATATAGTGGAAAATCAAATTTTAACATTTCTTCAAAATATTCGTGGATATTATATGAGTATTATTCTTTTACAGGCACAAAGAAACGCAATAATGATCATGCTTTGGCATGTAAGTGTATCATTATAATTACACTTATTGTTTTATTACATCTTGTGTAATAGTATGCATACCAGCTTGTGGAACTTTTTCGTACTTTTATGTATGAAAGAAAGCGTTTGGAACTTATAGTGCACATGATGCAATTTCAGGTGCGATTTCCTTAATAGATATCATGCATATAGAGCATATCAATAAAGTCTATTTTTTTAATCATACCATTACCGTGTCCGATATTGTCTTTATTATCTCGTGTGACAATTAATGACTGGTTTGCACAAAAAATATTAGTGCTGTTCCTTTTGAAATTTGATTTACAGTATATGCCATTTCAGTCTTTTCGGATACATAACTGTTTGATATCTTCGCCGACTGTCGCCGAGGAATAATGATTTGCCACAGTAATGAGCCCATAGTACGGCTCCTGGCTTCCTGCAAGAGCCGACGTATGCTAATAAGGATTCACGAAACTCAGTGTTTAGGGCGGATTTCGAGGAAGTTAGCGTACATGACCATAATGACACCATCAGAAACAGACGTTAGTTATTACCGAACAAAAGATGAATAAGTAGCCCCTCGAAATCATAGGTGTCAAATTGTAAATATTTTCTTTCGGAATTTAGAAACTTTAGTCATTATAATATGATCTGTATTGACTTTAAAAATTTCAGAATGTTCTTCCAGAGGGAGTGAAAGCCCTTTATATACTTTTGGACCCCCCCCCCCCCCGAGTTCGAGCGCCAGATACGCCATTTGTCACCATTATTGTAGCAATATGTAGCTCACATGATTTAAAATTTGGCCCCCCCCTAAGAAATCCTGGATCCGCGCCTGACGACGACATCCTTTTTTATTGCTTCATTCTATACTTGTCTTATCTGGTTTGCAAGATAATCAACTATGTACATATTACATTCCAATCACCATCCACGATTGTATGTTAGCGTACTAACATACGCTACAAGACAGGGGACGCGGAGCGTTTTTGAAAGTGAGGGGGGGGGGGGGGGCTGGTTTGATTTCACTTGAACAATGACAATTTCACACCTTTTTTCGGGGAATTTATGAAACGTGTGTATGGGGGAGCTCCCGCACCCCTTGAAGTACGCTAGTGCCCACCTATAGTATGACATGCTTCCCCCATCTCATTATAGTGCTCTATGTTTTCTATTGTTCGAGTTTCAACCGATGACACTTTTGAATTGCGTCGCAAAATTCATTGACGGAATAAACCTCACCAATTGTTGACAACCGATGACCTATTGAATTACTACCGATGGCCCATTGTTCTCTTTTTGTTCGATGTCATCGGTTTGAATGCGTACACATGTACACACACATCCCTATAATCATGTTATGTTTGAGTGTACTAGCTAGCCCACCCATAATTTTGGATTATGTTCATTTTTCATGGGCTTGGTATTGGAGTTCAGTGGTTTCTGCAGGCTTCGATCTTCAGACTGGCACTGACGTATCGGCAGTCGGGTCCGAGAGAAGGGAATGCACGTACGTGGAAGATAATTTGAATTGCCCTGCGTCTCGATTCATAGAAAATGCCAAGCTCTTCTGGATGTAAATGGCCTCCCTGATCCATCTAGTAGGCCTATATTTGTTGTCATCTATAACTAGGAATTTGCTCCTTTTCCAGTTTATAGTATGCTGTTTTGAGATAGGCCTACATGGTCACTAATGGCTGACTTGCTTAGGGTTGACTCTGCATCCTTCTTTCTAGATCTTGTGAAGTAGGTTTTCCTCAGAGTCTCCGCTTCTTGTTTATGCTCAGCCTTCCTTGTACCAAACTTCCTTCCTTTGCATTGTGGTGGATACATTATTGTCTCGGACCATACGACTGCCGATACCCCATCTACGGCAAGTCAGTGGCAGTCTGAAGAAGCCTACAGAAACTAGTGGGCGAAAGCTCATAAGATAACAACCAAATTGATTGTGAAATGATGAAAATTCACTATAATAACAGTTACTCTTCACCAATCTGATGAATCTCTTTACGGTCCCAATTAACTAAGTGTAGTTTTAAACGCTTGAAAGATTATCTTCTCTCATGCATTGCTGGTGGGGTGGATAACACCCTTTTAAGTAATATACAATATACAGCTTCTCTTATTACAAGACAATATTTTATTAATTTCTGTATCTGTCACATTGGTATTCATGTATAGAAATAAAACTACAGCTTTTATTTTATAGCTCGTATCCTTGTTCATGCAATATAAGAGTATAAGTTGTCAGGAGTTTTGTCAAAGTGATTGGTATTTACATATCTTATGTTCCACCTGGTACTATCTGAATGCAACTATCCCTTCTCACTCCTCCTTTTTTCTCTCTCTCTTTCTCTTTTATTTTTTTTTTCATTGGTTGGCCTGCTGCTTTCCACAATGCATCCTTTGCATATGTATATTCATTGCATGATCATTTTATTTGTGATGAGGACATCAACTCAAGATGTTCTTATGACGACCCCTTTTTCTATGTATATAATTTTATGTGACCATACATGTTTAAAAATTTATGACAATGTATATGGAAATAAATTAATATGAAATCAAAGCAATCAAATTCTCCCAGCACCCATAATCAAACAACAATAAAGTAGCACATTACGACTCGTTAAATATTTGCATTTATTTTTTATTCTTAAATTTAATGTCATCATAGCATCTGTACAATAGACTATGTAAACACATTAGGATCCGAGGAACCGATTAATCAATTGTGAACCTATCAGGGACTTTGGTTGGATAATATATTCTAGACTTGGTGAAATAAATATTCTGATGCCATATTTTCTGAATGGTGCTTGAAGAAATATCGTTCCATTCTACTGGTTAAATTGAATTAAATTGAATTGAATTTTTTTAGTCAAAAAACTCATGAAACCAGACTAAAAGCTAAAGTTGTTTATTTTAAGAGAAAAAAATACATGGCATAAAACTACATTAGTGATACCCCCAAAAAGAATCGAAAAATGTTCATATACAACTCCTTTTTTTACTTGTTAAATGTCTAGTGTAATGTTAAGAGTGTGTAGTGTAATACTGATTTAAGAAAAACAAAAATTTATATCATACACATTAATGACAAAGTATATGTCTCGAGAATTTTCGCTAAATAAATTTGCATGAGTGACAGAAGCATAACTGGGTTGTCAATCCTTAAATCATTACAAAGATGTAGGTTCATACTTTAATTGAAAGGGTTCAGAGAGTAACGATATAACTACAGCATAGACGGTTGTATAGACGGTTATGTGCCATTTAACATTTGAATCGTCCGCTATAGCGTATAGCCAGTTGCAAGGAAGTACCTGTGAGGTTATGTTGAAATAAATATAGTACACTCAGCGGCACAGAAACAAAGGTCTCTCTAAGTGCACCCCACCTACTCCCCCCCCCCCACCCCCACCATTACGAACATTTACTACATTATATGCTTTGCATAGAATAAAGTATATTTGTTGGCTTCCTATAAAGGCTTTTCCATTTTGGGTGCTACGACTCTGATGGGTACCAGCTCCCCAGATCCAGAACCGAGCAACACAGGTAGTCATTCTTCCGAGGACCTTGCGTACGTGGAACTCTCTACCAATAGATGTAGTAATGGCTCCATCGGTAGAAGCATTTCGTCAGTTTTTGACGAAATGCAGTGGCTAAACCAAAACCAAACTGGACGATTTTACTTGTACTAGGTGTTACAAAAAACATTTCCCACTTTTGATCCTTAATAGTTCGAAAACTATATGTCATTGATATGAGTAATAGCTGACTAGTGTACAATTTAGTTGCAGGTGATTTGAATATGAAAGCATAAATAAGTTTCATTATATCCATGATTAATTTTAAAGTTAGGTTCCAGATTTCGGTCAATTTTTAACCTTCTGGACAAAACTTAAACTTTACACAGGAACCAGTGATGTGTATGTGAGTGTGTGCTTACAATTACCCTGCACAATGGACATGAATACCACCTTTTCAGAGCTCTGCTGACCAGGCTTCTGGTCTCTTGCTCCAAGGCACATGAATGCTTTATGAATAATTCATGATGGATTGCCCCGGGCACTGCTAGTCTGAATTCATGGTAAAGGGTAAAATGCATGCACATGAAAAAAGTAAGCACGTTTCCATGTGCTTGCAACATCATCATCATCACTATCATCATCATCACCATCAATATCATCATCGTCGTCGTTATCATCATTATCATCATCATCACTGTCACTATCATGATCATCATTATTAGCAGCAGCAGCATTATCATCACCATCATAATCATCATCATCATTGTTATCATTATCATAATCGTTATCATCATCATAATCATGGCTATCATTGTCATCATTATCACTATCATTGTCATCATTATCGTCATCATCATAATCATCATCAAGGACAGCATCAATATTCCTATCCTTTGAATGATTCGCATTACTTTGATTGCTTCAAAATCCATTAAAATGACATCTCAGTGAAATGACTTTACACAGTTCATGCCAGAGGATGAATAAAGACTAGCTGTGATAGTGGAATTCCTCATGAATAAATAATAAAGCATTCAAACCCTGGCCATTGTCCAGGACCATTGTCTGGGTGTTAACCACACACTCCCATACACACCAATTCACCCCTGTGCAAAGTTAAAGTTTTGTACAGAGGGTTGAAAATAGAGCAAAATATGAACCCTAACTTAAAATTAATCTTGAATTTAATGAACTGATTTATGCTTTCCTTTTAAAATTACCTCCAACTAAATTGTACACTATTCAGCTATTGCTCATATCAATGTCAGTGTTATCTGATATATAGTTTTTGAACTCTTAAGGATCAAAAGTTGGAAATGTTTTTTGTAACACCTAGTACCTTATGTAAATAGAACACTCAGCAACCCATGTCTTTGTGACACACACATCTCTTTTCATTTGCAAGAATCTTCAGGAGTGAAGGAGGCAGAGTTAACAGAAGAAAGAAGAAGAAGACTCTGTACTAATATTTGCATAATATTCAAATGTAAACAAACTAAAGGGTCCGAGGAAACGAACAATTGTGAACATATCAGGGACTTTGGTTGGATGATTTACTCTTACCCTAGATATTGATATCACATGTTTCCAAGCATGATTCTGCTAAATTCAGTTAATTTAGCTGAATCATGTTTGGAAAAGTAACGCTTACAGGGGATATTGTACGTTAATTTGGACGTGAAATCAGTGGGAACGAAACAACAAATGAATATATGATGGCAATTGTTTCGATATCAGGCTTACATTAGAAAATAATGATTTGGGCTTTGAAACGAAGAGAATGCTCTTAACTGCACTGTGACCTTGATGAAACAACTGATATTGCTAGAAAAACTGGTGTTGGATAGAAGGGGCTGACACTTAAAAGGAAAATGAAGTTAAGATATTTCTTCGAAAAGAAAAGGGGCAAAAGTCTAAATAAAAGTGGCACTTTCAGATTGAATACTGGCAAATGTCAGTCATGATGACAGGACACTTTTCAGGGTCACAGGGGTACTTTCTTTCCCCTAAAAATGGGCATTCACCAAGCATGAAAATATACCTGAAAGAATAGAAAAGAGGCACTGATCACAATCAAAAGGGGCACTTAGAAAGGAAAGGGGTACTAACAGAGGTGATCTGTTAGTTCATCTATGTATTTCCTCTCTTCCGCGCCCCGGAATAGGCTACCTAGATAGATGGCGCGTAATAAATGTCTATTATTATTATTATTATTACTATAACGAGACTTATCACAAGGAAGAGGGACATTTAAGACATGGCAATAGGGCACTCATTAGGAAGGAAAAGTGGCACTACCTACAAGAGTAAAGGGGGTACTTCCATTAATAGGAGGGGAACTTTTTATGTAGAAGGTTATTTTCCTAATAGGTACACTTCACTTTACAGAGGAGCACTTTTTATATAAATGGGGCACTCCCCTATCTAAAAGGGCACTTTTATGTAAAAGGGACACTTTCTTATGTAAAATGGGCACTCCCCCCAAATCCTGCTGCAGTGCTGCCTCTGCTACCCCTATCCCTGTAACCCCCCCCCCCCTCCTTGCTGCCTCTGCTAACCTTATCTCTGTAACCCCCCCCCCCCCCCACACACACACACACACACATGTTTGTAAGCTATTGTTCGAATTTCAACCGATGACTCCACTATTGAATTGCGTCACAAAATTCATTGACGGAATAAACCTCACCAATTGTTGACAACCGATGACCTATTGAATTACTAGCGATGACCCGTTGTTCTCTTTGTTCATTGTCATCGGTTTGAATGCGTATACATGTCCACCCACACACACACACATCCTTGCTAATCAAATCTTCGATTTCCGAAGATTTAGTTTTAAATTTATAAAATTATTTTTTATTTCATCTGTCTCGGGAAAAGAGGTTTTGAAGCACCCCCCCCCCCCCCCCCTTCATGAACCCTATTCATGTCCTTTCCATCCAGTTAAATGGCAAATGCTCTGTGTATTATCAGATGTTTGATTGTTACCTTAAAAATTGATATTAGTTTGGCTAGACACCTATCTAATGGCCAAGGTGGGGGGGGGGGGGGGGGGGGGGGGGGGGGCGGTGTGTCTTGGGGCATGGGAGGGGGGCAGGAAAGGGAACTGGGGGTAGATTACACCCCGGGGTCTTCCTGTCCTGTATTTAGAATATATCAAATCATAAATTAATATATTAATTATTTAATTAATATTAAATTCCCATTATACAGCTCACAAAAATGATACAATGTGCATAAACTCCATATTTCCGGACCATGGAAGGGGGTCACCCCCACTAAGCCCCCCCCCCCCCCCCCCCCCCCCCCCCCCCCTGGTCCTGAACCCGGTTTGGGTGGCTCCCCTTCCTGTTTTGAGATATATCGCATCGTAAATTAATATATTTGTGCATAATTTCCATCATTCAGCTCACATATATGATACAATGTGCATAAAATCAACATTTCTGGACCATAGAAGGGGTTCACCCCCACCATGCCTCCCGAACCCTGATCCCGAACCCGGTTCGGGTGGCTCCCCTTCTAATATCAAAAGTTAGTTCATAAGGAAGCTCGGTACCAAAAATGGTGCTTTTATCCACCTTGTAACGGTAATCCATAAAATTGACGCTAAGCCACCCCACTAAGTGCGCAACTTTTCAAGCAGTACGCAATATTTCGTTCTCTGTGTTCCTAATTCTCATTTCATATACCATATACATATTATCTCTCTTGTTTAAAATGCGAGTCATTTTCGTCTCCCTCTAACAGCTGCATCGTACGTTTCTTTACTCTCATTCACTGTACTATTCCTACCACCTGTACTTTTTAAATGGAAATGACAAATAAAAATTAAGATCTTTTTCTTTTTTTTCTATTCGTTGCACAATCATACCCTTCCTTTCTCTTTATCCAGCATCTGCCTGTTTTTATAGTTTGGTGCATGATTAAAGGTTCTTAATAGAGGCCCGCGGAAGACGAGTGATGCGGCCCGCCAAAAAGATCAAGCAAAGACAATGCAACAAAAAAGGGTTAGGTTATAGGGTCAAAGTTTTCCTAGGTGTCAAATATAGACTGTACCTTCAGACTTGACACTGCATCCTCTCACTGTCCCTACTGTTTGACTTAACAATCCATATTTACTGGCAACGTTCGGAGAACGTGATGCATAATGCATACATGTATTTTAGGGTTTTCAGGAGTAATCCGATATTAGTTTCAAAATATAAGTGTACTATCACACCGGGCTTCCCGACCGTGCCACGACAGTCCCGACTCAAAAATATGGAAAATCGGGTGAAAAGTCGTGGCCAAGTCGGGAAGGTCGTGGCGTGATCGGGGTTAGTCGTGGCATGTTCGTGAGGGTCGGGAACGGTCGGGAGGGCTGTCACGACTTTTTAGGTCGGAGCTTAATAATCGGGAAACTCTCACGATTCTAAGAAATCGTGGCTATAACGTCGTGAGGACGTGGCGCGGTCGGGATAGTCGGGGCACAGTCTTGGCTCAGTCGTGGTGCAGTCGGATTGGTCGTGGCCCAGTCAAAATGAAAGTGAGGTCTGCTTGCAAATCGGCTGTATTTATAGGTCTTGGCGCGGACGTGGTATAGAGAAGGTGATAGATCGGGGCTGTGGCGTGGCTCAGTCGTCTCGCAAACGGATAGATCGTGGCGCTGTCTTGGCGAGCACGTGTCACAAACGGGTACTGTCGGGACTCAGTCGTGAGAGTCGTGGGTATAATCGGGGTGCTGTCGTGGCTGGTACATGGCTGGATCAAGACTGTCGGGAATCAGTCGTGGCACAATCGGGGAGAGTCGTGGCAGCAACGGGAATGTATAATTTTTTAACCGGGATTCGGGTATTTTTACACGATTCTACCCCGACTCATACAAATGTTTCAAAAATTATAGAATCGGCGTTGTCGGGACGGTCGTAGCAGTCGTGGAGTTTGGTGTGATAGGGGCATTAGGGAGGAACTTTTCCACGAACATGTTTTGTTTCAATACCATCTCCTCACCGGCCTCGGAGCGAAATCCCTAGAAGATTTCCAGCATATCGTCGTTGAAGAGCTCCCATCCTGGCAATGGTTTCACGATACTCTCCATGAAGACTAGACGTAAGAAAATAAAGGGAATATTCACACTTTCAGGTTATGAAATAGTGTGTTCTATATATCTAAGAGCAAAGTATAAAACAAAGCTATCGATGCTTCTTTAAATTCTTGATGTTGCTAAATTTTATGAAAATCACATTCTGAGCTACATGTAAATTATGGTGATGGTCAGAATGGTTCTAGGACAACTACCCCCTAGGACAACTACCCCCTAGGGCAACCACCCTCTAGGACGACTACCCCTCCAGGACAACTACCCCCGGATAACTACCCCCCAGACAACTACCCCCTAGGACAACTACCCCCTGGACAACTACCCCCCGGACAACTACCCCCTAGGACAACTACCCCCAGGACAACTACCCCCCGGACAACCACCCCCTGGACAACCACCCCCTGGACAACTACCCCCAGACAACTACCCCCCAGACAACTACCCCCTAGGACAACCACCCTCTAGGACAACTACCCCCGGATAACTACGCCCAGACAACTACTCCCTAGGACAACCACCCCCTAGGACAACCACCCTGTACGACATCTCCTTGACAACTACCACCTAAGGTAACTACCACCCAGATAACTACCATGGCATGTAGGTCAACTACCCCCCCCCCCCCCCAACAGGTACAACTCCCATATACTTGATGGCATGTAAACTGATTTCGGCCAATGGAGGACGTAGAGGGGGTGACCAACAATCAGTAAGGATATGATGAGTATCAGGAGGAGGGGGTATCTAACCTCCCACGGTAAGAACTTTTTGGAAATCTGTTTATAAATAGAAAGATTTTGGTGCATTATAATGTTAAATTTCACCACACCACGTAAAAATGATATCATTGCAGTTGAATGTGTCTATACCCTTGAGCACGGGGGGGGGGGGGGGGGGGGGGGGGGGGGGGGGCTTCCCATGGTATTACATTTTTGTTTTAAAAGTTGGGTGTTTATACTCGGTGTATTATGATGGTACATTGTACTGTTTGAATATTTCCATCTGTGAATTTTTTTCAAAGGTAACGTTCTTTGAAGTTCTATCATATATTCAATATTTATACCAACTGGGAAGGGTATGAGGTTTCTCTCCCAAAATAAGATCTTCTGGAAATTAGGGAGTTATAACCAAGGGTTTGGTGAGTATTTAATTAGGCCTATGCATTTTTATGCCTCCGCCCACCGTAGGTGGTGCCGGAGGCATTATGTTTTCGGGTCGTCCGTCCGTCCGTCCGTTCCCTTTACGTTCTCGCGATAACTTCAAAACCGTTTTTGGATCAGTTTATAACTTGGCCCATGTATGCATATGGGAGGGACGATGAACTGATTAGATTTTGGGGTCTCAAGGTAAAAGGTCACAGAGGATGTGCAAGAAAACATCCACAATTTTTAAAATGATTATTGTCTAATCTATACTCATGTTATCATGAGCGTATCAATGTTAGATTTTTTAAAATTTTCTTCGTAGCAGCCCCCCCCCCCCATCAATGGCATTAAGTTTCATCAGTGCCCCTCACCCCTCAAACAGATTTTTTTTAAAATCAGTAATCAGTGCACATGCACGAGCATAGCCACGCATTGGCATAGTATGATTTTTTTTGTGGATGTGCTATGCAAAAAAACATTGACAACCCCCAACATACGTCCACCTAAAAGTTAAATAGATAGGCCCATTGTTTTTAAAGTCCTCGAAGTTGGGGCAGTGCCCCCCCCCCCCCGAATTTAGTTGAGCACCATCGTGGCGAAGTCAAAGACAATGCTGAAAGAAACCAGTTGAAAAATATTAACCCGATAAAAACTACTTTCCAAAAATCAACTGATGGCAATTTCAATAACCCTGTCTATCACCTTTAGAAATGTGCGAACATTACAATCGCCTGTTACGTAATCCGAACATGATTTCTATGGGCAGTACAATAGGCGTTTGAAATAGCCCTTGAGTTTATTTTTCGAAAGTAGTTTTAATCGTGTTTATTTAAGATTGGGCTATTATTCGCCTAAAAAACAAGAGAATTCTCTGTATTGTAAGCCTGCAGAGATATGGATAAAATGCATCAATTATTTGTATTAATGGGACTGTAATATAAGTGAGATTTCTCTTACCAAACACGGAAAAATGCAAGTTTTGGACATCATTTCAGCTTTCACTATGATTTAAATAAAAAAAGTAGACCAGACCACAACGATGTCAGGTGACAGGAGAACTCAGGATCTTACAGAAACGATAACCCAATATGGTCAAATAACACCGTCTTGGTTACTATGGAAATTTATAAAAAGCCATTATTATTTTACTAAAATTTTTTCAAATTTTGTTAATTTACATGGTATTGTTTTTAGGTCGAAAAATGGGGACAAATGATTTTTATTTTGAAATTAGTGTGACCTAGTTATTTTTCAGAGTTCAAACTATCGGTATCAATCTTTGATCGTCCGTGATTGGTCAGTATTTTAGGGGGAGGGGTCTCCAAAAAGTAAACTTGGATAAAGAAAATGATGACAACACGCAAACAGCGAAAGAAAACTTTTTATACGCTATTGCGCATGCGCGAATCCAACATGGCGAAAAGCACTACGCCGTGTGGATACGTGCAGTGCAGTGCTCCCACTTTTCGAAATGAATTTTCCTGAAATGAACGCTGAAAATTCCTGGAATTTCAAAAAATATTCTGAAATTATTCAAATGGGCTACGATCGCATCAGAATCTCATGAACTTTGTAGAATGTGTGTATACATACTGTGTGTATTCTGTCTTACTGGGTGTTTCCACATGTTTAAAAAAAAAAATCCTGAAACAGAACATCAAATTTCCTGGACTTTTATGAAATTTCATGGAATTAAAAAGAAAAATCCACTTATTGTTCTTTCTGATGTTTCTTTTTTTTTAATGAATTGTTAGGGAGGTTAATGTTATAAATGTGACCCGACGCCTCAAAACCTACAATAAGTTGCCAAAATTATTTTTTTGGTTTTATACTTTTTCTGAAAGTGGAGATTCTCAGCTTTCCAATGGTATATCACTTGCCTAGATTACTCAATGATAACACCTTTAAATATCACATTTAGAATCAGTATGTAACCAGCAATCAATAACTCCTATTCAGAGAAAATGGCCATTTAAGTTCGGAACAAAAGAGCACGAAGAGTGCTAAACTTTCGCTCTCTGTGTGCGCCCAAGTAAAACTGGGTATTCAAATGGCCATAGCAACCGGTATGAAGGGATTATCAGATTAGGCTGAATTTTGGCACGCTGCTTAAGGAGGACATATTCATTACTCACTCCAAAAATCAATTCAATACCTTTAGAGGTAAAGTAGTAATTTGGCATTGAATGAAAATATTACAAAAGCTCTCCAGACATTCATTAGCTCGACAGGTGAAAAAAAGGAGTCATTTTAAAATGCCCCCAAAACATATTTCTAAGTCGAATTACGACTCACAAACTTGAGACATGATAGAATGATAATGAAACTACCCATTTCTATCAAAAACATAAAATCGACTGATCCAAACAAATTTACTATTTTGGGCTGTTTGCTACGTTGTGGTCCGTGCGACTTATTGTAGGTTTTGAGGCGGCGGGTCACAAATTTTGTTTTTAATTGTTGCACCATAATTTCAACTTTCCATACCAAAAAGTAAGTTGCATTCTCTACGAGTCCATCCATGCGCGCGCGTATCACTTTCCCACCTGTGCACTTTCCTCCATAGAGCCCATTCAATCATTCATCAAAACATAAATTTCTACTTTTGGAAATACTTATATCTTTTTCACTTTCTAACAATTTAATTCCGTTAAAAAAGGAATCAGAATATTGAAGAAACAAAGAAGCTGCTAAGCATAAAAAGGAAATGATTTCATATGTAGAATTCTGGCCAATTTTGTTTGAAAACTGCCTTTTTTGTTGCCACACAAAACGTAGAACACCCAAACTATGAGACAGAATCGACTCGTAGAAACAAGGTAAATTTGTTAATTGGTTAGAAGTGCTGTTAATCGTAAAAATTAACCAGTTAAATGGTTTCTTAAAATAGTAAGATTTCTAGGTTTGGCCTATCTTAGTTTGACTTCTGTAATTGGTTGCGTTGAATTCCGGCCTGTGTTTAAACTGATCACACGACCGATCTGTGTGCGCGCACGTGTATATGGCTAGGCTGATGACATTCAGGCTACGTGCAGATGCAGTAAATTGCGCGAAACTTATTGACATGAACACATATGAATCACAAAACATGTAAGATAAATAGATTATGGTTCCTAAAACGAAACATACCATGCGCTCTAATTTGACGGTCTATGAAGACATTGTGTATACATTGTTTAACTGATGTGTATGAACTTTTAAAGGTTGACGAGGTTTAACAAGATATGTGAAAGGAAGCCGCTTTAATGCGTTTAACATCGAAGGGGTTGCAGCACCACCCCACCAGCACGCCAGTGGCTTGCCTTATCAGTTGAGGGTGCAAGTAAACATTCCAATATATTTATAACGAATAGAACAGGCTGACATTTGCCGACAAACTGAAATGCGCCTCTCAAATCCCAAATGATCAATTATAAGGTTAATTTCTCCGCCCCTTCTTTGGTCACGCTAATGATTATAGTACCACATTCTTTAATTTGCTGGATGCTTGTAGAATATTTGTGCAACGAATTTATCTTATTTCATATTTATGACTATGGTGTTTTTGCAAGCTAATGAATCTCGTGTCACTGATATTTGTGTAAATTCAAGGCTACCGATAAAGATTGAATAAAGGTTGATATTAGATATAAGATAAGATAATAATATCACAATTCATTTATTGTTTTTAAAGAAGATAAATATCCATTAACTTAAGGCTATCGGAGGGCCTGTCCTTGAATAGCAAAACGCTGAAAGTTTTGACAATTTTCTGCCCACATTGATCTACTATAAAAGATAAGGAGGATCAATATTTGTTTATGGAGTGGAAGAGCTTGCACCTGAATTAAATACCGTAGGGAACCACAATCTGGATTACAATCTGAGTACTTTTCCTAGGGGGTGGTTGTCTGGGGGTAGTTGTCCAGGGGTTGGTTGTCCAGGGGTAGTTGTCCTGGGGGTAGTTGTCCTGGGGGTAGTTGTCCTAGAGGGTACTTGTCCAGGGGGTAGTTGTCCAGGGGGTGGTTGTCCTGGGGTAGTTGTCCAGGGGGTAGTTGTCCGGGGGGTAGTTGTCCTGGGGGTAGTTGTCCTAGGGGGTAGTTGTCCGGGGGTAGTTGTCCTGGGGGTAGTTGTCCAGGGGGTAGTTGTCCGGGGGGTAGTTGTCCTAGGGGATAGTTGTCCTAGGGGGTAGTTGTCTGGGGGGTAGTTATCCGGGGGTAGTTTTCCTAGAGGGTGGTTGTCCTAGGGGGTAGTTGTCTGGGGGGTAGTTATCCGGGGGGTAGTTTTCCTAGAGGGTAGTTGTCCTAGGGGGTAGTTGTCCTAGAGGGTGGTTATCCTAGGGGTGGTTATCCGGGGGGTGGTTGTCCAGGGGGTAGGTGTCCGGATACGGGTCAGAATATACGCTCGGTGCTTTGATTATATTCGTTACTTGTAAGCCTTAATTTTGGCAAACTTTCCACGTAGAAATAAAGATAAGTCAAACGCCCACTGGCTTATCATGCGTATACAGCTGTGAGGACAACAGGGTGTTCTTGTATTTCAGTTGGGACTCAAACTCGGACTTAACAAATGTGGCAAATCTTCATTGAAATATTTATGTTGATGATTGCGCAAATGTAAAGATAAACATTTTGCCTCAGTATATCTACGAGTTTTTATTTCTCTATGTAATATTATACTTTGTTACCGTTACCAACTTTCGCGATGTTATGATACCATCTCAGATTAGTCTTCTTCTAGATAAAGAGAACCCTCTTTGCTCTCAATTAAACTGTGTTTTACTGGATATGAAGTAGGTAGACTAATTTATTCCATGGATTAGTTTTATCAATCCTAGAAATTGTCAGTACAACAATCATTTATTGACATTGGGGCAGTGAAGGTAGGGCCGGCGGAGCGTCTTTCAAAGTGGGGGGGGGGGGGAGCAAAAAAGGGCACTTTATTTATTTTTTTATTTTTTTTTTGGGGGGGGAAGCACCTGCAAGGGTTAAACATACCCTACAGTCTAATAATAAAACTATTATCAAGCATCACCTTCTTCCGGTTTTTTTTGTGGTTCTGTTCACTGTACTTCCCTAATTAACTTCCCTAATTAGCAGTTGTGTGTGATGATCTAACGATTCATGTGCGAGCGAGCGAAGCGAAGTTGTACATTGAGTTGTACATTATGTATAGCGATATAATGAAAATGACAACAGCAAATTCATTTCAGGGAATGTCCAATGATCTTTTAATTTGTACATTAAAGATAAAGTAGAGTTCATGCACTTATATTGTGAAAGAAACTGTCTTAAAGGAATTGGGAAAAGTTGACCATGTGTACATAATAATTGTTTTATACTGTGTTGTTTTGGAATCATCAAATTAGATAAGAAATTGACCCAATCTCGCTGAAAAGCACATGCACTGCACACAGAATTGGGTATATGTGACTATGTACACACGCAAGTGGCATGAACGTTCGCCCCGAACATTTCAGTTATTGCTAGCCATATTTCGAATATAAGAGCATTTGAAGAGCAATTCTTTTCAGGGGATGTTTCCAGCATGATGTTCTTCCAAACTGACATAAAAGGGATGAGAAAGCTCACAAATTATTTTTCACCTTTCCCAGAACTCAAGATTCCCTTTAACCATGTACGTAGTTTCTTCTAGGAATACACCGATATATAACATACTTTACATGTACATACATACTACCTTATTACACAGGAGCACTAAGCAGAAAGATGATTTTGCTAACTGTTTGGAGGAAACCCCCTGCCTCTACGACAGGAGACACCAAGACTACAATAATAACACCAAGAAAACAAGGCTGTGGGATGAGAAGGCTGCAACATATGAGGCCTGCACTGTCAAGCAGCTTCTCAACATCTGGAAGACATTCAGGACCAGGTTTGGGAAGCTGACTGATGTGGCCAAGCTTAATGGCACGCACACAACGACCGTACGAGACCGTCGTAGAGCGTTGTAGACCGTTACACACCGTAATAACGTCCGAACATGTATCAATGATCATATGGCATTTCATTCAAAGTTTCACGCTCCAATGAGCACGTAGGGTTAGAAAAGCCCTTTTTACGCTAATGGACTAACATTTAATAAATTGCTTGCTTTGGCTATCTATCACAAGTCATCTTGGTGAGTTCGTCTATATTTATTTTAATAAAAATTCCGATGTGTTCCGCTTTAGGGAGCACAAAAGATGAGCAAATTATGCAAATGAGAAGAAAGTTTAGGGCTTTGATCTTGCTTATTGGATATTGATTTGCCGTTAGGTTCCTGTTTGTTGGTGACCTCCTGAAGATATTTCAGCAATTTTATGCAATAGCTCATGGTAGAATGAGCACAAATCATAAATAAAAATGCCAAATGTCACTTCTGTTAAAGTGGCATCACACTGGTAAAACTTGAACAGCGACATCTAACAGTGACTGCTGAATTAAGATTATATTTTGAAAATTAATTGCATTCTAATTTGAATTTTGACAACAGACTTCTATTATTTTTTACTTTGCATATGTGGAAGATTGCCATTCCAAGCTTATACAAACTAGAATGGGGCATGACGGGAAAATGAGAGGCACAAACACTTTTCAAATCCTGTTAAAATATGGCGCCATTAGGAGCTTCAGTTAACTGTCACCTCAGATATTAATTTCCTCCATTATTGAAAATAAAGCTCACTCAACCGTGAAAAAATTTTGCGCACAAGTCATTCGGTATATTAGGAAAACGTATGCTGCATGCCTTCTGGTGCTGAAAATTTGAAATTTGTTCCGATATCATTGCATCAAAGTTATGAAATTGTGCTTGTGAACTTTAAAAAGTGAACATTTTGCCTTTACGGTGTGCTCACTAAAGCGTGACCGAATGATTTCCCCTAAATTTTACATGAAAGGTAGCTGAGAAGTACAGCTACATGTCTCTGTATTCAGATTTCCTCAAAGGTTCCCGATTCAGAAATTACAGAGATTTGTTTCAGGGAGGAACTTATATTTTGTGTTGTGTTTATATGGGTCCCCATGGTGCATAAATGTACTGGGTTTAAGACAAAAACATGTGGCCCTTTAGCTCCTTAATAAGTCAAAAGCTGAAACTCCTATCACACTGAAATTTGCACGTTGTAAAGGATGTCAAATTATTTGGAGTAAATATTATGACCTTCTTTTAGATATTATTCTCGTAATAATGCATGTTTGACTGTTTTTGTATAAGAGGCATTTTGACTGTAGACCAGTATTATTACTATGACTGCTGTTTTTTTTTTAAACAAGATATATACACAGTATTATTAAAACCTGAAAAGTGCACATTTAAGGCTTAAAGTAGCTATCCAAAGAAAATCACAAATATGGCAATTAATGTATCACTAGAAACTGGGAAGCTTACAGATGGCAGTCGTATAAGTTTTATGTCAACTGCGTATCTGATGATTATAAAAACAACATAAATAAAAGCTCTTCTAAGCATCTGGAATATCCGAGGATTCGCCAGAAATATAGCGATGTTTTGATGTCGTCACACTAGGAATCGATCCTGCTTAAGCAGACGACGTCCTATAATGAATGAACGTAATTGCAATGCAATTATTTATCAAATTATAAAGAGTTTGGTATATTTAACATGACCTTATTTCACACCATTCTAAAAGGGAAAGTGAAACTGATTCTGATAACTAAAACCGTTTGATTGTAAATACACAGGAGAAGGGTCAATGATCAATGAAATAAACCCCATTTTCAAATTGAAAAGCCCTCCGAATAATAGCATGAATGGTATTCGTTCCCTCTTGAAACGCCGAACATGCCCCGGTGCAAGCAGCTGAAAATACAATGGCGTCTTATTATGTTTACAAGTGACTGATTCCTTTATTTTTTTAACGCTGCATTTTTCATCAAAATAATACCATACACGAAGTTAAGAGTGAGGCAACAGACTAACATTAAGACTGACGCTAGTCAAGTAAGAGAAATAAATGAAGAGGAGATGACAAAACAGGCACTGAAAAATGTGTAAGATGTTATGGGACATCGTCTGCTTAGACAGGACTCGCCCCTCGTGTGTCGTCACACATCTCAGCAGCGTTCGAGGAGCTCTTCAGCTGCTATATCGGGGGCTGTATTTTACTGTTTTATAATTGATAATAATCATTACTTCAAATGTTTCCAAGCGTTGAAATTGGATAACCTTGTTTAATTTATTCCACATATGCAATAAAAAGTATTAAGCCAATATTTATTTTGATGGAATTTTCTTGCAATGTGATCTTTAATAGGCAATTCATAAGAGACAGCTGAAATTATGAAATTATTGAAACTTTGAAAGGCAAAAGAAGTTCCAGGTTAGTATGCAGGCCTTGGCTTTAGGGATGGGGGTAGGGGGTCAAAACGTGAACGATTATTTTAGAATATGATTTCGTTTCATTTTGGAATGCTTGTCAAGTATGCAATTTACCCACACTATAGAGGACAGAAGACCGGCACTGTGTAGAAAGTTTGCTAAATCTTTATTAAACAAATCAACCTGTATGTCAGACCTGGCTACCTGCCAAAATAGAAATTAAGACATCATTACGTCAGGTTCCTACCTATCACCAAGTGCAAAATAAAAACGTTTCAAAAACAGCCCGCTACCGTATTTCAAAGATTTAATTCATCAAAGCTAAAATAATCCCTTTTTTTGTTCTTGCTATTTGTACCATATTTGCACGGTAAAAGATAAATGCCTTTTTCCCCCTTTTTTTACATAGTCCTAGTCTTCTCTTCATGTATACTGTATAACTGTTTTACCAAATCATTGTGCACTAGTTTAATATTTAAATCTTTTTTACCAAATGACCTGGGAATGCCATTTTACCTGCCCTTGGTTAATGTTTGTTCGTTTTAAACGGTTATGCATCTTTCTAAAATGTAATTTATTTTACCAATATAAACCTGTAAAGATAAATAATCCAGCTTCGGTTGCTTTTTATTTAAAATGATGTAAAAAATACGTTTTGGATTGATTAATAAACCATTATGGAATTGAATTTAATTGAAGGTGAACAATAAGCGCCTGCACTAAACTAATCAAACGTTTGGTACAATTGAGTAGATATAAGTGAATGACCTAAAATATTATTAATCACGCATAACTTATTATTATCTTATCTGATTACTTGACATCGACAGGTATATTCTCTTCCATTACGTATATATTTGGAACTATATCATAATGTGAGCAAAACAATTAGCCTATCTCAAATGTACGTTGGACAAATAGGCCTACATGACATAAACTGATAACTCAAGCAGTAGCAGTGCTATTTGGAACCGATCCAAATATAAAGTGTTTTAGAAGGAAACGTGTACTGAGCGCAGGATGGAGCCCGAACAAATTGAAAATAAGATCCTTATACATAGTTTAAGAAAAAAAATTATATATATATATTAGAGTTTGCCATGTCTACCAATCATTCAACCCTAACACTTGTGCAAGCGTTAATTTGACATGTTTTATGAAAACATCAATGCTCTATCATCTATCATTACATTCTGTTAATACTATTATTATATTAGAAGAACCAGTATCAGTTATCATAACATCATATTGGTTTTATGCATTTTACTTTTTTTTTTTTTTTTACATATTAGAGACTGAAAGTGGGTTTTTTATTTCCTTGTCTTGACTAACACACACACACACACACACCCACTATATATATATATACAGTGTACATGTATTATATATATTCTAGTCTGGGGAAAGAAATTACATGTAGGGCATGTAGGGGAGAGCGGGGGGAAGTGGGACAAGAATCGTGATTTGGCACTCTTTGCTTTGTAACTTTTACAATATTAATTGTAACCTCTCCATTTTTACATGGAAAATAGTATCAATAGTAGGCTACAAAACAAGATATTTGACACAATCCCTATATTTTTAGTTTTAAAAATGAGGTACTTGAACGGGGTGAAATGGGACACCATGGAGGTAATAGTAATAGTAATAGGGGTGAAGTGGGACAGTCGGGGAGAAATAGGACAAAAGTCTTGAAAATGCTAAATCACCCTTGTTTCTGGTAGTTGTCTAAAATAAGTGCTGGGAATATTAAAGGTCACTTTGAAAAAGGTTACTTGAAAGTCAAGTGTAAAGTTGACTTAAAGATTCATGCCCATTAAAAAAATATTGCATGAATGATGAGCATTTTGTAAATTTTCATAATACATTTTTTTTGTTACACAAAAGTTTGTCTGATGTAGTATGAATGAACTGTACATAGGAATTGACCGATATGAATTTTTACGATTTTTATGTAGACCCAAAGGTATGTTCATGTAATATGTCTATAGATTATGACTAATAAAAGTACATTTTCCCACACACAAAATGTAACCTGGGTGAACTGGGACAAGATGTCCCAGTTTACCCCGATAGTATTAAAACAACAACAAATGCCTGCAAAATATTATTGTTGGTGTTTATCGCTAAAATTTATAATGCAAATTATAGGGTCATATGAGACTTATATGCTGTATGCTGGGTGTTCACTATAGCCAAGTGGTATACTCATAAAATATTTGACAATGAATGCTGAAAAATAGAAAAAACGTGCCCCCCCCCCCCCACCAAAAAAAAAGGGAAAATTAAACCTACAAGCAAAATTGCAGTATACGTGTGGATGTATTTGTGACCACTGATAGTTAAGACCTTTCGTAGGATTCAAACTAATTTATAAAAGGTTAATTATTGTTTTAGTTAGGGGTGGTGTCCCAGTTCTCCCGCGTCCCAGTTCACCCTGCTCTCCCCTACATGTAAATCATGATGATATAACGCTTGTCGGTCCTTCGAATAAGCTTGTAGATCTATTTGTAGATACTAGATAGGAATTTGCTGACGTGATCCCCGATCTGGAATGGTGAATCTTCTTGTAAGAAATGTAACCCTTCTAGCTTGACAATCTTATGATTTGGCCAATCCTCTTCCTCTGAGATCTTCTCTATCCAGTCACTAAAGAACCCAGGAGTGGCATGGATACAGAGCTTCGGTAGATCAGCAGACTCCTTGAGCCAGGCATGATAGGCTGTAGCTCTGACGATCATTTCATCAGGGCCGTCACCCATGATAGGAATCTCACGGGGCCAGGTGAGGGTGGGGCGTCGGTCCTCTCCAGGGTTCTTGAAAGGCTCACGGTAAGCATCCATCTCCTCTTGCAGTAGCTTCCGTATGACGGCGAATGGGAGTAGCTGTTCCACGAACTGGTTCTGTTTCAGGACCATCTCCTCCCCGGCCTCCGAGCGAAATCCCTGGAAGATCTCTCGCAGAGAGTCAGTGAAGAGCTCCCATCCAGGAAGTGGTTTTATAAGACTCTCCATGTGAACGAGACCTGTAGAAAAAAAATGACAATATTAAAGTTTAAAGTTGTATTATGATGAATTTTTGTCTGACGGTAAAGTGAGATAAACTAAGGAAAAACAAGGTTTCCTATAAAGTAAATGAAGTCTTTAGACTTATGGATGCAGACTTGCGAACAGTCTTCAAGGAGTGAGATTGCACATTAGCCAAAATGTTTGAAAATTGTAAGAGTATAAACTCCCCACCGCCCCAATATACCCTTAGTTAATTCGCAAGTGCAAAACCAAATACTTAAATTATTCAGTAGTAAGTTATGTTATGTTGATTGTTGACTATTATCCATCTTTATTCCTAGTAGAAGTAAATAATACTGACCTTCAAGTCTGTCTCTATGCTCATTGGACCAGTGGAAGCCAAGAGCGGAACCCCAGTCATGGCACACTATGCTTAACTGTAACCAAAAAACATAGAGCTTATCTCTCGTCAAATTGCTTTGAGTGCTTTAAATTTTGATTTGATTTGATTCGATTGAATTATCTAAACACGGTAAAAGCCCAGTTCGGCTATACTTGGCTGATTTAAACTGAGGGAACCATGTAACAATAAAATACATTGCATGATAAAATATGAATACAAATATTAACTAGATGAATCTTCGACCGCGCGCGGTCGGAATTTATGCCTCCGCCATCACCAGATTGGCAATGTATGGCATACATGTAGACTCTAAAAAGGATTGGTCCAACAAACAAATCTTTTCACTTAAAAAGCACAGGAGGCAGAAAATTTATTTCATTTCATTTTCAAATAAAAAACTTACCACTGATGACTTCATCAAATACACCAAGGAAATAGATATTTTATAGCAAATAGACCACTGTCCCTTGAATTGTCTAAAATAGGTAGGCCTCGACTCCATACATCACGAACCATTTTTATGTATATAATGACCTCTATGACTTTTGACCTTTGACCTTGAGACCCTAAAATCTAATCAGTTCATCGTCCCTCCCATATGCAAACATGGGCCAGGTTAAAAGCTGATCTGTCAAACAGTTCTTCAGTTATTGCGAGAACTAACTATTTTTATGTACATAATTACCTCTGTGACCTTTGACTTTTGACCTTGAGACCCAAGGGTCGGGGGGGCATGGGGGGCATTTGCCCCCCCCCCCCAATAATTTTCGGAGTGAAAAAACATAAAAGGGTGGAAAAAATTTCTGTCCGCCCTTGCCCCCCAAACATTTTCTTTTGGCCCCATTTGCCCCACCCCCCCCCGCCCCCCCCACTTTAAAAATCCTGGTGCCGCCACTGCCCTCCCATATGAATACATGGGCCAACTTAGAAGCTGATCCGCCAAACGGTTCCTAAGTTATCACAAGAACGAACCATTTTTATATATATAATGACCTCTATGACCTTTGATCTTTGACCTTGAGACCCCAGAATCTAATCAGTTCATCGTCCCTCCCATATGCATACATGGGCCAAGTTACAAACTGATAAAAAAAAACTGTTTTTCAGTTATCGCGAGAACGAAAAGGGGACGGACGGACGACCCGAAAACATAATGCCTCCGGCACCACCTACGGTGGGCGGAGGCATAAAAATATACAATTCTATGCATAGAAAATATGAGAAAAGAATATACAAATCATATGATTTAAAATAAAGCTGAGAAAAAAAATGGAGGAAAAAATCTAGCACGTATGCAACCGTGATCTTGATAAAATTAGGCAAAGAAGACCATTAACAAAAACAAAATCATAAACAGAGTAAAAGGTTAGGGGAATAAAATCTCAAACAATATATTAAGTTTTCCATGTCTATAAATTAGTTTTATATTAGTTTATCATTCCATTCCACAATCATAAGATGTAAGAATATTCATATTTCCGAATAAAAAAAATAATTCCAATTGAGCAAATTGTATGTTAAGATTTGAAAATAATGTTAGGTTTTAAAATGATCTTTATTAAGTTTTCCTTCATCATGCTCTAAATGAAAGTGCAAAAATCTCCTTTCAAAATGTGAATATTCTGAAATTCCGAAAGGACTTTGTTTAAAACTTCCTAGTGAACTCTTTTCGGGTTCTATTGACAGGATCAAGAAATATTCAAGACAAACATTAATACCGATTCTTGCATTCAGTGTATGGTCCAAGTTTGCTTTAATAAGAAACAATTTTACAACCTTTTCTGGTAAGTTGACAGAGTCAAACCAAGCAGACAGGTAGCGGTAGTGGTCTACGAATTGGTATGAATGGTTGGCCAGTTTGTTGGAACGTCCCTGGCCAATAAGATCTGGAGCAAGACATCGAGCGACGGGTTCCACGCGTGGTAATACATTCCTCCACAGATACGAAGACGTCGGGTTGCCATGAAGGAATACTACTGCATGTTTACTGCTGCTGTTTTGGGGATCAGAGTCGTAATATGACATCTTCTCACCCAAAACATCGACTTTCTTGCACTTTCCCCACCATTCATTGGCTGTAACGAGTGGAATTGTCGACTGGTTTCGTGATGCCATTCTAGCAACTAGTTGTACGCTGGTGACATGTTTATGCCCCAACATAGTTTGCAGACTTCCTATTGAACGGAACGCCATCTTGCCGAACATGACTAAATAGACTTGATCTTTGTATAGTATATAGTATAACCAGAGCCACAAATAGTGATTGAATGTGCTCAGAGGTTCAAAGTACGATAGTGGTGTATCCAGATATTCATAAACATGGGAGTGAAATACGATCCACTGCTACTGTCGCATGTGTATGTTGAGAATGATAAGGCATTCTTGCTATGACTGTGGAGGTCACCAAGGCACTGGAGACGAGTATATGGGGAACCATATGTAAATGGTGATATTAATACAGCTACTATATGCTTTAAAAAATTATCTTAATTTTTTCCTTCTATGTAGCAGGAATAAGCCTAGGGTGTTGTGTATATCGGTTCCACCCGACTTTCTGATGGATATGCTGGTTCCAAAAGCTACTGCATGCTCTTAACATAAAATGATAATGTATAACAAAAACAAAACGTTTTCAATCTATAGAGATATTTCAATAATTATCTGAATCGTTGTTCTCTTGAAGTAAAGAGAATATTATTTCTTTATATAAAATGATAAGTCTCAATTATTCGATTGAACTACATGGAGCTTTTGAAAGCTTTACTTCTAACGGGTTTAAGTTTGGTAACAGATGATGACCTGCAACAAAAGTGGAGCTATTTACGGATTGTTATGAAATTGTAAGGGTACATGTTATCCCAACAGTTTCCCTTTTTCAATCATATCATGTGTTCACACATTTTTTTTTTCATTTCCTAGCATGGGAAGGCTATACGATAAAGTAACTTTGTTTTTATTTTCCCGCAAAAGATTTTTCAATTGGACTTAAAGGGGATGTCCACGTCCCGATTACAAGTTTATTTTTTAAGAAGTAGAAAATTAAAGCAACGGATCAGTGAAGGTTTGAGCAAAATACGATAAGAAATAAGAAAATTGTGATATTTTGAAGTTGTATAACAATCAAACACAAATTGGCGACATCCGTGACGTATCTTGTGAGCTCCTCTCCCCTTCACCCTGTACCCCAAAAAAATCATTAATTTCCATTTTCTCTAAAGAAAATATCCATTCATACATGCACCCTTAGTTATCGTGTGTTGAGAGCCAGAAGGGCGTTAACTCTGTGTTAAAGTATATGAGTTAACGCCCTTCTGGCTCTCAACACACGATATGTTCATTGCTAATATATTTACACAAAACCTGTATGATACAAATCTCTTCCTCCATAAAAACTAAGAAAATGAAAATTTATGGGATTTTCTGTACTGAGCAAATGGGAGAGGAGTTCGCACGATACGTCACCAAGTTGCCAGTTTGTGTTTGGCTGATCACAACTTCAAAAATACAAAACTTTCTTATTTCTTATCGGATTTTGCTAAACATTTCACTGATCTGTTTCTCTCATTTTCTGCTTTTATTAAAATTCAACTAAATACCAATGTGGACTTTCCCTTTAAGCTTGCCTACTACAAAATATTACGGCTGGTAAAAGCGGACGCTTTATTTATACAATGCGTCCCAGAAAAAAACGAAACCTTAAAACAAATGGTTATTGTAAGCAGACTATGTGCTCTATGACAATGTTTATCTATTTTCATAAACTAGAAGTAGTGTGCTTCTACATGATACCTTGATGGCATCCATTCGCGTATGCTTTACCGAGCAGCGGCATTTTTAAAATGGCATGTAAAAAGGCATGTAAAAACTCAGTTGTTCCGGATTTGGGTAAAACCGTGAAGACGTTAGTCTCACATGCAAAAATGACTAAATAGAAATAGCAGGTTTAAGAGATATGGTACGTAATATTCCCTTGTCTGATGGCATGCATTCAATCAAAAATTCATAAAACAAGGGTCAATACCAATTTCCAGACGTGGCAGAAGCATACGCCCTCAAAATTTCCAAAATCAATAAATATCCCTCAAAAGATGAAAAAGTGCCCTTCATGTGATGGAAAAGGGACCCTACTGCGGTGGGAAATTGCCATAATCTTGATATTTTTTCTGTCATATGTGCCCTTTCTACCTTGAATTTCCATCTGATGACATTTACTTTACTTTTTATGAAAAATATCACCTTTTTGTCCGTTTTCTTCTTAAAATAAATTTCAGTTCAGAAAAATGCAAAAAAAAAAAAGGTTTTCATTTCCATTGCAGGTACGATTTCAATACAAAACATGCCCTTTCTTTACCCCCTGACATGGACAAAACAACGACCATCCTTTATTATATGATGATTTTACATGTCATTTTCAAAAGGCTGCTGCTCTGTAAAGCATGTACAGACTAATGCCATCAAGTTATCACTTAAAAGCATAATACTTCTAGTTTATGGAAAATGGATGATTATTGTTAAAGCACATAGTGTGGTCACAATAACCCTTTGTTTTAGGGTTTAGTTTTTTTCTGGGACACACTGTATATGGCTCGTCATGCAGGATTATTATAGGCCTAATCATGGTATATGGTAATGGGATTATTTTTCTATCCTCTAATGTGTACTACGCTCACAATAACTTTATATATTTTTTTTCTAGTATGGGATCCCTATGAGACAATATTCTATATACTATACTTCGCCTTTATTTTCCCCTCGGGAAGATATTTCAAGATACAGAACGAAACAATGGGCATACAAAACATAAAACATTTACACATACTTTAGATAAACTAGCTCAAGTATCCGTTTAAATTGTGTAATGTATTTATTAGGATGGATGAAGTACAACAAAGAAGTGACAATTTAACGTTGAAAGGACAACAAACCTGAAATAGAAAAAGCAGTAAGCATATCATCTTTTAAAGAAATCCTGTATTTTTACGTAATATAGAAAAACATTAAAAACCTTTATTAAAATATGGCTGACAGTACGTCATCTCATGCAGCGAAATAGTTTTGTTTTTTGTTTTTGGTTGTTTGTAATGTTGTTCTTATTTTAACCTTAGTTAATCAAATACTTAATCAAATACTTCATTATACTTTGACGAGGGTTATTTGAGAAAATGAGAAGTGAACATGAAAGTGTTCACTTCTTTTAATTGTATGCAAATCCAAATTTATTTTCATCCGACCATAGCATAGTGCTGCGTTCCCCTTTTATCCCACAAAATTCAGTTTTTTGAGGAGCTGCACCTGATCTCCTGCCTGAGAAAAAAAAAATCGTCCACCCGTCCCATGACATGTTCAGGTTTTCTGTGCCACCCCAGGATGTAATTGATCGTGTGCTTGATGTATGTATTTACCTACGACCATTGGTTGACCACCAACCTGAAGTGAGCGCACAGCCCCAGCGCACAGTGAGATATCGCGATCGCATAATATCCCCCTTTTTAGCCAATATAAACACGCCTGTGTCAGTGCGGGTCGGCGGCGTTGAAAAAGATTGATAGTCTAGTATTCGCAGACCCTAATTTCAATAAAAATTGCTACCGTTTTATGTAGAAATATAGACCCCTTTATCATTTTCTGTGCATCAATGTGCACCCCTAATTCGATGAGTTATCTATCAAAGACCATTCCTGTGAAATTAAAAGAAATTTAAAGAAGATCTGAGTTAGCGGGGGCACTTAAACCGCCCCCATGTCGAATAATTGGGAAATTCCGCCTCCTCAAAAGTGGCATATCGGAGAATATTTCTATCAGTTTGGGGGCTCCATAGACCCCTTTATCATTTTCTGTGCACCAATGTGCACCCCTAATTCGATCAGTTATCTATCAAAGACCATTCCTGTGAAATTAAAAGAAATTTAAAGAAGATCTGAGTTAGCGGGGGCACTTAAACCGCCCCCATGTCGAATAATTGGGAAATTCCGCCTCCTCAAAAGTGACAAATCGGAGAATGTTTTTATCAGTTTGGCGGCTCCATAGACCCCTTTATCATTTTCTGTGCATCAATGTGCACCCCTAATTCGATCAGTTATCTATCAAAGACCATTCCTGTGAAATTAAAAGAAATTTAAAGAAGATCTGAGTTAGCGGGGGCACTTAAACCGCCCCCATGTCGAATAATTGGGAAATTCCGCCTCCTCAAAAGTGGCATATCGGAGAATATTTTTATCAGTTTGGGGGCTCCATAGACCCCTTTATCATTTTCTGTGCATCAATGTGCACCCCTAATTCGATCAGGTATCTATCAAAGACCATTCCTGTGAAATTAAAAGAAATTTAAAGAAGATCTGAGTTAGCGGGGGCACTTAAACCGCCCCCATGTCGAATAAATGGGAAATTCCGCCTCCTCAAAAGTGACAAATCGGAGAATGTTTTTATCAGTTTGGCGGCTCCATAGACCCCTTTATCATTTTCTGTGCATCAATGTGCACCCCTAATTCGATCAGTTATCTATCAAAGACCATTCCTGCGAAATTAAAAGAAATTTAAAGAAGATCTGAGTTAGCGGGGGCACTTAAACCGCCCCCATGTCGAATAATTGGGAAATTCCGCCTCCTCAAAAGTGGCATATCGGAGAATATTTTT
Source organism: Heliocidaris erythrogramma (assembly GCA_025617745.1). Lineage (NCBI taxonomy): Eukaryota > Metazoa > Echinodermata > Echinoidea > Camarodonta > Echinometridae > Heliocidaris > Heliocidaris erythrogramma. The sequence continues at coordinate 41,162,387 of CM046867.1, forward strand.
ATCAGTTTGGCGGCTCCATAGACCCCTTTATCATTTTCTGTGCATCAATGTGCACCCCTAATTCGATCAGTTATCTATCAAAGACCATTCCTGTGAAATTAAAAGAAATTTAAAGAAGATCTGAGTTAGCGGGGGCACTTAAACCGCCCCCATGTCGAATAATTGGGAAATTCCGCCTCCTCAAAAGTGGCATATCGGAGAATATTTTTATCAGTTTGGGGGCTCCGTAGACCCCTTTATCATTTTCTGTGCATCAATGTGCACCCCTAATTCGATGAGTTATCTATCAAAGACAATTCCTGTGAAATTAAAAGAAATTTAAAGAAGATCTGAGTTAGCGGGGGCACTTAAACCGCCCCCATGTCGAATAATTGGGAAATTCCGCCTCCTCAAAAGTGACAAATCGGAGAATGTTTTTATCAGTTTGGGGCTCCATAGACCCCTTTATCATTTTCTGTGCATCAATGTGCACCCCTAATTCGATCAGTTATCTATCAAAGACCATTCCTGTGAAATTAAAAGAAATTTAAAGAAGATCTGAGTTAGCGGGGGCACTTAAACCGCCCCCGCTAACTCAGATCTTCTTTAAATTTCTTTTAATTTCACAGGAATGGTCTTTGATAGATAACTCATCGAATTAGGGGTGCACATTGATGCACAGAAAATGATAAAGGGGTCTATATTTCTACATAAAACGGTAGCAATTTTTATTGAAATTAGGGTCTGCGAATACTAGACTATCAATCTTTTTCAACGCCGCCGACCCGCACTGACACAGGCGTGTTTATATTGGCTAAAAAGGGGGATATTATGCGATCGCGATATCTCACTGTGCGCTGGGGCTGTGCGCTCACTTCAGGTTGGTCCATTTACCTTTTATTTTTAGCTCAAAGACACCATACACTTTGCACATTGACCTGAAAATGTAAACATACTGAAGAAGGGTCCGAGGGTTCGATAAGATTCAGGAATCAGGGCCCAGGGGACTTCCGTTGACTGATTTACACTTACCATGGATATATAGATTTCCTGATATCGGCTCTCTGATATCATAATAGTTGAATCATGCTTGCAAAAATGGCGTTCCGTTCTACTAATAGACTGCAAACTCTCATGTGCCACCTACAATTTGGACCGTGTGTTAGCGGACAGCGAATTGTTATGCCCGCCGCAACTCTGGCATCACGCAACCAGTCCACTATACCCCTTGTGACGGCGGATGAATGGTGGGGAAAGTGCAAGAAAGTCGATGTTTTGGGTGAGAAGATATCATATTACGACTCCGATCCCCAAAACAGCAGCAGTACACATGCAGTAGTATTCCTTCATGGCAACCCTACGTCTTCGTATCTGTGGAGGAATGTAATACCACGCGTGGAACCCATCGCTCGATGTCTTGCTCCAGATCTTATTGGCCAGGGACGTTCCAACAAACTGGCCAACCATTCATACCGATTCGTAGACCACTATCGCTACCTTTCGGCTTGGTTTGACTCTGTCAACTTACCAGAAAAGGTATGCATGGACAGTAGGGCTAGCAATTTTTTTATATGATTATGAATTTCAGAAAAAAAAAATAAATTACAAAAATCAAATCAGCAATTTAACTGTCATTGTGTCAAAAGTGTCAGACAAATTAACCAGTTATATTTTCCCCCTAAATATCATGATCTAGCTTGATTATGATTTTTTAATTCAGTATTATATTCTTTGACCAGAGATCCTTTGTGGGAAGAGTTCCTTTTGCGACAGCCCCCCCCCCCCCCAAAAAAAAAAACATTGCTTTATTCCGTCGTGTACCTTTGGATAGAATGGCGACGGCATCTAGCGACCAACATGATATAGTCTAATCTACGTATATATATATATGTTTTGAACACCTTCGATGTCAACTCGTTCTCGCAGGTACATTGTTAAGTCGGAGGACTGGCAATATCGAGGACCCAGGTTCGATACCCAGCTTTGTCATTTGTCGTTTGTTTCATTTGTTACTAACCGATGTTTTCTCTCTACAGAATTACAGATATACTGTGGAAAACAGAGGAGACAGAGAAATAGAATACCCCAGAAAAATTTCCATGCCCCATTTTTTTATTCAACCCCCATCAAAAATATCGCCCTCTTTTAGAATGTTCCCTTTAGTTGGATTTGAGCAATTTTAGGTTGCTGTCGCAAAAGGAACTCTTTCCTAATTTGTTTTAAGTCTAAAATTTCATAATTCAAAATGCCATATAAGTTGAACTTCAGTTGAAGAAAAGAACTACCGGTAGACTACATAAAGTCTCTTTTTAATGGTTTTTCCTGTATGTCCAAGGTTTGTACATGCTGGTTTCCTCATCCATGACTATACTGTCTTATGGAGCATGCTCCATAGGCTTGTACATACTGGTTTCCTCAACCAGCTGACAAGTGGTGGATTCTTTCACGACTATACAGACAAAAGCAAGAAAATAACTGACAAAATAAACCTAACATGAGGGAAATGAGAGGGAGATGCATAAATGCGCTTTATTCCGTCGGGATAACTTCTATAAAAAAAAACAACTGAAGTGAAGAAAAGTTTGTAGGAAGTGTTCGTGACGAAATAAGCCTATATCTTCTCCAGCCAGTTATGAACTTGAGCAACGATGGGTTAAGGTAGTGTGGTTGCATATCGTGTGAAAAAGTGTCCCCAGCTGAAAATCTTGTATAAATGTAAATCTGTAAATCTGTGTGATAGAAATAGGATACTAAGTTGTGTCCACTGTGCGGAAGGTTTCGCATCGAGAACAAAGAGTTTTGCATCAAATCTTCTGAAAATCATTGAAGCAAGGATTTCTTTAGAAATTGAGCAGAAAGAAGGTATCAGTTCGTTTAGGTGTCCTGTAGCCTCAACCACGATATAGCCGTGAGTGGCTTACAATTTCCTGTTCCAGCCACATGGTCATTCCAGTTTAAAAGTGACCATACAATAATACTGGCCCCACTTCTTTGTATTCTATTGTCTTTTAGCCCTGATATAATAAGGTGATTTTTGTGGTCCCAACGAGTTTGTTATAACCAGGTTCAATGTCTGATTAGTTTACACATAACATATATAAATTATTCATGCAACTAACACTCGATTGCTTTTATTTCATTTCAGGTGAGCATTGTGTGCCATGACTGGGGTTCTGCTCTGGGCTTCCATTGGTGCAATGAGCACAGAGATAGACTTGAAGGTTAGTTGATGAAACATTGATCCCAACTAACTTATATACAAAAGGTAAAGTGGCCTTGCCCATTCTAATACTAAGCCCGAGATAACTAGGGCTGGAGTCTGTGGAAAATGCAATTTTATCAAAATCAAATCATACCCCTTGGGTTCTTAATGACCTATTGATTTTTTTTCCTTATGTTGTAGGTCTAATTCACATGGAAAGTGTTGTAGCTCCTGTACCAGGGTGGGACCGTTTCCCAGACATAGCTAGAGACTTCTTCCAGGCTCTTCGCTCTGATGCTGGCAATGACATGGTGCTGCAGAAAAACTTCTTTGTTGAGCTTCTACTACCTAGAGCCATCCTGAGGGAGTTACGACAAGAGGAGATGGATGCTTATCGTGAGCCTTTCAAGAACCCTGGAGAGGACCGACGCCCCACCCTCACATGGCCCCGTGAAATCCCCATCATGGGTGATGGACCAGACGATGTGATCGCCATAGCTACAGCCTACCATGCCTGGCTTGAAGGGTCTGCTGAACTACCAAAGCTCTATATCCATGCAAAGCCAGGATTCTTTAGTGCAGGGATCAAGAAAAGCATTGCAGACTGGCCAAACCAGAAGATAGTTGAATCAGAAGGATCACATTTCCTACAGGAAGATTCACCCATCCAGATTGGAAATCATATCAAAGAATTCTTGTCTGGTCTTTACGAACAGTAAATCCAGTTCTCTTGAAAATTATGTTCCTTTGTAAAGTCTATATTCCATCCTTTTACCACATTTGCATGGAACTGTAGTTCATCTTAGATAGAAAGCGATTATTTTCCATTTAACCCATTGCGTACGGGAGCTGGATGGTTCATGTATTAAGCCTATGGGAATAATTAAGAGAATCCAGTAGTCAATGGGTTAATATGTTTGAAGACATACATGTATGTCATGAAACACTTCATGTATACATGTGGGTTACTATGGACATGTATATTTTGTTCTTTCCAGCTGTATTCAATTATTAATATTATTTTGTTCAGCAAATCACCAAACTAATATAAAGTACATGGTAAAAACAAAGTAGAGAAAAAAGAATGGAAATATCATGCAAAGGAAAAATAGAAATATGTGTTCCCAAATGTGCTCCCCCCAAGCTGCGTAGGAAGGAAAAAGAGATTCCAATCACTATGACCATTCGGCCTTTCCTCATAACTTGGGGAAAGCATACTCTGGAACACCTAATTAAATTGACATACAGGGAGAAATGGTACAGTACGGAATATATAATAAACTTCATTCAACATACAATATCTGAGTTGACCTGGGGCGGTATTCTGAAAGCTCACTTAGTGCTCAATTAGCGCTCAATTAGCAAATTGGTATTCTGAAAGCTCACTTAGTGCTCAATTAGCGCTCAATTAGCAAATTGGTATTCTGAAAGCTTACTTAGTGCTCAATTAGCGCTCAATTAGCAAATTGGTATTCTGAAAGCTTACTTAGTGCTCAATTAGCACTCAATTAGCAAATTGGTATTCTGAAAGCTTACTTAGTGCTCAATTAGCGCTCAATTAGCAAATTGGTATTCTGAAAGCTTACTTAGTGCTCAATTAGCACTCAATTAGCAAATTGGTATTCTGAAAGCTCACTTCAGTGCCTATTCCTAGTTGGCAGGAGGTGCATTGCGGGTATGCAGTGATGCACACAAGGATGCATGCCTGTGGTGTGCGCACAGAAGTTGAAAGAGGAACTAATTTAGAGTTTGGGTATTCTGAAAAATTCGCGGTCAATTAACTTCAAAAAGTTAAAGTAGGTCTCTTAGTCCGTTTTTTTAATGACATGGCACTCTTTTATTGTAGTTTTCATGTAAAATGTTGCCCGTTCAATCGCAAGGATGATATGTTTGATTAAATGAGAATTACCTTATCCATTTTGGTACAGAGAAGAAGTCTTGGAGTTGGTTTTCAGCTTTTTGTGGATGTTTGAAATCAAGAAAGTCAAATTACTGCAAGGCCGTCTGATTTCATGGTTTTCAACTTTTTGTGGATGTTTGAAATCAAGAAAGTCAAATTATTGCAAGGCCGTCTGATTTCATTTTACAGCGGCTCGTGCAGGCATTAGTTCATTACACACTTGGCTATGTTGAAGCTGGAGCATGTATAAAACATTTTTCTTCGTTACAGCGCATCTGATTGGTGGAAATGGACTAAAAAGAGGAGGAGCATATTTTGACTATGCGGGACTTGATTGAGCATTAAGTGAGCTTTCAGAATAGCGATTTTGGAGGTCTATTAACGCTCAATTAAATAGGGGACTTACGAGGAAAGTTAAGTGAGCTTTCAGAATACTGCCCCAGTACTAAGTAAAATTCATATGAAAGTAGTATTTTAAAAAATTAGAATAAACTCGTTTGGATATAACAGAGTGTAGAAAAAATACCAACTACATCGAACATAAGAACAATAATATATGAAATTGAGAGTGCACCACGAATGAATGTCAATAATGTACTGTAATAAGTCAAATAATGCATTAAATGACTTCTTTATCAGCCATATGTTTACAGTACATGATGGGGAAACAGAGGCCAGAGTGAACAGGGGAGACAGGTATCATTATATTTAATCATTTTGTTGAGTTGTTCTTGTTGAAGGATTTTAGGTGTTTTAGGAATAATGACAATAGATTAAGGTCAGCACCATGTTTAAAGTGTACCAGTCACCTAAAAAAGTAATTTGGGTACAGCTAGAAAGTATAAAATAAACCTCAAAGAACTTTACCTCGCATTCTATAGGTCAAAAGCAAAGGAGTAAGAAGAAAATAAAGGATAACCTGAAAAGGCGCACACAGAACCAACTCCAACTTTGGTTCCACGTGGGCCCGCTTCTTTGCGAGCATGTACGTGTGTGTTGACTAGTCTACTTTTACGTTTAATATTCAGAGTGTACTGACTTGCCATATCTTTTTATAGAAGTATTATTTGAATCCCGTATTTTGAATGTACATGTATATAGCTACATGGCACCTCTAACATACAGAGCAAAATATTTTTTTGGTGATTGGTACCTTTAATATGAAATGGAATGCTCTTAAACAATCGAGGAAATCTATAATTATTTTGGTGAGATGAAGAGACCCTGGGTTCGAGACAGAAGATGTTTAAATTGAAGCATATCCAAAAGACAATTTATTTGTACGTTGTCTGAGATAAATCAATTTCATCTGAAATAAGAAGAGGGTTAAATCTCTCTTACATTAATATATTTTGATATCTTAAATATGTGGGAGTATGAGACTTTTCACACTCACTTCTGGACCGCTCCAAGTTAAAGCGCTCCAGAGGAACGGTTCTTGAAGAGCGGTTCGTTTGCTTCACACTCACACACATTTTTTATGTCTCGAATCGCTCAGCGAGTCAAAGGGGTCTTGTTGCTATGGCAGCTCAGATCAGCGGGTAAAATTTTTCGTGCGGAATCCAAACCGTATGTGTAAGGTATCAAATCGCTCAATGTATCAAATCACCCATTGATTTTCCGCGAAACACACACTCACTTCCGGTTGAAGTACACTTTAAGATTGCTTTGCTTTCACACTGCCACGTTGGAGCGGTCTAACCAAGAACCGTTCCTCAAGACCACCTCGCGAGGTGGTCTTCTGGAGCACTCCAGAAGAATACTTCCTGGACCACTTGAGTATTCACAATCACCTGGGAACCACTCCTGAGGAACCGTTCTTAGTTAGAGCGCTCTAACGAAGTGAGTGTGAAAGGCCTCTATGATTTTCCTGCTTGTAAACGAAGAACATTATTTTGTAGTCCTTTGTGATGTGACCCTGCAGCCCTAATTGTTATTCCATGTACGGTAATATAAATGAATAAAATATAATGCAACTGTGATTAATCTGTGTGAAGTGTTCTTTATATATAGAGAGTCAAAACCTGCTCTAGCGACCACCCGTATAGAAAGACCACACTGTTTGTTTCACTAGAATAAAGATTCTTATTGAAACATGTATAAAAGGAATCTGTACCTAATGACCACTTGCTCATAAAGACCAGTTTTGTTGTCTTCCTTGAGCATACAGGTTTCACTGTAGTATGTTGTGACAATGTGCAATCTGTAGGAATCACAGATTTATACATACATGTATTCGATGATGTTTTATCTAACATGTTTGTTTTTTTTACCCTACATTATGAAAGCTGCTTATCTTGAGCTGTGGTAACAAAATTTCATTTGAAGTGAAACTATTATCATCACATGTTTATCATGCAATAGGGTGTGTTAAGTAGACCAACAAATATGACCCAAAACCTTGCTGGAAATCATATTCACTGAAAAAATAAACTTAAATCTGCACATACAACACCACTTTTTATGAACATGTGTCAAGATGACTAGCTGACTTTACTTATAAACTGTATCATATTAGTCATTACTCAGCTATTACAATTTACAAGAGTTTAGCAAGCACCTTTTATTTCTAATTTTATGCCTCCGCCTACCGAAGGTGGTGCTGGAGGCATGTTTTTGGGTTGTCCGTTCGTCCGCCCATCCGCTTCTTCGTTAACACGATATCTCAAGAACCATTTGAGGTATGAACTTGAAACTTGTTGATAGTATGTACCATCACAGGAAGACGATCTAATTAGATTTTGGGCTACGTACATCTAGGTCAAAATTCAATTCACCTGCTGGGACAATAGTTTAACTTTTCTCAGCTTTGGAAACAAACTGCAATGAGAAATTAAAATTTTATAAAACGGAAACCCTGTGAAGCTTTTGTGAGAAGTTAATGTTTCCTATGGACTAAATTGAAATCAGTAATATCAAAATATATTTAGGTATTTTACAAAAATGCAGTGCGTGATGACCTTGTCAGCTTGGAAACAGAAGGTTAATTCAATTCACTTGATACATAATACTTTAAACCAATAGTGTTGCTTGTACTAACACCATCAGATAATACTCATCACTTGAACTTTACCCTGAAAAAAAGTAATATTGAGCTATGCAAGTACACCACACACACAGACACATTCCTATATGCATTGAGGAATATCATATGGCATGTATTGTTTGTTCCCCCTTTCATTATGTCTGTATAATAGATACTGTTATCTTTCACTCCCCCCCCCCCCCCAATCTCTCTTTCTCTTACTCCCTCCAACCCACTCCTTCTCTAAACTTCAATCCTTCCCTCCTTTCTCAATCCTCTTTTCTTTAAATCTAACTTTCTATTTATCTTCCTATCTTTCCTCTCTCTCTCTCCATCCTCGACCCATATTTGAAATTATAACCAACAAACAATATCTTCTCAATATTCCATGAATTTCAGGTTAAAATTTTATGGGTTAACATTTAAACAGTATGAAGAAAATGAAGGATAACAAAACCCTGCTCATGAAATCTTAAGTTGGACTATGGTGCCTATTCTATGCAAGTGTATGGTTGCATTGAAAGTAATATTTGAAGCTCAATATTATTTTAAACATATAGTGATATGGCACTAAAATATTGAGTAAATTCTTTATTGGTAGTCAATTTGAGGAGCAGCAAAAACACTTTGAAAATGTTTGACCAGAGCCTGATCGGTTATGATTAGGCATTTGTCCGTCCGTGACATTCAATATTTTATGAATTACAATTTTAGAAGGCGACCATGGCAACCAAATTTTATCAAATTTCAACTCCTTCTGTTATGCCCTTTACAAAGAAATAATAAAATGAAATTATATGTAAATACTTAGAAAGAAGAGAAAATAGGTTGATGGATCATATTTAAATTTGAAGAAATGTTTTCTTAGACAAGTAAAATTCATATGAGGTATCGCAGGGGCTACAAATAACTTTAAATTAAAACAACTCTCACAGTCTAAAAATTAGATATCAAACTTTCATTTTAATATGGACGTACATATAGCTGTCAAAATATATACAAGAACATGGAAAAAAATTTAACAAATGACTATACAGTGCGTATCAAAGAAAAGGTACACACTTTGAAAATATTCTCCAAAATCATAATTTCACAATATCAAGAATTTTTTTCTTATACAAGTATGGGTGAGGGTCTGTTACATCGGATGACACTATGAGTATTGATAATATTTTATGCTGGAGTACTGGTTACTTTTGTAAAAATCTTGCAATAATGCCTGTCTTGAATTTGATCAAAGTGTGTTATCAGGCAGTAGCTGCATGTTCTCTGCTAACCATAAATAATTGATTTCAAGGAGAAACCTAACATTTAATTTACACCTATTCTTGAAATTTTTTATTCCTCTTAAAAGTTACATGACCCTAGAAACAACATCTTGTATGACAAATAAGAATTTAAAAGATAATCAAATTTATTGATTAATAAAGTTTTAACATTTCTTCAATTAAACATGTACGTGGAAGATATCATCAGAGATTACAGTGCATCCGTTCCACATGCCCCAGACAGTAACGCATCCTCAACTGGTTAGAGGAAATGGGGCAAAGAAACAAACAACATTAAATGGTAAACAAAAACAAACAAAAAAATCTTTTTTTTTAAATGAAATATTTTAGGTCCATCTCCCTGTAATACATTGCCATTTCCATCATTTCAACATGCTCCAGTTAAAAATGAAACTGTGCAGAAAGACATAATCTGCAAGGTTTTGTTTGTGTGCGCACACGTGCATGTGTGGAAGGGGGGTGTGGACTTGCGGTTAGGTATAGGATTAAAGATTAAATGGTTGTTTTAATCAATTACTGATAGACATCCCTTTCAGACACACCATATTATCCTATATTCTTACGACGTATTGATATGAGAGCATTCAAACACAACTTACCATTATACGATAATTGTATGGCAGCATTCAGACCTCGCACACTGTCTGGTTTCATGGGAAGCTCATGAATATGTACGAGTTTCTCCCTTGCGCAGTACAAACTTTGCGCACTATGTTTATATAAGCCCCGCCAACTTATACAAAGTATGGATATGAGAGCATTCAGACACAAATATATGTTGTATGAATATAGCATCGTTTAGATATACAACGTATCAATATAAGAGCATTCAGAGACATAAAAACGTCCTATATCCATATGAAAACTCTCTAGTCAGAAAGGGGGTTAGTACATGCAGTTAATGCCCAATACACACTTTGATCAAATTCACGACTCAGGCATTTTTGCGCAAACCAACTTTTGTGAGTTTTACAAATTTAAAGTAGCCAGTACTCACTTACACGTAAATACTTCAATACTAATACATGTTGTAGTGTCATCCGATGAAACAAGACCCTCACCTATAATTGTCTAAGAAAACATCATATTGATATTGTAAAATTATTTTTCAAAGTGTGTCCTTTTTTTCCTTTTTTTTTTGATACGCACTGTATATCCGATCGTTTTATCTGTATCATTTTAACTAGTTAAATAAATTCAAAATGTACAACATCACCTATAATTCAATCAAAGTTACATGCACTGTTTTCTCACAGTTGCACAGTTCAATGTATCTATGATAGAGCCTATAGCTTTGATGGGCATTGACGTGTTATGTTGGCTACAATCATAACTGCACTTTCTGAAACATGCTGGAATGTATTTATGGTGTAGAGATATTAAAACAAAGAATTTCAGAACAAACTCCAGACATCTCCTTACGCAATACTGCGAAATCGACACGAAAGTGTACCAATCACTTGAAAAAAATAATTTGTGTACAGCTAGAAAATATCAAGTCAACCTCCAAGAACTCTATCTGGCATTCCGTAGGTCAATAGTTAAGGAGTATGAAGGAAATAAAGGATAACATGAAGGTGTGCGCGCGGAACCGAACCGAACTCAAGTTGGGTTCTGCGCGAGCCCTTATCTTGGTGAGCGTGTACGGGTGCATCGAGTAGTCCACTCACTAGTCACTTTTACGCTTACAGACAGGGAAATTAAACTTGCAATAACTCTTTATAGAAGTAATATTTGAAGCCCATATTTGTGACCCTCCACCACAAAACGACCAATAAGTCGGAAATTTGGGGTTTTAGAATTTTAACACAGTTTGAAAGCTTAGATTCTAAGCTTTAAAATGATATATAACTTGTCTTGTATGGACTAAGCAAACCCTTGTAAATTACAATGAGAATGTCAACGTGTGAGACAGGCTAATGACCAAAACAATAGAGAAAACGGGCTCTAAAGAAGAGTACCCATTTAAGAGCGCCCAATCTGTGTCCTATTGTTTGTCGCACAAAAGGTTGAGTCAAAACTCCCTAGCATACACTGGGAAGTACTAATTGCAGACATGCCAACTAGTACGATTTCCTCACCCAGTTTCGCTCCTATTACACTTGATAAGGGGGTACCAACATCTATGGATGTCTGGAATTAATTTGGAACACAACATTACCATAATGCATCGCACCTGTCTCCTCGAACAACCTTTTGTTGTCCAGTGGCATTAACTACTTATGGCTCTGCGTTACAAGAACTGTTCTAAATTTTTGTCTGTGATACACAATGCCATACCCCCTTATCAACCGTAAAAGGTAAGGAATACGATTTTAGGTTGGCAGCACTGTAATTGGATTGGGTTGAAACTTAATTTCCATACCTTTAGATTTTGAATATCAGACACTGCATAGCTTTTAAGCTATACCAGAAAAGCGATGTGAAGTACAATCCCAGCAAATTGACACACAGAATTTGAATGTCCAGGAAAGCATAATCATTTTGAATGAGAGTAAAAACATATTTTAACCTGAAATTTTGTCAGATGGTAGATTAATACATGAACTTTCAGAAAATACAAAAAAGTTAAAATAAAAATTTCCACCCCAAACCACCTTTTTCAGCTGTTTACTCTAAAACTCCCATTGCGACTTATTGGTCGTTTTGTGGATGAGGGTCATATTTTGATATATAGTATAATGACATGGAACCTGTAAGATACAGAGCAAAATATTTTTTTGTGATTGGTACCCTTTAAACTTTCGCCATATCTAATGACAGTCATTCTCACAGCAAGAAACTTCCGCTAATTGCAAAAATTCAGCATTGTGTTGTGTCATTTGTAATTCAATAATTTCCCAAGTCTAAAGTCTAAACCACTCGCGAAATTCACGAACAGCACGGGAATGTTTCTGGTGCTAAATTATGCAATGTGATGTACTTATACATGTGTGTGTATATATATATATGTTTTTCATATACTGGTGCACAAGTGCCTACAATGAAAAGAAAGAAAATCACAAAAATTGAACCAAGAACTACAGTAAAGTTCAGAAAAGTGTTTTGACTTGACAGCCCACAAAATTCCAGTTCTTTCCTACATTCACATTACATTTATATCAAATGTAAATTACATAATGGTTAGGGTTATTCAAGTGGCTACAAAGGACAATAAAAATAAAATAATTGAAATGAGAATTGTAGTACATGCAGTTGTTTGGGAATGTAAAGATTTGTTTTATATCAACAAAACTTTACCTATCAGTCTATATTAATCATAAATTGGACTCTATAATGGCAAGAAAATAATTCAAATGATACCTTATTTTCAAGTACAAAATAAACAAAAAGAAAGAGGTGTACATACATTGTATAAAGTATAAAGTTATTTAAATAATTGGAAACCTTCTATCCTTCCATTCAATTTACCATAATTTAGTGAATTTTGTCAAAGGAATTAGATCATTTTGCCTTATGTAATAACATAAAAAGTGAAACAGAGGTATTCTTCTGACTCTTGGAGTTAGCCACAAATTGGACATGTAATCTTTTATAATCACCTTTCAAATGAATGAGTACATAATGAACTAACAAGCAGAGATTATGAAGTGAGCCATGGCTCTCCTCAAATACATCAAATGAATAATAGATTAGAATCCACTACACTATAGTGATTTGAGAAATTAACAAGCGTATATAGGTCTCTTATGAAGGTTACATGCAAAATGAAACACATTAGAAAAGATCTTGGAATTAAATATGAAGGTTTACTTTTGTGAGCTTTGGCTTTGTATTAAACATCAGAACTCTGATTGCACTGCTCCCGCTTGTCTGGTCTCTTATCAACAAAGAACTGCACAGAATAATGTATAAAGAGAAAAAAAGATTAAAAAGTCAATGGAAAGAAATAATAATGTGCAGAAAGAGACACTCACACGGAGATGATTCATGAGAAGGTAAATCACATTGTTTCAAAGCATGTAATTGATAGGCCTTTGGGGGAATCTAAAGCATTAATTCAAATAACTGAGCTCTACAAGTATATAACATATGACTTCATTGTCAATGTAATAAGTACCAGAGCAAATGCCACATATGTACTTTCTTTTTAATTATGCACAAAAGCAGACTTGAGGGAAAAAAAACTTCTTAACTATCAATATGTAAATCTGATCATATGGAGAAATTTATTTTTAAAAAAGGAAGAGGTACTCCTTCAGGTACACTAAATATGGAGTTCAATATTCAAAGAGATGAATGTAGGGACTAAACATTTGTTCTAAAGCCAATGGATAAGAGTTTTTTTAAATCTAACTAGCCAATTATCAAAAGAAATCCTCTTGAAATAATCTCACATTTCAAATGAAAAAATAAAATTGTCCAATATCATATTGGTGTTCTTTCTTGACTTATTCTTTGTATCATTTATGGCACCTATTACAAAATATCATACAAGGAGCTACATCTACAAAGACCTCAAGCAGGTACACCCCGACACCAGCATTTCAAGTCGAGCCATTATGATCATGAACAGTTTCGTCAATGACATCGTTGACCATACTGGCGCCAAAGTTTCCCACCTCACCGAGTTCAGCAAGAAGTGATTCTTACCCTGTTAACAGATGCAAAGACAGGACCAAAACGAGAAGCAACCTGTAGCCTCTCAGAGATCCATCCTGGAAGCTTGGTCTTGATAGAGGGTCTGGCATACCGATGGTCTAACAGAAGAATGGTAGCATAGTCTTCCTTGTGACGTATGGCTCGACCTGAGGTAGTAGAGGTACAGCATATTTGACAAATCATTGTTTATCCATCCAAGGCCGTACGCAGAATTTTTTTCCTGGGGGGGGGGGGGCAAGATGATCGCTTTCAAAGGAACCCATAACTTGAAGTCTAAAACCCGATTTAAAAAAAATATGATTTTGAAATTTCTGGGGGGCAACTGCCCCCCTGCCCCCCCCCCCCCCACCCGCTGCGTACGGCCTTGTATCCATCTCAATACAGGAGGGTCCCATCTTACCAAGATGGTCAGCACCAAGGTAATCTGTTTCTCACAATATTTCTGCAAATATGGGTAGCAAACCTATTTGTCTTTTTCATTTGGGATATAAAAAAAACTTTTTCTTTATCTTTATCAGGTACATAACCATCCTCTTGCAGAAAGTTAGCTTGGTTGCCATGATTCTTTGTCTGCCCTTTCTACACCTTGCTATAGTAACATAATCACTATCCATAGTTAATTTCCCATCTAGTTCTTAACTCATGCTAAAACAAGAACAGTTGGTTAAAGAAAGCCCAGTGTAAGTATGCATGATAATCTTTGTATTAATTCAATTCAATTTCAAAACATTTATTATAGATAGGTACCACTTGTTAAATGCCATAACAGGAGGCCTACATATCAATACTATTTTATATGTAGGATAAAGTGCACTGAATGAATACTTGAAGTATTTCAGCAAAATTGTAAACAATGCAATCATGGACTTTCTCTTACCAGCACATGTCTTCAATATCTTCTCCTTTGCTCAATTAATTCCAGTAAATATACAATGTATATCACCATTGAAATTGAAAGTGAAATACATATTTGAAAAAAAATATATAAAAATATATATATACATGTATGTATGTATATATATATATATATATATACATTGGCATATCTCTCCAAATTACATAATTAATCAAGTAGTCATGAATCCTGTATATATAATGAAATTTTCATAACAAGATGCTTTGCACCGAATATCAAATGATAAGACAGGACTCAGAGGACAAGAAACTGACAAGACAATACAAGACAAAACAAGACAGAGAAAGAAAGATAAGGGGGAAAGGTGGAAAAAGGGGAAAGAAGACAAACAAATGTCAAGAAAAACAAGAAACTGACAGGATAATACAAGACAAAACAGGGCAAAACTAGGACAGGACAACACAGGACAAAACAAGATAAAGAAAGAAAGAAAGAGGGAAAATGGGGAAAGCAAGGAAAACAAGACAGAACAAAGACAAAACTACACTAGAAAAGGGTGGGAGTGACTTTAACTCATAGATGAATTGTACTTTTGAAGTAAAAGTTTTTAAACCCTCTACTGAAACTAAAGTGTGTGGCTTTATTTCTAATTGGATCCGGAAGAGAGTTCCACAGTTTTGACCCAGTAAATATAAACGTTTTATTTGAAATCAATGTTCTTGTTCTTGGTAGATGAAAAAGCCCAGCAGACCTAGTAGGGTAATCATGAATATTGAGATTCTTTGAAAATATTGAATAAAATATATTGGGCAATTCGTTTCTATTCAGATTATACATAAATATTCCAAGATTATAACTATATAAATCACTTATCTTTAGTATCTTAATATGTTTATGAAAGAGTGCATCGGTGTGCGCTCGGTTGTCCGAATGACATATAACACGCAGCGCTTTTTTCTGTAAAAGTAAAACTCTCTTTAATTGATAGTCGGCACAACTGCCCCCATGATACTATACTATGGAAGGATCAGTGTGGAATACACATTTAAGAGTATACGGGCTGGGAAGTAAAATTTAACCTTGTTTATGATACCAATATTTCTAGAAACGACTTTACAAATGTTGTCTATGTGATCTTTCCATGATAGCTTATCGTCAATGGTGATTCCCAGAAATTTAGTGTTTGAAACCCTTTTATATTTGTATGATCAAAAACTACATTACCTGGAAGCTCATTTATGATATGTGCCCAGCTTAAAGGGATACGCCACTGGGCGACCTTGGGTAATGTCAGGATTGCGTAAGCCCCATTTACTTGAACACGGAATTTTTGTGTGTCGAACGCGTCCGTCGGATACTGTAATTACATTTCGGACTGCACGAACCTGACCGAATCTCGCACAAGAGCTGGAGCTCAGGCTGAGCATGCATGTTGCGCGGCGACCAGTCTGTCCGAAGTTTGCGCCTCGCGGGGCAACGGCATGATCAGGTAACAATCACGGTGCCCTCTCGCGGCATTAAAAAAATGTCCACAATCTGCGGTTGAGTATCCCTTTAATCTCCTTGAGTAAAACATTTTCACTGACCTATAGACTGATTGACTGCCTTCATGCATAGATTATCATAGTGAACTTGTCCAGCACTGCGTCCATTGATGTCAGGCTATCAACAATAACAAAACATAAAATTCTCATTTCCTTTTATAAAAAATGCTGATTAATTTTTAATGTATTTATTCTCTAATAGGAGAATGAAAAATTCTTGAAGATGCTCTCTTTTCTTTCCAATCAGTATAGATATAGAGAGGCCTTTTAGTCCTTGATACATAACAAAATTTAGGTTTAAAAGAAGTAACCAAAAAGCTATATGCTACATATTTCTTTTTCTCTCCTATGATTTCAGAACTTCTGCCATCATTTATTTTTGGTGTTTGCATGGGATCTTCATGTTTACTATACTTCTATAATAAGTTGCAAAGTGCTTTGTAATTTACTATTACTTGGCTTGATTTCTTACCATGTTTGCATTGAGATAGTCCATCTTCTCCTTCAGTTCTGGTGACTTGATGTTTGCATATGGAAGACCAACCATTATAATACATCTGTAAAATAAATGGAATGGTACATTACAATTAAGTTAACACTTTCATTTTGAAATACAGAACCACCTGTCTGTAGCAGCCACAAAAATACTTCAACCAAGAAAAATACGAGTTAAAGAACCTGTCAAAAAATGTCACCTGTCTATAATGACCAGTTTGGTGTCAACTTGAATGCAAACATCTACTCTTCAGGTCGATACCAAATTGTTCCAGTGCCACAAATCTGACAATATGTAAAATATGGGCGATTGTGCAAAATTAGTTCTGATTACAGGTTTTCCCCAACTTTTAGAAGGCAGTGTACTTGGACTGGTCTATTCAGGGATGCCACTTAGAATTGATAAAAAAGTCGGAAAATCATCTATAGTGGGCCCTTGTGTACATAAAAAGTGTTTTTTATGGCTAAAATTATGTTGAAAAAGTAGGAATTCCTGCTATTGAACCTACCTTCCAAGATTATCAGAGAAATTGATGCCTTCACTCATCTTTCCTCCGACCACACAGAAAAGCATAGCTCCATTCAGTCCTGATAGAGTACATCCACTACAGGCTTTCTATTGCAAAATAGGAGCGTTTGACAAATATTTGAAGAAAACGACATAGGCTGGTATTCCTTTAAAGAGCCTAATGACAATAGAGCTTCAAATTCCCTGCTATATGTAGGTATGTGAGTTGGTTCACTTATTTACTGAATGCCAAATGTCAACCTCTCCATTCCATACAAATTACTATGATTAAATGGACAACTAAAATTCATGTATCATGAAATTAGTATTGCCTCCTGCTCAAAGGAATGATCGATTCATTTAGCAAACTCCATGCCTCTGTTATTGCACATACATGTACTTTTACAGAAATACCTGATTTTTTTTAAAGGAACACACTGCCAACATAGAAGTTGCACAACATTTTGTACTTGCACGTCAGACCAAAAATCGCTCAAAAACATGATTTCATGTATAATTTCAATACAAAATGTGTTTTCAGGCAAAATTTATAAATCTATATTTTTACATTTACTGATTAAAATTAATTTATTTGATGCTGTTTATGATCTCAAAAGTGTCCGCAAGAAATTTCATTAAAAAAAAACAAAAAGTAAAAAAACAAAGAAATACATAAGAAATTTAAAATACACTAAAATACATAAGAAATCAATTTTAAACCAAATATTTTTCCAAATATATTTGCTAAGAATACTGGAGAGCGTCTAGACCAATACCATTTTTTTGAGCTTTCTTTAATGATTTTGAACAAAGTTCTGATATCACACATAAATTAGCGTAATAATTTAATGTGATAAATATAACTGAGCATTAACTATTTAGTTTTGTAGAATACGTTGTGGACGACGTGCGTGCCGATTTTTGGCGCGATCGGGGTGGGGGCAGAATCCCCTGGGGAGACTTACAATGATGACATTTCTTTACACTGTGGTAGGAGGAGGGCACAATGCATTACAGTACCAGTCAGCATTCACTGACTACGCTCTTACACTATTCAAGCCAGAACAATGGGATTAGGGGGACCAAATCTATTGTTCTGGGCTGAAGAATGTAATAGTGTAGTCAGTGAATGCTGACTGGTACTGTACATAAGAACTGCCTGTCATTAAAAGTGAAGTCCACGCTCCATGATTGACAACACCCAATTGGTGTAAAGTTCCCCATGAGAAGCCATGACTATGTGGCTTTAATGTAGAAAACTTACCGGTATATCTGCAGTCTTGGTAGTACACCAATAGAGTGACGATTTCATGCTCTTTTACTATCGTTTTTAGTGGCAAATTATCTATTTTTATTTCAAAATTAGGTCATTATTTCTTTATCATCATTTCAAACTCTGATCTAAAAGGGATATTTGAAAGCACTTTGCCATTAAAAAAAAAAGTTTTAAACAATTAGAATTATTTAAAACAATAACAAAAAATTAACATGTTTTGGAATTTGTTTTAAATAAAAAACTTTTTTTATTACAACCCTATCATCAGGTAAATGGCATAGCTGGGGCTCTTACTATGTCAGTCATGTGGTGCTGCAGCTGGTATTTTTTGAGATTTTAAAATACATGTAGTTCTATATACTCCAGGATCAACTGAAATTGCCTTGAGGGTATTGCTTATGCCCCAAGGCATAAGCTTAGTCAAAGTTTTTCTCTCCCTGTTTCCTTTTCAAAGTAAATGAAGAGAAATATCAGCTATCTTTTAGCTTTTAAAAAGATAGTGAGGACAGTGCAATATGCAAATATTTTAAAATCTTAAAATTTAAAATCTTTAATGTCCATGCAAGTAAAAGTGCAAGCTAGTAGAAGAAGAGCTTGCAAACTACCAAATAAAAGCTTGATGAAAGAAAATTTCTCCTTTTCAAATAGGCATTTACTAATGTAACAAGCTTATGTGTACAAAAACAAAACCATTAGTCGGTAGTCTAGGAAAAGCGACTGCTAGAAAGAAAAAAAAGCTTCTGCTTCTTTCTCCTAGCAACAACAGTTAACATAAATCAAAGTCGCATTAGCCGAACTCTGCCCAAGTCGAATCAATTTTTTTTACCAAAGTATGCAAAAGTTGAAATTTGCATAAGTCAAACTATTTTTTGTGGTCCCAACAGATTCAAATTATGCAAAGTTAACTGTACTCGGTTGAAATATCTGAAGATGCAAGCAAAAGGTTAGAAAGAGCATTCGCTTGGCCTTTATTAGCTTTTATAGATACAGGCCAAAGACCAAGAATGGTGCAATGGTTGTTACACAGCAACTAACACATAAAGTTAACAGGTAATCTTAGGCGGTGTCCAGGAAGAAAGGCAATCTCAAACAGTTTAATGACTACAGGCTAATAGGTGAAGGAAGGACCCCCCCCCCCCCCTCTCTCTCTCTCTCTCTTACCTCTATGGTTGCTGAGTACTGTCCAAGGACCTGGTCTACCTGATTAGCCTTCCTGGGTTCCCTGAAGATCTTCTTACGATGACCTAGTCTAGTGAGGACTCCATGGGACTCCCAGTAAGTGTAGATCTGTTTCTCATAGTCATAGGAGGGGAAGAAACAAACCACACCCCCTGGTACGATATTGGAGACATTCACCAAGACACGTCCTACTTCATCCATCTTGATAGGAGTAGAATGAAGAAAAATGAGAATAGGACAGTTTCAAAATCCAATCTCAAGAACATCTGCAACAAAAACGTTGTTGGTATACAGAAAACTACATGTACATGTGCAGTGTTTGTACATATTCTGTTACAAAATTTCTTCAAAAATACAAAATATATTTAATAGTTGGTAAACTCATCTCAAGTACTTCAGGTTTATAGAATATTTTTTATGAGAAAATTGAAAGTGCATGCTATTTGAATTGTAAACCATAGCTCACATATTAAAGTTTGATGAAATAATTGCAATTTCCCTTTCATTTTCAAGGGTTTGCTGAGAGAATATGAGAGAATATTAATGGATTAGAGAGGATCAGTATTAAATCTTACCATTTGTGGTAGGTCTCTATGCTGATATGTGAAGTCTAGCTCTAATCCTGTTGGTCCCTTGGATAGGGATATCGGCAGCAGGTGCTCTGGGGGAATCACATGACCTGCAAAGAATGGATAAAATGATATGAAATTCTTTTTAAAGGAGTTCTTTGTCACTTTCCTCTTTTCCATTATACCTTCAAAATACAAATACTGGCAGGCAAAAGATAGTAGAGCACAAACAAAGAAATGTAAGCTTTCTTTGCTAGTATTACAATTCTTATTCTCCTATTTCTTTTATACTCAAACATTTTGAACAGTGGTATGTTTTTGTCTCTTAAAACTAACCTGTCAGATTTTGCATTCATTAGTTTCAGTTCTGACAGATAAATATTGGCTGGTGTTACAATTCATATGACAAAGGGCAGAGCAAAACTATATCACACCTAATATAGTGGCGGCCTGTCTATATAAGCCCCCCCCCCCCCCCCCCCATAAATTGTCATCAGTTTATAGTGACCAGTTTCATGGCTAGCCCTTTAAAAGCAGGTTTGAACGTACAGAAAATGACTATGAAGAGCAAGGAGGGAAACCTGATTTGTGGAGGGAAACCTGATTTGTAGAGGGAAATACATGTAGCAGTTGAAAAAGAAAACCTACCACATGAGAATTCCAGGATCCTTTCTGGTTCAACACCAGCACAGACAAGAAGTTGATGCTTGAATTCTTCTACTGGTTGCATTGTTCCCCCAGCAACGATGATAGCCCTTGCCTCCTGGACAACATCAGTGAAGTGAACACCAGGGTTGAGAAGCTGAAATCTCAGACTACACTGACTCAAAAGCTCTAAACAAAAAGATGAAGAAACCTAGATGCTACTGAGAACATGAAGAAACCTAGATGCTACTGAGCACATGAAGAAACCTAGATGCTACTGAGCACCTAAAGGGGTAGTAAATGGGTACCCGGTAGGAATTTATTCCTTGAATGCTGTGAGCACCAAATTCGGTAGCCCAGCTAGAGCCGGGGTAATAATACTTCGGCGCTTAGAAACATTTGTATTAAGCGCAAAATAATTGTTATGTATTATTATTATTATTGTTGGGCAACCTAAAACTCCCATTTTTGTTGCATAACTGGCAATTAAACATCACTTTAAAAGGCATCTTTATCACTATATCATGTTTATCTTCAGCACTCTATTGTAAATGACTACCCCAAAAAAGTAAAAGCCTAGAAACAGAGTATTAAAGGGCAACAAAGATGTCTCTTATTGTAATGTTATTATTACTGTTACCAATATCTTGGGTTACAGAAATGGAATTCCAATTTGATGGAAATTATTCAAAGTAATTCTTAATTGATTATTTTGCAGCAGGAAGTTTATTTAGACCAGCAAAAACACTAGATAAGAAATCACATTCTTTGAAAAGCACATCTTATATTTCCACACACAAAACCACACCTCATGCACAATGGTGGGTACAACTTTCTCATTTTCTTACCATTTGCAGATTATTCACCTATTACAAGTATATATATATATATATAATTCAAAGTAAGATAAAGTTCACTCCGAGAATAAAGACATAGTAGATATCCGTAGGTTTGCTTCCACAAGCGCTTTCGTTTAATTCTTCAGGTGGAATGATTAACCTGTTAGTTACATGCGTTTATATATCGTACAAGTAGAAGTTACAAACATTTTACAAGTCTTTCAAATCTCCGTTGTTAAAGTTAGGAGATCTATTCAATGGACAGATAGTTTGCTGGTAGATGAAAGATAGAAGAATGAGTTGTGATAGCATGGAGGATATGGGATAATTGGCCTGGTGAGCTGGGGAAGAAGGATTATGGCATTGTTTGGCACAGTACACAATAGAGTAGAGCGATTACAATAGCTTACACCGGGTATAGACTTGTTTGGTTATTCTGAGATAAAAGAGTATGTAGACTTCCAAATTAAATAGTCTGACGCATTTCTTAAGTTAATATCAATACAAAAAGATCCTTGGTGTAAAATGCAGTCAATGAACACCATGGTAAGGATTCTACGATTGACTGTCGAATATATATACACATAATAGTACATGCAAAATTATATAATATAATATACACTGTATACTCCGTGGTAGTTAGAATAAGGAACAGTAATTCATATAGCGTTCAGTGAAGGTTTAAATTTATCAATGAAATGTTCTTCTTTTAGGCAACGTTTAGTTTTGTCATCATCATTCATTTTATAAAAAGGTGTAATTAAGAAATTGGGTTCTATGGAACGAGCACACCTTTCTATATGTTCACTCAATTTTAGTTGCCTATATTCTTTCTGCCTTATTTGCTGGCGATGAACCCTTACTCTGTTACGAAGAACATCTCCTGTTTCACCAATATATTGTTCTTTACAACCTTGGCACGTTATACAATAAATCAAGTTTTTTGTTTGACATGTAAATGGAAATTTAATTAAAAACTCTGTGTTGTTTATTCCAATGTTGATTCTATTCGTTACATCCAAGTGGGGGCAGGTTTTGCATCTTTTGTCGCCGCATCTTTTTACCCCACCTTTTGTATTGTTGTTTCGGGAAAATCTGGCTCTGGTTAGTATTTGTTTCAGATTAGGGCTTTGTCGTTTGCTTGATATAACTTTTACATTTTCAAATACTGCTTTCAGAGTTTCATCGGTCTTAATGAGAGGCAACGTATCATGAATAATTTGAAACATGTTTGGGTTATTTGGGTTGAATGTGTGGACAAATGGAACTATCTCCTGTTCATTTCTTTCTTTTTTAGACATCAACTCTTGCTTACTGAATGCATTTGCCTTAGAAATACCGGTTGTAATAATTTCCTTAGGATAATGTCTAATCAAAAGCATATGCTTTAGTTCTTCCAACCGTTTCTTTCTAGTTTCTTCATCGGATACAATTGTACATATTCTCCTCGCTAAATTATACGGGACATTATTTTTACACTGCTTAGGGTGACAAGATTTAAAATGCAAATATTGGTGAGTGTCTGTGACTTTATAGAATATGTCTGTCTTTAACAAATTATCTTCCTTGATTATTTTAATATCTAAGAAATTTATTGAGCTACAATTAACATTCCATTTAAAACCAATTGCTGGGTGTAATTCACTTAGTATCTTATGTAAATCATTAATATCTCCAAATTCAGTTTTCCAAACAATAAAACAATCATCTAAGTACCTAAACCAATTTTTTTCAAAATACCTTTTAACTTCAACATTATAATGTGTTTCGACGCGCTCATAGAGTTTCTCCTCTAAGTATCCCATGAAGAGAGTAGCATAAGTCGGGGCCATTTTTGTTCCCATTGCAGTTCCACGTTTCTGTACATAATTATTTCCATCAAAATGGAAGGTGTTATTATTCAATATGAAATTGACGGCGTCTAATATGAATTGTGAAGAAAAACGAGAATCAATTTCTTCCGGATATTTATTAATCCAATATTGTATACCTTTTAGACCTTCACTATGGGGTATGTTAGTGTACAAACTATTAACATCATATGTAACAAAGGTTGATTCAAATGGCAATTCCTCGGGTAAGTGTGTTAAAAAATCAAAATCATCCCTAACAAAGCTTTTTACTTTATTGACTAGCGGTTTGAGCAAAATATCAATAAAATTACTTAAACGGTGTGTTGGACATACTGGTCCAGCTATGATTGGGCGCATTTTTAATTTGTCGGGAGCGGGGCATTGGATGTATTCCGATTTACTTTTAGTTACTTCATGTTCAATTTCCGAACTTTGATGTATTTTCGGAAGGCCATACAAATTGCTTGTTTTATGTTCAAATTTTGTTAAAAAGTCATACTCTTTGTCAGTTAGACATTCTTTATGTTTATTTATCATTTGAGTCATTTTCTTTTTTATTTTATCGTCAGTATTGTTTTTTAATTTCTCATACGTTTCTTCATCGTTTAAATGATCTTGTATTTTTGAAGCATAAAAGTCTACATCCATTATTACAAATGCCCCTCCTTTGTCTGCTTGTTTCATAATAATATCATTATTACTTTTCAAATTTTTTTTTCTGAACTGGATATTGAGGAGGATAGTAGTATTTTACAAAACAAAAGCAAATTTAATCCTCAAAGAAATAGAAATACCACCCTTGATACTTATGTAGATTTTTTAGAGAAAACTGTAGAAAATGTGGGATCTCAGAAAACTCAATCTAAATGTAATATTAATGCAAAAGAAAGGCGAAGCCTGCACAATTTGAAGAGTAATCATGATATTATTATGAAACAAGCAGACAAAGGAGGGGCATTTGTAATAATGGATGTAGACTTTTATGCTTCAAAAATACAAGATCATTTAAACGATGAAGAAACGTATGAGAAATTAAAAAACAATACTGACGATAAAATAAAAAAGAAAATGACTCAAATGATAAATAAACATAAAGAATGTCTAACTGACAAAGAGTATGACTTTTTAACAAAATTTGAACATAAAACAAGCAATTTGTATGGCCTTCCGAAAATACATCAAAGTTCGGAAATTGAACATGAAGTAACTAAAAGTAAATCGGAATACATCCAATGCCCCGCTCCCGACAAATTAAAAATGCGCCCAATCATAGCTGGACCAGTATGTCCAACACACCGTTTAAGTAATTTTATTGATATTTTGCTCAAACCGCTAGTCAATAAAGTAAAAAGCTTTGTTAGGGATGATTTTGATTTTTTAACACACTTACCCGAGGAATTGCCATTTGAATCAACCTTTGTTACATATGATGTTAATAGTTTGTACACTAACATACCTCATAGTGAAGGTCTAAAAGGTATACAATATTGGATTAATAAATATCCGGAAGAAATTGATTCTCGTTTTTCTTCACAATTCATATTAAACGCCGTCAATTTCATATTGAATAATAACACCTTCCATTTTGATGGAAATAATTATGTACAGAAACGTGGAACTGCAATGGGAACAAAAATGGCCCCGACTTATGCTACTCTCTTCATGGGATACTTAGAGGAGAAACTCTATGAGCGCGTCGAAACACATTATAATGTTGAAGTTAAAAGGTATTTTGAAAAAAAAATTGGTTTAGATACTTAGATGATTGTTTTATTGTTTGGAAAACTGAATTTGGAGATATTAATGATTTACATAAGATACTAAGTGAATTACACCCAGCAATTGGTTTTAAATGGAATGTTAATTGTAGCTCAATAAATTTCTTACATATTAAAATAATCAAGGAAGAGAATTTGTTAAAGACAGACATATTCTATAAAGTCACAGACACTCACCAATATTTGCATTTTAAATCTTGTCACCCTAAGCAGTGTAAAAATAATGTCCCGTATAATTTAGCTAGGAGAAAATGTACAATTGTATCCGATGAAGAAACTAGAAAGAAACGGTTGGAAGAACTAAAGCATATGCTTTTGATTAGACATTATCCTAAGGAAATTATTACAACCGGTATTTCTAAGGCAAATGCACTCAGTATGCAAGAGTTGATGTCTAAAAAAGAAAGAAATGAACAGGAGATAGTTCCATTTGTCCACACATTCAACCCAAATAACCCAAACATGTTTCAAATTATTCATGATACGTTGCCTCTCATCAAGACCGATGAAACTCTGAAAGCAGTATTTGAAAATGTAAAAGTTATATCAAGCAAACGACAAAGCCCTAATCTGAAACAAATACTAACCAGAGCCAGATTTTCCCGAAACAACAATACAAAAGGTGGGGTAAAAAGATGCGGCGACAAAAGATGCAAAACCTGCCCCCACTTGGATGTAACGAATAGAATCAACATTGGAATAAACAACAGAGTTTTTAATTAAATTTCCATTTACATGTCAAACAAAAAACTTGATTTATTGTATAACGTGCCAAGGTTGTAAAGAACAATATATTGGTGAAACAGGAGATGTTCTTCGTAACAGAGTAAGGGTTCATCGCCAGCAAATAAGGCAGAAAGAATATAGGCAACTAAAATTGAGTGAACATATAGAAAGGTGTGCTCGTTCCATAGAACCCAATTTCTTAATTACACCTTTTTATAAAATGAATGATGATGACAAAACTAAACGTTGCCTAAAAGAAGATCATTTCATTGATAAATTTAAACCTTCACTGAACGCTATATGAATTACTGTTCCTTATTCTAACTACCACGGAGTATACAGTGTATATTATATTATATAATTTTGCATGTACTATTATGTGTATATATATTCGACAGTCAATCGTAGAATCCTTACCATGGTGTTCATTGACTGCATTTTACACCAAGGATCTTTTTGTATTGATATTAACTTAAGAAATGCGTCAGACTATTTAATTTGGAAGTCTACATACTCTTTTATCTCAGAATAACCAAACAAGTCTATACCCGGTGTAAGCTATTGTAATCGCTCTACTCTATTGTGTACTGTGCCAAACAATGCCATAATCCTTCTTCCCCAGCTCACCAGGCCAATTATCCCATATCCTCCATGCTATCACAACTCATTCTTCTATCTTTCATCTACCAGCAAACTATCCGTCCATTGAATAGATCTCCTAACTTTAACAACGGAGATTTGAAAGACTTGTAAAATGTTTGTAACTTCTACTTGTACGATATATAAACGCATGTAACTAACAGGTTAATCATTCCACCTGAAGAATTAAACGAAAGCGCTTGTGGAAGCAAACCTACGGATATCTACTATGTCTTTATTCTCGGAGTGAACTTTATCTTACTTTAAATTATTTTTTTCTATACGTTCTCCCATCTACATTTCTTTACAACTATATATATATATATATATATATATATATATATATATCTTCTCCCGAAATGGTTTACAAGATAGCATCTTATTGTAGTCTTGAACATTCAATGTTGTATTACACTGTGAGGAATGATTTTCTGTAATTACCCGAGCTCAAGATAAAATATAACTGACAAGAGGAACACACACAATTTAGATGCCAATGATAATAACTAATAAACAACTTTTATTGCAGCATGAAGATAGAAATGTATTGAATTGTATGTGCAAATAACTTAATGCTTGGAATCGAATTTAATCTCCTAGATGATAGAATCATGAGAATTTGTGAGTCATGCCCAATGTGTTCTTGATAAAATGACTAAAATTGAAGGGGAATAAAAGGCAACAAACATTAGCCTATAATCATATAGATAATTGTCAGCCTATTACAAATATCTTGAAATTGCTCCTATTTGATTATTTAAGAAGGAAAACAGTGTCTCCAAAAGTTGCAGTTTCCTTGCTTGACATTATCCCATGGGGGCTGCCATTCTCTTTACAAAGTAATGTCAGAGCAGTTCTATTTGTGAGATACCCACTGACCTACATGTATACACTAGCTAGCTACCATGACACTCATGATCAGCTGTGGAATGCATGATGCTGGATTTTCTCATAATAAACCATTTTTGTAGTCATGTACATTCAAATGAAGATACTTTTATCCTGTCATATAACATATTTGTGTCAAGATATTTGGTTCAGCTGTTTCTTTTGTTAAGCAGGATTTGGCATGCACTTGTAAGTTGCTTTGTCTGACAAAGGTTTGTCAATTCTTCAAAGAAGTGACAAAGACCTACAACTGCTCTTAGATATCACCTGTGCAAGACAATGGGGGTACCAAGATGGCTGCCATTTTGCATGGGTGGCTTTAGTTGTACAATAGCTATTCATTATGCAACATCTTATCCATTGTGTACAGGTAAACTGACATGTACCACAATGACATCATAGTTTTTTCAAAATGGCAGCCCAATTGGGATAATATCTAGCAAGAAATCTGCAAACTTTAGAGAGACTGTTCTCCTTTCTGAGTAATCAAATCAGAGTATTTTCTCGATATTTTGAACAGGCTGACAATTTTCCACGTGATTATCAGGTAATGTATGTTGAGTTTCATTTTCCTTTAATACAACTTACCTTTCTGGTGAACAACAACCCTTCCATCCTTGTTTGCATTGGTAAGGGCTAGAAGGAAGCCCTCTATATGCATCAGCGGAGATGAGAAAACATGATTCTCATTATCACTTGATTTATCTAAAAAGAAATATCAATAAAAAGCATATCAAGATTGATTCATTATATTTGGTAATTTTAAGATTGATTCATTATATTTGGGGATTATAACCAAATGCTAAGAAAATAAGCATACAGGACCTACACACTGGGAAAGACGAGACATGCAGAGGCCGTATCTACGGAAGCTTATAAGTGCCAACCAGATGACGAGATAAGAAGACGAGAAAACAGGTTAAATGACGAGAAGACGAGATAAGAAGACGAGAAGACAAGATAAATGACGAGAAGACGAGTTGTTAAAACTCGGCAAGTCGACTTATTCTGGACAAGAAGTTGAGAAGACAAGTTGTTGGAACTCGGCATGCCGACTTATTTAAGAAAAAAAACCGACAGGACAAGATGTTGTAACTCGGCAAGTCGACTTGTTTAGGACAGGAAGATACCATGAAGAGTTGTTTAAACTCGGCACGTTGACTTTTTAAGGACAAGAAGACGAGATGACAAGCTAATGCAACTTGGCAAGCCGTCATCTCGTCTTCTTGTCCCAAACAAGTCGACTTGGCAAGTTGCGTTAACTCGTCATCTCGTTTTCTCGTCCTAAACAAGTCGACTTGCCGAGTTCAAACAACTCCTCAACTTGTCTTCTCGTCCTAACCAAGTCGACTTGCCGAGTTCAAACAACTCGTCCACTTGTCTTCTTGTCCTAAACAAGTCGACTTGCCGAGTTACAGTAACTCGTCTTCTCATCATTTTAACTTGTCTTCTCGTCTTCTTATCTCGTCATCTGGTTGGCACTTATAAGCTTCCGTACGTATCAGATGGCACCCAAGACATGTTTAGACAGGAAGGTGATTAACTACCGTATCTCAGTCTGCAGGAAGGAATGATGCCTCCTCCATGTAAGTTGCAACCAGTTCATCATGCAAAACCTGGCAAATGTTACATAATTTCACAAGAGAGCTGCACAGAGAAGGCAGCACACAGAAGTTTGGTTGGAAGTACATGTAGTATCCAGTAAGCATGTTTTGTTTCATGTTAATACTTGTTAAAATGGATAGAGTTCAAGGTTGCTCATATGGGTCCTGTGGTTTACATGGGCTAGTTGAAGTGCCATCATTGTATTGACCCTACATGGCTCTTCCTACTATGCTGTTCTGAAGCCCCATTGATCAAATCTGTCTATTCTTATTACTTAGCTATCACACAGTTTCTATCAGATTAATTTGTATTTGTTTCAGTCTTAATCTTTCTATGTAATATTTGAGAATTTAATCTACAGAATAGCAAGATGAATGTGACTGCACCTCCTATATGCCTCCACCTAAGTTCAGTTGATGGCTAAAACTGTTCTTCAAATATTGTGATAACCAGAATAAAAAGCCTACAATTACATGTTAATGGACCTCTTTGACATTTGACCTTACACCTTATAGCCCAAATTCTGATCACTTTATCTCCTCCGAGTCATGAATACAAAATAGTTGAGATATGGTGATAACAAAGCTAAAGAACATTAATTTCACATAATATGACCTCTTTGACATGTCACCTTTGACCTAGGCGTGAACAAAACTCTAATCAGTTCGTCTCACTATGGTGATGCATACAGATCCAAGTTTGAAATGAATGGCTCAAATTAGGCTTAAGAGAGTTAACAAGGCAAAAGCCTGAAATTTCATGGTAAATGACCTCCATGACCTTTGACCTATGTACCCCACATTCTAATCAGATCGTCTTCATATGGTGATGCATACTAACACCCAGTTTGAGTCTCATACCTCAAATGGTTTTTGAGTTACTGCGAGAATGAGGCAAACACCTGCAATTTCACAAATTGACCTCTGTGACCTTTGACTTTTGACCTACGTGCCACAAAATCTGATCGGAATGTCTTCCTATGGTGATAGATACTAGCACCAAGTTTGAAGTTCATACCTGGGGTTCTTGAGTTATCACGAGAACGAAAAAGCTGGACGGATAGACGGACAACCCGAAAACATAATGCCTCCGGCACCACCTTTGGTGGGTGGAGGCATACAAATATTCAATGACCACCTAGACATCTAAAACTGTTACCTGGGATAGTTGGTTGGTTCTGTGTATGAGCCTGCCCTCTCTTGCTGATTTGATGTAAGAACTGGGTCATGCCCGATCCCTTGGGTTTCTCAGGTTGTCGAACTGTGACAGATGATGGCTGATATCTCTCTACAGATCCATTTAACTGCAGAGGATACATCAAATATATTATACCATTGCACTCAATCTCATAATGATATATGTATGACAGACTAAAAACACACACAACAGTAATCTTGTACATTGTCATTGGACAGATTTTCATGACATAAGAAGGGTAAAACAATAACTCGCTAAGAATGTATTAATAATCTTTGAAGGTTTGCATGGTGGAGCTTATAACGTGGAGAAGGTTTACGGTTCACCATGTGTGTTGGTAGGAGGAAAGGGAAAAGGAAATTAGAGATGGATAGACGAGAAAGGATGACATGAGAGAAAAGAAGAAAATAATCTTTCGTGACAGTGGGTGAATTCCTCCGATTCCTCCGACGTCCGCACACACTCCATAAAACCCCGCCGCTCGTCTAGCATACTTCACTCCTGATGACGGACAGTCAACCTGTCCGAAACGTCGAGTAACCTCCTACCCAAGCCTCATCTACTCAAACCTTCGCTACTCAATCCATCGCTGCTCATCCCTCCATCATCAACCAAGTCTTCTCATCTCATCTCATCTGGTCTACAGTCCTTTTCAGGACTTCTTTTTATTACAATCAGAATAAGCATTTATTCAGCTGGTTATTATGGAGGTAGATGCATAGCGAGCAGCTTGTTAAATTACATTATTCAAACTAAAATCATTATAACATTATAGCATTGCATTATAATATAACACTAGAAAGACACATTATTAAATAGATTTAATGTATCAAGTAACTTTTCATTTTTGGGGTGAAATTATAGGGAAGACAGCGACGCCTGTATATCCTGTGCCTATTTTTCATCCCTTTCATCTCACGAAGATACATTGCTTTGAGTAAAGGTCAAATTGGTTTCAAATTGTAGAAAATAGCACAAATAGTCAGACATCACTATGATTCACAGACGATTTGACTTTCCTTCCTACAAGGAAGCTTTCAGTATCCCGAAATTGTCATTTTACTATCTACATGACTATTCAAAATTTTGATTGTTATGTTTTATATGTCTGAATGTTCATACTATTGCAAATTCTTCCAAAACCAGATCGTATATATAGTGTGAGGTGGGCTTAATGCGAAAATGCCCTTTTCAAAAATCCCATGGAATTTTCTTTTTTAACCATGCCCTAGTGGAGTGCCAAACAGCTCGAGTAGTAACAGAGGAGTGGAACTACATAGAATTGGATTACTTGTGTCAAAATATATTACTGACCTTTCTGGAGATTTGACTCTTTTGGCAGTACCTTTGCAGCTGTAAAATGTAGGACATAATACAAAAATGTAAACACAGGGTGTATAGAGTCCATTGCCCCATACAAACATTTACATATCTACATATCTTATGTCATTTTCTATGGGGGAGGGAGGAGGAAGAAGGTTAGCCAGGGTACACTGCTTTCTGGATACTAAGAGATACATTAAATTGTAAAATCAGCACTGATTTTCTTATTTACTATATAAATCTATATACCTACCTATTATGCCAGTAGTCTTGACTACGCGACCCCTTCGAGAATTTAACACAAATGAGCCACAATATTGTGCGCACCCCCCGTAATCCTATTGTTCCCCTTCGCCACTCACGCGCGTCAACACGCAACGGCCATCTTCCTCTTTTGCGAGCACCCAAGTAGAAACATGTTGCTTGCAAGGTGAGGGGAAGGAGGGAGGGTCATAGGTAGGTATATAGATTTATATAGTAAATAAGAAAATCAGTGCTGATTTTACAAATTTACTGCAATAAATCATATATACCTACCTATTATGCCAGACCAGCGCCAACTCAAAGACCGGGAGGCATGTTTCAAGCAGAAGGGAATAGGATTACAAAGAAGACACAGCGGCCTTCAAGGTGGCTGACGCAAAAATAGCCTCACCTGCAGGGACATCCCTAAGGTAGCAAGAAATGAAGGAATTGGACGAACGCCAATAAGCAGCCTTCAAAAAATCATCAAGCGCCACACCTTGAAACAGAGCCCAGGAAGTGCTGATACTACGAGTGTCATGAGCATGAGGCTTACTATCAGATAAAAGAGCCTCTGTGCCAGCAGCCCTAATAGCCTCGACAATCCATCTAGAAATGGAATCAAGAGAAGGAGGAGAAAAAGGCTCTCGAGTATTCAGGAACAACTGATCATCCTTACGATAGGACTTAGTCTTATCAATATACCATTTGAGAGCTCTAACAGGACACCAAACTTTGTCCTCGCGCACTGACGAAAATCCAGAAAGCGGACAAAGAAAAATCTCAACAGGGCCAGAGAAAGCCGTTTGATTCTTGGCAATAAAAGAAGCCTTAGGAATCAATCTAACACCTTTTCTCTCCCACCGAACATGACCAGGAGTAAGACAGAGGGCATGAAGAGTACTGCGCCTCTACCCAGAGGCAATGGCTACCAAAAAGAGCGTCTTAACCGTAAGATGGTAAAGCGAAGCTTCACCTAACGGCTCAAAAGGAGGCTTCGCCAGGGCTTCAAGACCTTAGGCAGACTCCAAGACGGGACTAACTTAGAACGAGGAGGACGTTTCAGAAAGAACGACCGAATCAAACCACTCAACAGCGGGGAATTAAAAAATCCCCGAACCATCCGAGAAGCCCGAATGAATGGCCCCGATCGCCGATCGGTAGCCTCGGATAGTAGAGATGGATCTCCCTTTGTCAAATAGCGAGATTAGAAAATCCGCAATTGAACCAATAGAAGCCTTAGACGGGGTTTGATTTCGCTCTTTACACCAAAGGAAAAAGACCGAAAGACGGGAATTATAAATTTCCCTAGTAGAAACTCTACGACTGGACATTAAAAAGTCCACGGCTCTATCAGAGAGACCCGACTGTCTTGCAGATTCCCCGACAGTGGCCAAGCAGTCAAATGAAGGGACTCCGGACTGTGGTGAAGAATCCCCGAGAGGGGCTGCAACACCAGATCCGCTCTTAACGGAAGAGGGAACGGTTGAGCCGCCAGAAGGCTCATTAGCTCCGGAAAACCAACTCCTCCTGGGCCAAAAGGGAGCTATCACAAGCACCCGAGCCCGATCATCCCTGATCTTCCGCAAGACTCGCGGAATCAGCTGGAAGGGAGGAAAGGCGAAACCTCGAAGATTCTCCCAACTGAAAGAGAAAGCATCGAGAGCCCAAGCTCCCTGATCGCAAACACGGGAGCAATATTTCGGAAGTTGGTGGTTTAGGACCGACGCAAAAAGATCCACTTCCAGTGGACCCAGGCAACTGAATGCGGCAAAAGACCTCTGGATGGAGCATCCATTCTGATGGAAGACACCCGCCCCGAGACAGAAAATCCGCAATGAGGTTTTCCTGACCGGGGATGAAAGAGGCCACGGGTGTGATCGCCATGCGACGACACCACCTCCACAGCTGTGCTGCTAGGGCATTCAGGGTAGCAGAACGAGTGCCTCCCTGCCAATTGATATAAGCCGCCACAGTGACATTGTCCGTGAGGATCAGAACTGAACTACTGAGAAGTCGACTTCTGAAATGGAGCAGGGTTAACAGAACTGCCATAAACTCCAGGACATTGATTATGGGGAAGAGTCCCAAGATGAGACCAATCCCCCGCGACCGTGCTGCCATTGCAATGTCCTCCCCACCCCAACCGAGAGGCCGAGATCGACGGAAGGGGGGTACGGAAGGACTTGCCTCGCGCGAGAAACTCCTCGTTCGTCCAACGAGAGAGAAGAGAGTTGATTCCTATTGGTACTGGAAACCAGACCAACAGAGAATCCTTGCCCGGCTTGTAAAGCCTGAGGAGATGTCTCTGAAACGGTCTCATAAGGAGCCGGCAATCCTCCAGAACATCGACTAGACTGGCTAGATATCCCAAGAACTGAGGCCACTGTCTGGCCTTGACCTTTCTGGCCAGCATGAGCTTGCGAGCCGCCGAGACAATGGTGAGAATCCTGTCTCGACTGGGCCGAGCCAACTGATTCCGAATGTCTAACACAGCCCCCAGAAAAACTGGGCTGCGAGTAGGAACTAACTCTGACTTTTCCCAATTTAATAGGAAACCCAAGTCTTGAGTAAGATTGACGAGCAAGCGAGTCTCGTCTAACAAACGATCGCGCGACTCCGCTAGGAGAAGCCAATCGTCCAGGTAGCAAAATAGCCGAAGGCCGCGTCGCCTCAGTGAGGCTGCCAGCACGGCTACAACCTGAGTAGAAACCCAAGGGGCCCAGAAGATCGCGCGAAGCGCGATGAATGGGAATATGGAAATACGCATCTTTGAAATCTATCGAGACCGCGTAGTCCTTCCTCTTGATCAACGGGAGAATGGAGGCGAGAGTCTCCATCCGAAAATGTACTGAAGGAATGAATTTGTTTATTCTTTTCAAGTTCAGTATCAAACGAAGTTTTCCCGAGCGCTTGGGAATAACAAAAGTCGGAGAAAGGGAAAAAGACAGCCAGTCTCTTACCCTTTCTATAGCCCTCTTTTTCAACAGAGATTCGATCTCCGATGAGGCATGAGAACGAGCCGAAACCCGCTTTATAGAGCGTTTATTCGGTTTCGTTCGGATCCCCGAAGCCGCTTCGGAAACACGAACCGAACCCTCCGCTGAGGGACGCTCACCTCCCTCTACGGGAAAAGTGCGCTGAGGGTATGAACCCAAAGACGCGCACAAATTACCCATATCGGCTGAGCAAGAAGATGCAACAGCCATGGGCCGGGCGCTCAAGGCGGCCAGTGCAAGGGCGGACCGGGATGACCCGGTATTTGCCCACCGACTACTGAAGGCCTGTGAACTCGCTATTGTACCACTAGAGAGTGGCAATAGGAGAGCACTAGTAGTCGCGCACTCAGGTGACCACACCTGTTGCTCCGTAGAGCGCCCATAAACATGGGCTCCAGTCTTCCCATCAGCTGGCAAAACAACAGCCCGGGTAGTACTCGTTCCCCCATACGGCGTCAGCCGGGAGCTATTCAATAACCAGGTGCGAGGGCAGACTGGGACAAGGTTCCAGTATTCGCCCACCGACTACTAATAGCATGTGAACTCTTTATTGTTCCGCCCGTGGGCGACAATAGGAGAGCACTAATAATCGCGCACTCAGGTGACCTCAGGTCAGACTGGAAGTAATCGCTCGCTCCGGTGACCGCACTTATGAGCGCCCATAATTGTTAGCTCGAGCATTCCCATCAGCTGGCAATATAGACAGCCCGGGAAGTACTCGTTCCCCCACTTGGCATCGGCCGGGGGCCAGGGTATGAGAACCCAGACCAACATGGGCGGTGCCCGTGAGCTGCCCTGCAGTAGTGGCACGCGTCTCCCCTAACGGATTTAAGCGAGTCATCGCTACCGCGCGGGAAACAGACGTCCCCCCCTCTGGTCTGAACGACCGGGGGATTGGATTCGTGATATCCAAACCACTAGAACCTGACGCCACCCACCCCGAAGCCGTGGGCTTCGGAGTTGACGTCCCAAGCTCAACTAACGCCACCCGCCCCGAAGCCGCAAGCTCCGAGGCTGGCAAACCCTGCAGGGAAACATCGGAAGAAGCAGGTCTCCGCGACCTAGCTGCTTCTTCTTCCGAACTCATAACACTGCAATAAAACAGACAATAAAGTGTACCAAAATATGAAATACTTTGACTGAGTGCAGGTAATAATAAATTTGGAGATACGCACAACAAATTTCACAGCAAAACCGTGACAACAAACACCGAACCCAAAGGCTCGGTGCCAAACGGAAACACCCGCAAACACACAGATATAAATACGTGGGGCTAACCGTAAAAGTGAAAAATAATTGCCAAGAAAAGGAATCAAAAATCCCTAGCAATCGGCAAAAGTGACTAACAAAACACAAGAGTTCTATAATCTAGACGAATATAAGTACCGAAAAGTGCTTTAAGATGCGAAAAAAAAGCGCGCTGAAAAGATACAAAAAGACCTGATTTCAGGAGCGCCATGAATTGACATCCTAACTCGTCGGGGGCGAGCAAGAAAGAGGAAGATGGCCGTTGCGTGTTGACGCGCGTGAGTGGCGAAGGGGAACAATAGGATTACGGGGGGTGCGCACAATATTGTGGCTCATTTGTGTTAAATTCTCGAAGGGGTCGCGTAGTCAAGACTACAGGCATAATAGGTAGGTATATATGATTTATTGCAGTAAATTAGAGAGCATGACAAAAGAAATCATATCATATGGAATAATGTTACATTATTCCATATGATATATTGCTTGACAAAAATTGTGCTGGAATATCGTTCTGATCATATGATGATCAGATTGATCCGTGTTCTTGGCAAAAATTTGTTCATACCTGTTGGTAAAACCCAAGTGAGCTGACCCTGTAGCATCTAATGTGGAGGACAAAAGTATTTTGGCATGTAGCAATAGAATGTATTACCATTGTGGGGAGAGAATTTATATTTGGTATGAGTATAAAGGTAATGTTTTTCTTATAGTTTTGGTACTCCCTCAAAAACTTTTCGTCAGATTTCTTGGATTTTCGTTGATAAATATCAAGATACCAGCAATACAAAGATGCTGTGAAGATTTCACCTCCTAAAGTGAATTATTTTACAAAAGATAAGTAAAAATTAATTTATATACCAGGCAAGGGATATAAACCCCCAACAAGTTGGGAGTGAACTAATAATGCGTGCAAAAACCTATGATGATTATGTGTATTCCACACACAGTGACACACATGCTATCTCTATGCGAAGCCCCTGAAGACTGTTGCATGGCGAGCCATCGGGGTGGAAAGGTCCTAGTGTAGGGCAGTACGTTACTGTGATCTAGCATTCCTTACAGATATTTACACTAAAATTCACCGGAAATTAGGATGGAATACCACATGATCTCGTACAAAACCTTTTTTGATACAAGGAGAACAACATGACTATACTGAACATGTTTCTTTCCAATTTCCTTTAAGCAAGAAACCTTGGCAGGAAGAATTCACAAACCTGTGCACTAGGTACAGCATAGCGTGTGCCATAGTATGGACATGCCTTCAATTCCTTTCCAACCTCAACAAGTTGTTCCATGTCCATGACCTCAATGGCAACCCTGTCCTTGTAGAGGCTCAGCGGACCTTGGCTGAAGTGAGGGCAGGCTTTAGATTGCTTTGATCGCTTACGCTTCGGTTGGATGGAACCATCATCTTTTTTGGCTAAGAAGTTGAGGGCAGCAAAGACAACAATCAGACAGGCAGGTTAGAATTTGTTATCACTCTCACAGAAGATTAATAATCAATGTGAAAAGCAATAGCCGGTCTTTATTTAAGTCAAGCCTGGTATTTTCATTTGGAATGCAATAACTTATAAGTAAGTAGAAGAGATATTCTTAGAGTCAATAGTGACTCCATATCAAAGTTTAAAAACTTTGTATGGGGAGGGAGAGGTTTTATTCTCATTACATACTTTGATTTTTTCTGACAAAGGCTATCACACATACTGCTTATTTGTGATAGCCTTTGTCAGAACATAGAATTCTGGACAACTACCGTCTTTGAATGCCACCTGATACAAGAAACCCTAGACAACTTCCCAGTAGGGTAGCTGCTAATCAATTTGGGATTGACTTTCCAGGGGCTTATTAGGCGGGGGGGGGGGGGGGGCATTTGCAGGAGGCTGGTAGGTGGTAGTCAAGGGGTCGTTGTGTATGAAACTCAAAGCCTTGAAATAATCAAAATCTATCATACCTGACTTCTTCTTGGACTGCATCTCTAGACATCGATCATTGATAAGTGTCATAGAGTGGAGCTTCTTCACAGTCTCATTGATGCAAAGATTCTGCCTTGACCCTAAGGTCACCAGTCATCATCATCACCATCAATATCATCATCGTCGTCGTTATCATTATCATTATCATCATCACTGTCACTATCATGACCATCATTATTAGCAGCAGCAGCAGCAGCATTATCATCACCATCATAATCATCATCATCATCATTGTTATCATTATCATAATCGTTATCATCATCATAAGCATGACTATCATTGTCATCATTATTGTCATCATCATCAAGGACAACATCAATAGTCCTATCCTTTGAATGACTTAAATCAATTCGCATTACTTTGATTGCTTCAAAATCCATTAAAATGACATCTCAGTGAAATGACTTTACACAGTTAATGCCAGAGGATGAATAAAGACTAGCTGTGATAGTGGAATTCCTCATGAATAAATAATAAAGCATTCAAACCCTGGCCATTGTCCAGGACCATTGTCTGGGTGTTAACCACACACCCCCATAGACAACAATTCACCCCTGTGCAAAGTTTTGTACAGAGGGTTGAAAATGAGCAAAACATGAACCCTAACTTAAAATTACTCTTGAATTTAATGAACTGATTCATGCTTTCCTTTTAAAATTACCTCCAACTAAATTGTACACTATTCAGCTATTACTCATATCAATGTCAGTGTTCTCTGATATATAGTTTTTGAACTGTTAAGGATCAAAAGTGGGAAATGTTTTTTTGTAACACGAAGTACCTTATGTAAATAGAACACTCAGCACCCCATGTCTTTGTGACACACACATTTGCAAGAATCTTCAGGAGTGAAGGAGGCAGGGTTAGAAGAAGAAGAAGAAGAATGAGAAGAAGACCCTGTAATAATATTTGCATAATATTCAAATGTAAACAAACTAAAGGGTCCGAGGGAACGAACAATTGTGAACATATCAGGGACTTTGGTTGGATGATTTACTCTTACCCTGGATATTGATATCACATGTTTCCAAGCATGATTCAGCTAAATTCAGTTAATTTAGCTGAATCATGTTTGGAAAAGTAACGCTCACAGGGGATATTGTACGTTAATTTGGACGTGAAATCAATGAAAAAATGGGAACCGTTGAAACAACAAATGAATATATGATGGCAATTGTTTCGATATCAGGCTTACATTAGAAAATAATGATTTGGGCTTTGAAACGAAGAGAATGCTCTTAACTGCACTGTGACATTGATTAAACCACTGATACTGCTAGAGAAACTGGTGTTGGATAGAAGGGGCTGACACTCAAAAGGAAACTGAAGTTAAGATATTTCTTCGAAAAGAAAAGGGGCAAGTGTCAAAAAAAAAGTGGCGCTTTCAGATTGAATACTGGCAAATGTCAGTCATGATGACAGGACACTTTTCAGGGTCACATGGATACTTTCTTTCCCCTAAAAATGGGCATTCACCAAGCATGGAAATAGACCCGAAAGAATACAAAAGAGGCACTCATCACAAAGGAAAGGGGTACTAATAACAGAGGTGGTCTGTTAGTTCATCTATGTATATCCTCTCTTCCGCGCCTCGGCATAGGCTACCTAGATAGATGGCGCGTTATAAATGTCTATTATTATTATTATTATTATAACGGGACTTATCACAAGGAAGAGGGACATTAATTTTAAGACATGGTAATATGGCACTCATTAGAAAGGAAAAGTGGTATTACCTACAAGAGTAAAGGGGGTACTTCCATTAATAGGAGGGGCACTTTTTATGTAGAAGGTTATTTTCCTAATAGGTACACTTCACTTTACAGAAGAGCACGTTTTATATAAATGGGGCACTCCCCTATGCCAAAAGTGCTCTTTTTCTATTTGAAAGGGTCATTTCCCTTTGTAAAAAATGCATTTTACCTTTGCATAAAGGGCACTTCCGTATCTAAAAGGGACACTTTCTTATGTAAAATGGGCCCTCCCCTCAATCCTGCTGCAGTGCTGCCTTTGCTACCCCTATCCCTGTACCCCCCCCCCCCTCCTTGCTGCCTCTGTAACCCCCCCCCCCCCCTACACACACACACACACACATTCTCGGGAAAATAGATTTCATAGGGAAAATAGATTTAAATAGGTTTTATATCCCCCCCCCCCCCTCCAATGTTAGTGCGACCCGCGCCCCCTTCATGAACCCTATTCATGTCCTTTCCATCCAGTTGATTGTTACCTTAAAAATTGATATTATTTTGGCTGGGGGGGGGGGCAGGAAGGGGAACTGGGGGTAGGTTACACCTCGGGGTCTTCCTGCATGTCCTGTAATTACAAGATATCACATCATTAATTAATATATTTGTGCATAATTCCCATTATACAGCTCACAAAAATGATACAATGTGTATAATCCATATTTCCGGACGATGGAAGGGGGTCACCCCCACCATGACCACCCCCTTTTCTCTTACTTGACTAGCGTCAGTCTTAATGTTAGTCTGTTGCCTCACTCTTAACTTCATGTTTGGTATTATTTTGATGAAAAATGCAGCGTTAAAAAATAAAGGAATCAGTCACTTGTAAACAAAATAAGACGCCATTGTATTTTCAGCTGCTTGCACCGGGGCATCTTCGGCGTTTCAAGAGGGAACAAATACCATCCGTGCTATTATTCGGAGGGCTTTTCAATTTGAAAGTGGGGTTTATTTCATTGATCATTGACCCTTAGCCTGTTTATTTACAATCAACGGTTTTAGTTATCAGAATCAGTTTCACTTTCCCTTTTAGAATGGTGTGAAATAAGGTCATGTTTAAACTCTTTATAATTTGATAAATAATTGCATTGCAATTACGTTCATTCGTTATAGGACGTCGTCTGCTTAAACAGGATCGGTCCCTAGTGTGACGTCATCAAAACATCGCTATATTTCTGGCGAATCCTCGGATATTCCTGATGCTGAGAAGAGCTTTTATTTATGTTGTTTTTATAATCATCAGATACGCATTTGGCGTAAAACTTATACCATTGCCATCTGTACGCTTCCCAGTTTCTAGTGATACATTATTTGCCATATTTGTGATTTTCTTTGAATAGCTACTTTAAAGGAATTGGGAAAAGTTGACCATGTCTACATAATAATTGGTTTATACTGTGTTGTTTTGGAATCATCAAAATAGATATATAAATTGACCCAATCTCGCTGAAAAGCACATGTACTGCACACAGAATTGGGTATATGTGACTATGTACACACACAAGTGGCATGAACGTTCGCCCCGAACATTTCAGCTATTGCTAGTCATTTTTCGAATCCAAGAGCATTTGAAGAGCAATTCTTTTCAGGAGATGTTTCCAGCATGATATTCTTCCAAAAAGTCATAAAAGGGATGAGAAAGCTCACAAATTATTGTTCACCTTTCCCAAAACTCAAGATTCCCTTTAACCGTGTACGTATAGTTTCCTCTAGGAATACACCGGTATATAACATACTTTATGCAATCTGTTTGATTTCGTTATATAGTGTAAGAGCGAGCGAGTTATGGGGACACTTTAAAATATTGCCTTTATTTATGTAAATTATTGGCACGAGCGAGCGGAATGAAAAATTGTGCCCATTTTGCTTCCCGCTCCTCTGCATTACATTGTAGTTGTAGTAATATGGGTACCTGTAAAACCGTACCGATTATTTGAAGCTAGATATGGCCCTGTCGCTTGGTCTACCACCACTTGGTCTAATTACCAGTTCGTCGAACTCCACGTGGTCTAACTTCACTTTGTCTACATCCAGTTTATCTACTTACCACTTCGTCTAATTTCCATTGGGCCTAATAACCAATTCGTCTAACACCCAGTTTGGCTAACCCAATTTAGTCTAAAACCCATTTGGGCTAATTTTCACTTCGTCTATTTCCAAATAGTCTCACAGTCATTTTGTCTACAAGCCACATAGTCTAATATCCATTTGGGCTACACCTACTTTGGCTAATACCATATGGTCTACCTATCATTTGGTCCAATTCCATTTAGTCTAATAACCAGTTGGGCTACTTATCATTTAGTCTGTCATATGGTCTAATGACCATTTGGTCTAATATCCATAATAACCAGTTAGGCTACTTATCATTTGGTCTAATTTTCATATAGTCTAATGACCATTTGGTCTAATTACTATTTATTCTTCTGGCCATTGTTGAGAAAGTTGAGAAAGGACAAGGAAATGAAACTTTAAAAAAATGAAACTTCAAAGAAGTCATCTACGTAAATGTGCATTAAAAGAGTTATTCACCTTGCTGCTGCTTATATCAAGATCAATCAATACCCCTACATTTCATATCTCAATTTATTAAAATCAATTATTTACTATTATTTTTTAGTAATTAAAACATTCATAGGTCTCCTCTTCCTTTCATGACTTAAGTAGAAGAACCTGATTTTGTATTGCACTTCATATTATGTTTGTTGGGTTGATAATCTGTTATTCATGTTTCTTATTTGATATCCGATGTACAAATGTTTGTGCAAGTGGTCAGTAATGGCTAGGGGCGGTGCCAGCGTATTTTCATAGGAGGGGCAAGACGACCCACAGACTTGGAGTTTCAACGAACTGGGTACCTTTTTTTGGAAAAGGGGAAACTTAATTATAAAGGGTGAAGACAAGAATGGAAAATGGAGTTTTGATACGTTGCTGTACCCCTATTGTATTTAAAATGGAGTCAAAAGGGGCCTGAGTTTTAGATCCTAGCAGAATCTTCGTCAGAGGCAAAAATACGATTTTTAAAGTGACCAAAAAGAAAGAGTGAGAGAGAGAGAGGACAAACGAAAAAAGGACAAGATGAAGAAAGAAGAAGAAAGAAGAGTATGCAACTATTATTATTATTATTATTAATATTATTATTATTATTATTATCACTATCATTATTATTATTATTATCTAAAACGTACATTAACTCTCTCGTTGGCAGGGGGCACAATGCCCCCCCCCCCCCGTCACCTTTCCAAGCACCCAAAAAGTGTCTCCTTTTATACTTGTTCAGTGCCTTCTTTTTCTTCTTTTAAGGCAGTGGCGTATCTAGGTATTATGAAGCCCTGGGCAAACAGTGAATTTGCGCCCCCCCCCCCCTCCCCGAGTCAAATTATGTTAAATGTCAAGGGATGGCCAACAAAATAACGCATATTGTTGTTGGTAGGTGCGTAGACGAAAAGGGAATAGCCCAACAGGCAATTAGCCTTAGTGATAATTAGACAAAGTGATGTTTAGACAAATTGGCATTTAGACCAACTGACAATTAGACTAAATGGAAAATGGACTAAATGAAAGTTAGACCAACTGCACATTAGACCATATAAATGCCATGTAGACTAAATGGATACTAGACCAAGTGGATTTTAGACGAAATGCCTGTAGAACAACTAGTTTTAGACTGACTGGGAATTAGACAAACTGACATTAGACGAACTGGTAGTAGACCAAGTGACAACAAAATAAAGTAGACGAAATGGTA
Source organism: Heliocidaris erythrogramma (assembly GCA_025617745.1). Lineage (NCBI taxonomy): Eukaryota > Metazoa > Echinodermata > Echinoidea > Camarodonta > Echinometridae > Heliocidaris > Heliocidaris erythrogramma. The sequence goes on from CM046867.1 coordinate 41,206,266, forward strand.
ATTAGACCAAATGGTAATTAGACCAAGTAATAATTAGCCCAAGTGGTCATTAGACCTTCTGGTTATTAGACCAAGTGCAAATTAGACCAAATGAAGAGTGGACCAAAAAGGGTTTAACCCGAATGAAGGTAGCCCATCTGCAAATTAGACCAAGTGGTTTTAGCCCAAGCGTGCATAAACCAGTGGGGGTGGGGTAGTGGTTGTGATTTTTGTTTTTACTGTCAACCGACTGTCACGTGATCAGCCGCATGTGATTCATTTGTGTCCGCCAGTCTGCTCAGAGGGGGAGGATGGGGAGCCTGCTGCGGCGTCTCGTTCTGCTTCCACAAAGGGGAAAGAAAAGGCCTACCCTATTACACAGGAGCACTAAGCAGAAAAGTGATTTTACTAACTGTTTGGAGGAAACTCCCTGCCTCTACGACAGGAGACACCAAGACTACAATAATAACACCAAGAAAACAAGGCTGTGGGCTGAGAAGGCTGCAACATATGAGGGCTCAAGCAGCTTCTCAACATTTGGAAGACATTCAGGACCAGGTTTGGGAAGCTGACTGATGTGGCCAAGTAGAACTTAATAGCACGCACACAACGACCCTACGAGACCGTTGTAGAGCGTTGTAGACCGTTGTTAATTGACCGTAGCAACACTGTTAAAAACGTTGCAGAACGTTACACACCGTAATAACGTCCGAACATGTATCAATGATCCTATGGCATTTCATTCAAAATTTCACGTTTCAATGAGCACGTAGGGCTGGAAAAGCCCTTTTTTACGCTAATGGACTAACATTTAATAAATTGCTTGCTTTGGCTATCTATCACAAGTCATCTTGGTGAGTTCTATATTTATTTTAATAAAAATTCCGGTGTGTTTCGCTTTAGGGAGCACAAAAGATGAGGAAATTGTGCAAATGAGAAGAAAGTTTAGGGCTTTGATCTTGCTTATTGGATATTGATTTGCCGTTAGGTTCCTGTTTGTTGGTTACCTCCTGAAGATATTTCAGCAATTTTATGCATATAGCTCATGGTAGAATGAGCACAAATCATCAATAAAAATGCCAAATGTCACTTCTGTTAAAGTGGCATCACACTGGTAAAACTTGAACAGCGACATCTTACAGTGACTGCTGAATTAAGATTATATTTTGAAAATTAATTGCATTCTAATTTGAATTTTGACAACAGACTTCTATTATTTTTTACTTTGCATATGTGGAAGATTGCCATTCCAAGCTTATACAAACTAGAATGGGGCATGACGGGAAAATGAGAGGCACAAACACTTTTCAAATCCTGTTAAAATATGGCGCCATTAGGAGATTCAGTTTACTGTCACCTCAGATATTAATTTCCTCCATTATTGAAAATAAAGCTCACTCAACCGTGAAATTTTGCGCACAAGTCATTTGGTATACATGTATTAGGAAAACGTAGGCTGCATGCCTTCTGATGCTGAAAATTTAAAATTTGTTTCGATATCATTGCATCAAAGTTATGAAATTGGGCTTGTGAACTTTAAAAAGTGACCATTTTGCATTTAGGGTGTGCTCACTAAAGCGTGACCGAATGATTTCCCCTAAATTTTACATGAAAGGTAGCTGAGAAGTACAGCTACATGTCTCTGTATTCAGATTTCCTCAAGAGTTCCTGATTCAGAAATTACAGAGATTTGTTTTAGGGAGGAACTTAATTTTGTGTTGTGTTTATGTGGGTCCCCATGGTGCATACACGTACTGGGTTTTAGACAAAGACATGTGGCCCTTTAGCTCCTTAATAAGTCAAAAGCTGAAACTCCTATCACACTGAAATTTGCACGTTGTCAAGGATGTCAAATTATTTGGAGTAAATATCATTTTATTTATTTATTTAATTTCCAGGAACATATAATAACATGAGAACAATTTCAAACAAAAATAACATAAGTGTGGCATAAACAACAACCAATGCCTGGGGATTACCTATAAGAAATTATAAATTCTGTTAGGCTCTCCTCATTGGTTGTTGTAATACAAACTAATACAACCAATAATAGGCAGCATGTGGGAGCACTAAAAAGATTTTGTTTTAAAAAAAATTAAGCTTAGCAAGACTATTATAATTTATAATTAATGTGCTGGTAAAATAATCATTATAAAAAACCACCCCTACGCTCTTCACAACATATGTCCTAAGGTGATTAACAGTAAAAAAACATATATATTATATATTAATGTTAAGTTGATACTGTTTGAGAGAAATTCAGTATGCATCGACAATTGGAGGCATGTCAAACAAAATACTACGTAAAGCGTCTACATAAATCAGCAGTGGAACGTGGGAGTGTGTCCCAGAAACGAGGGCACATATGCAAGCATGTGAACTTCAAACAGTTCTTGCAAATTCATGGTAGAAAGTGAGAAAATGTATCGTTCGAGAGCTTGCTTTTCGTAAAATGGTACGAGAAATATCATATAAGCAATGCAAACTCTTGACAACAGAACTAACAGAAAGATAAACCATTCTGTTGTATAAAGGCGACAAATCTAAAATAACTAAACGTTCATGATATGAGAGAGAATTTGCTCTTTCATAAGAAAAAAAGAAGCGAGAGAAGCGTCTTTGTACTGCCTCAATTGACTGAATACGATTCTTTTGGTAAGGTAACCGAACGGGGACACCGTATTCCAAAAGCGAACAAAATAATTTCTTTAATATCACCGGATTTCTAGAAATAACAATGACCTTCTTTTAGATATTATTCTCGTAATAATGCATGAATAATAATTTTGTTTGACTGTTTTTGTATAAAAGGCATTTTGACTGTAGACCAGTGTTATTACTATGACTGCTTTTTTTCTACAAGATATTTACACAGTATTATTAAAACCTGAAAAAGTGCACATTGTAAGGCTTGGTATAGGCAATTCATAAGAGACAGGTGAAATTATGAAATTATTGAAACTTTGAAAGGCAAAAGAAGTTTCAGGTAAGTATGCAAAAACGGGGGCATCTCGTTTTTCCGAAGGTTCGTATTTCCGAAAATGAAATAGGGTTCGTATTTCCGAAAATGAAATAAGGTTCGTATTTCCGAAAATGAAATAGGGTTCGTATTTCCGAAAAATGAAATAGGGTTCATAATTCCTGGTAAAAAAGGCGAATTCATCAGGAGCAGAGGTGTAGCAACGGGGGGGGGGGGGGGGGGGGAGGGGAGGGCACGCCCCCACGCCTCCATCATCGCATGGCGAAAAAATAATAAAAAAAGAAAGAAAATGGAATATAGGAAAGAAGACGGTTGGACCCCTTCCGGCAACCCCCCCCCCCCCACCCTCTTCCACCAGCGGTGTTTTAGATTAACTTTAAGATTATTCCCAAAGACTTGTGCCTCTAATGTTGTCAGTGCTCCCACAATGGCTAAACTCTAGCTACGCCACTGTTAAAGGGAAAATTTAGGGTCCCGATAGGATATTATGGTTTTAATTGCCATCTTCATAAAGCGGATCTCTTTTCGACGAAAAAATGAAATGGAGACACTGGGAAGATTTATAAAAGAGGAGAGGAGAAGAGAAAAGAGACGAAAATAAGAGGACGAGATTAGAAGAATCGAATAAGTGTTTGTGTGTGTGTGAGGGTGTGTGTGCGTGTGTGGAGGTGTCGTAGTCGAACGGTTTACAGCGCTTGACTGGAAACGCGAAGGTTGGGGGTTTGATCCCTGGTACGGCACCTATGGCCTTTTTGTTGTAAAAAAAATGATAGCAACTTTCCTTTTTTTTAATTTACGAGCGCGCGAAGCTAGCGACCAAAAATAATTGTGCATTTCCGTTGTGAAAGATCATAAAAATAACATATTTAGGCATATAATGACTGAAATATGAGGATATTCGGGCACCTCACTCCCTGAATATGAGGTGTGAGTTGCCGGAATATCGGCACTTTCAAAATCCGGGGGGGGGGGGGGGGTTGGCTGCAGCCCCCCTTCTCGTACGCCTATGCCTATGCCTATGTTAAGTACACAGTTGCGATTGATTTTAACTTGCGATTGTTTCAAATGAATCTCTTCAACTCCTTTTAAGGTGGGCACTGGTTGATAAAAGCCATTAATTTAGGTCAGAATGTTTTCTTCTACAATCATGTGTAATTCCTTATTTTCTATTTTTTACGATGAGGATTGGTTTACTCTCAATGTCTTTTAGTGTTTTGTAATTCGTTATGCTTGTAAAAGTTATTTCAAACTTCAGGTCAGCGGTTGTAACTGTTAAAAACGCAGACTGTGCAGTAAAATGAAGCAACTCATTAGAATCTGTACAGATGATTAATGGTTTATTATGCTGTAAGCAGCTGTATAAAATGAAATATTTTCATCCATGTTTAGAAATGATGGTATTTTGGCAAAGTTAAAGAACATGTTCAATGATTTTAATCTATTTATGCGGCATAGATAGTTAGGATTATTCCCTGTATGATAATTATTTTAGCCCGACTGAAAGAAAACTTAACATTTTGATCCACTATTCTTCAACGTTGGTTGTATGTTGCTTTTAATCATTATCATTATATTCAATTAGCGATTGCACCTGACCTATATACTTACACATAATATGCCAGTATAAAGAGTTATTTTTATTCTTCAGATGCGGTGTGCTACATAGCAGTGGCTTTAACATTTTTGTTGTTGCTCACTTGTTATCTTTCTTTTCTTGAATTTGGTTTTCGTAAGAAGTAGCTGCTGCACGGCTTTTGTAAAGTTCTGTTGGAATTGTAAAGTGTTTGAAAACTATCTGCGTCATAGATCATTTCAGATATGCGGCAAACAAAATGCTGTATAGTTGTGTAAGCAAGGTCATTACTTACAGCATACTATGCTGCATTTCATTCATTTACCTCTACAATTTAAGATTTTAATCTGTTTTAAGAAATGTTAATACTTTTGCAAGGTTATAAAACATGCTTAATGAATTCAGTCTGCCCTGCTGCATAAATTGTTTAAGCTATTTTGCATTATAGTTTGGTTTTACTTTTGTTTCCTTTTATGATAATCATATCAGCCTGATGATAAGACTCCTTCCTTAACTTGTTACGATCCATCTTTCTTCGGCTTTGGTTGTTTATGGTATCTATTCATTTATTCATTATTATTACTAGTACGATTTGTATTATTATTATTGTTATTATTATGATTATCATTATTATCATTATTATTACTAATATCAGTATTATATTGTTTATTATTGATAATATTATTGTTGTTGTTGTTATTATTGTTATTATTATTATTACAATTGTTATTATGAAGTGGACTACCCAGAATTACGATGACGATGTCATTTTGGATGGAGTTATGCAACCAGACTTAGATATTGCACCGGTTACTCTACTATTGATTCTTTTATTTCCCTTGTCATGATCGTATAATTGGCCTATAGCCTATACGTATCAATAATATGCTTGTTATAATATGTTGTGCTACTTGCCAGGCTATTTATTAAACATAGCAATGACTCCTTTATGAACTCTCTGTAATATCATGTTGTTGTTTTTATTGCTGTTGTTGTTTTGGGGACCGCAGGGGAGGGCTTGTAGAGCCATCTACAGAGCCATATTACAGACTTCGGCCAACTCGGTTTATTTGGGCACAACATGGCGTATATTCCTTTGTTTAGTGCATGCCTAAAAAAGCAACAAGCGCCATATTGCTACCTACATGGAGCCGAGTTGGCCAAACTCTGTAACAGATGGCTCTGAGGGCTATAGGGATGCAGGACGCCCCCACCTTATTTTTAGTATACACTTTTCATAGTATACTTTTTTAATCACAATTTATGTTGAATATTGACGAATCTTAAAGATAATAAAGTGTCAATGTTTGGCTCGCTGGAATCCAGCCGCGTGGTGCCCGAACATCCTTTTATTTTGGGAAGCGAGATGGTCGGCTATCCTTATCTGCGGGCGGGAAGGTATTCAAAATGTTATAATTGTTTGGATTATCTGGTAACAAAATCATTATTCTATAGACAATATCTACTTTTTTTTACTTGCTCACTAGCGCATAAGATTTAGAAACGGAATAGTTTGGGACAGGGAACGCCCTTCATTAGGGCGAGTGAAGTGCCCAAATATTCCATATTCCGTAATATTATTCATGGCTCATTATTACATGTTCTATATTTGTCTTTTGATGGTGAAATTGCATTTCCATTACAATTAAAAAAAAGGGTTTTATTTTTTTTTCTAACTCGCTTCGCTCGCTTGCAAATTGTAGAAACGGGGAGTATGATATTCTGCCAAGAGGCATCAGCTCCCCCTTTCAAAAACATTACATGGCCATGTTCTGCTTGTAAAGATCTACTTGGAACTATGGTGTGTCTCATTTTCCAAAGCGGTATATACATTATATAAATAACTTCAAGCCAATTTCGTTGTAGCAAATTTAATCCGGAATCCGATCATTCACTTTCTTCAATACATCAGTATGTATTTGTAATCACCGAAGCAATATCATTTTATGAGAAATGAAACACGTATTCCTGAGGCGCTCGCTCTCTACGCTCGCTCACAAATATTGGTTATTATAATAGGAACAATGATAATAATGATGATAATAATAATAATAATTATAATAATAATAATAATAATCATAATAATAATAATGATAATATTGATAGGAATTACGATAATAATGGCTATTTCTCTGGATTTTATTATAATTGTTATCATGATTGTTATGATTAGTGAGTACGAAATTAATATCTTTACACTTGGCCGTCTTTCCCCTCCTCCCTATCCGAAATACAGATTGACGCCGTATTCTCTGAATTTACAACCCTTTTTCATTTTCGGAAATACGAACCCTTTTAAATTTTCGGAAATACGAACCCTATTTCATTTTCGGGAATACGAACCCCTTTTCATTTTCGGAAATACGAACCCTTTTTCATTTTCGGAAATACGAACCCCTTTTAATTTTCGGAAATACGAACCCTTTTTCCATTTTCGGAAATACGAACCCTTTTTCATTTTCGGAAATACGAACCCTATTTCAGTTTCGGAAATACGAACCTTCGGAATTATGAACCCTTTTCCATTTTCGGAAATACGAACCTTATTTCATTTTCGGAATTATGAACCTCATTTCATTTTCGGAAATACGAACCTTGGGAATTATGAACCCTATTTCATTTTCGGAAAAACGAACCTTCGGAAAAACGAACCTTCGGAGTAACGAACCTTCGGAATAACAAACCTTCGGAATTATGAACCTTCGGAAAAACGAACCTTCGGAAATACGAACCTTCGGAAAAACGACATGTAACCTCAAAAACAGCCCGCTACAGTATTTGAAAGATTTAATTCATCCAAGCTAAAATAATCCCTTTTTTGGTTATTGCTATTTGTACCATATTTGCACGGTAAAAGATAAACGCCTTTTTTATTTTTTTTTATTTTTTACATAGTCCTAGTCTTCTCTTCATGTAAACTGTATAACTCTTTTACCAAATCATTATGCAATAGTTTAATATTTCAATCTTTTTTACCAAATGACCTGGGAATGCCATTTTACCTGCCTTTGGTTAATGTTTGTTCGTTTTAAACGGGTATGCATCTTTCTAAAATGTTATTTATTTTACCAATATAAACCTGTAAAGATGAATATCCAGCTTCGGTTGCTTTTGATTTAAAATGATGTAAAAAAATACGTTTTGGATTGATTAATAAACCATTATTGAATTGAATTGAAGGTGAACAATAAGCGTTTGGTACAATTGAGTAGATATGATAATTGAATGACCGAAATTATAATTAATAACGCATATCTTATTATTATCTTATCTGATTACTTGACATCTACAGGTATATTCTCTTCCATTATGTATATATTTTGCAAACTACCTATGAACTATATCATAATGTGAGCAAAACAATTAACCCATCTCAAATGTACGTTGGACAAATAGGCCTACATGACATAAACTGATAACTCAAGGCCTCAAGAAGTAGCAGTGCTATTTGGAACCGATCCAAATATTCAGCGGGTTTAGAAGGAAACGTGTACTGAGCGCAGGATGGAGTCCGAACAAATTGAACATATATAAGATCCTTATACATAGTTTACGAAAAAAATTGTAATATATATATATATATATAAATAATTTCTTGGTACTACAAAATTTCAATATGGCACGACAAAGAGACATGATAACGAAGCTTTTCGACCTGCACTCATCAGGTTATCACGCAGGTATATAACAAATTACTTGAAATCAACTATATTATACTCGATGAACCCGGACGCAACCCAGACGCCGTAATTTCAGAACAATCGCAAAGCTTGGACGAACTCCTTTTGTCTGCACAGAAGGAGTTCGTGCGATTGAATGCAGGCGGCTTCCAGAAAGCGTAAATGCGCCGAGCTTCTGGCGCGGGACATAATTGAGAATTGATCGTCGGCATAGCTTTGTGCGCAAGCTGGATTGTTCAGCAAGTGGAGACCAATCGCTGAATCGCATTTGGCTATCTTTGGTCTGTTAGCGTGCATTTCAGATTTGCAGACACGGACGGGCTGCGTGCGCTGATTGGTTGTACGGTTCCTAATAGTTGAGTGGACGTGTTGTTTAATGCGATCAGCCAACCGCTGAGAAGACGAAATTACGGCGTCTGGGTTGCGTCCGGGTTCATCGAGTATAATATAGTAGATTTCAAGTAATATGTTATATACCTGCGTGATAACCTGATGAGTGGAGGTCGAAAAGCTTCGTTATCATGTCTCTTTTTCGTGCCATATTGAAATATATATATATATATATATGTGAAAGAAATGAGAGAATAATGGTTGCGTAGCTTAAATCAAAGTTCCCAGAGCTGTCCTCCCTTTTTGAAATTTTTTGCAAAGGCTGAAAAAATGTCTCCGCCGGGAATATTTATATATATATATATAATTAGAGTTTGCCATGTCTACCAATCATTCAACCCTAAAACTTTTATGAAAATATCAATGCTCTATCATCTATCATTACATTCTTTTAATAATATTATTATATTAGAGGAACCAGTATCAGTTATCATAACATCATATTGGTTTTATGCATTTTACTTTGTTTTTGTTTTTTACTTATTAGAGACAGTGGGCTTTTTATTTCGTTGTCTTGACTAACACACACACTATATATATATATATATATATGTGAAAGAAATTGCGAGAATAACGTTGCGTAGCTCAATCAAAGTTCCCCAATCAAAGTTCCCCAGAGCTGTCCTCCCTTTTTGAAATTTTTGCAAAGGCTGAAAAAATGTCTCCGCCGGGAATCGAACCCGGGTCGTTGGCTTAGAACGCCAATGCCATAACCACTAGACCACGGAGACGGGTTAGTGGTTTCGGCGACACCAGATTCAATTGACCGACAGATTGACAAATCCTCAACCTTATTAATTAATTCCTTTGTCGGGGGCAGGTGAGTTTTATATATATATATATATATACAGTGTACATGTATTATATATATTCTAGTCTGGGGAAAGACATTACATGTAGGGCATGTAGGGGAGAGCGGGGGGAAGTGGGACAAGAATCGTGATTTGGCACTCTTTGCTTTGTAACTTCTACAATATTAATTTTAGCCTCTCCATTTTTACATGGAAAATAGTATCAATAGTAGGCTACAAAACAAGATATTTGACACAATCCCTATATTTTTAGTTTTTATGCAAATAACCATTCAAAATGAGGTACTTGAACGGGGTGAAATGGGACACCATGGAGGTGAACTGGGACAGTAATAGGGATGAAGTGGGACAGTCGGGGAGAAATAGGACAAAAAACTTGAAAATGCTAAATACCCTTGTTTCTGGTAGTTGTTTACCCCGATAGTATTAAAACAACAACAAATGCCTGCACACTATTATTGTTGGTGTTTATCGCTAAAATAGGGTCATATGAGACTTATATGCTGTATGCGGGGTGTTCACTATAGCCAAGTGGTATACTCATAAAATATTTGACAATGAATGATGAAAAATAGAAAAAAAGTGGTCCCCCAAAAAAGTGAAAATTAAACCTACGAGCAAAATTGCAGTATAGCTGTGGATGTATTTGTGAACACTGATAGTTAAGACCTTTCGTAGGATTCAAACTAATTTATAAAAGGTTAATTATTTTTTTAGTTAGGGGTGGTGTCCCAGTTCTCCCACGTCCAAGTTCACCCCGCTCTCCCCTATATGTAAATCATGAGGATATAACGCTTGTCGGTCCTTCGAATAAGCTTGTAGATCTATTTGTAGATACTAGATAGGAATTTGCTGACGTGATCCCCGATCTGGAATGGTGAATCTTCTTGTAGGAAATGTGACCCTTCTAGCTTGACAATCTTATGATTTGGCCAATCCTCTTCCTCTGAGATCTTCTCTATCCAGTCACTAAGGAGCCCAGGAGTGGCACGGATAAAGAGCTTCGGTAGATCAGCAGACTCCTTGAGCCAGGCATGATAGGCTGTAGCTCTGACGATCATTTCATCAGGGCCGTCACCCATGACAGGAATCTCACGGGGCCAGGTGAGGGTGGGGCGTCGGTCCTCTCCAGGGTTCTTGAAAGGCTCACGGTAAGCATCCATCTCCTCTTGCAGTAGCTTCCGTATGACGGCGGATGGGAGTACCTGTTCCACGAACTGGTTCTGTTTCAGGACCATCTCCTCCCCCGCCTCCGAGCGGAATCCCTGGAAGATCTCTCGCAGAGAGTCAGGGGCGATCTCCCATCCAGGAAGTGGTTTTATAAGACTCTCCATGTGAACGAGACCTGTAGAAAAAAAATGACAATATTAAAGTTTGAAGTTGTATTATGATGAATTTTGGTCTGACGGTAAAGTGAGATAAAGTAATGAAAAAGAAGGTTTCCGATAAAGTAAATGCAGTCTTTAGACTTATGGATGCAGACTTGCGAACAGTCTTCAAGGAGTGAGATTGCACATTAGCCAAAATGTTTGAAAATTGTAAGAGTATAAACTCTTCACCGCCCCAATATACCCAGTGGCGGATCCAGGGGGGGGGGGGGGTGGCACAGGGGTCACGTGCCCCCCCCCCGCCATTTTTTTTTTGTTTTGCTTGTCAGGGAATTATGGAGGGGAACTGGACCCCCATAACCCCCCCCCCCCCCCCACCGAACGAATTTTCGAGAAGCTGGCGAGACCAAAAAAATACGGGTCTACCTTTTCCAAAAGTTGACAAACCTTCATTTGTGTGCCCCCCCCCCCCCCCTGTTACTCAATCCTGGATCCGCCACTGATACCCGTAGTTAATTCGCAAGTGCAAAACAAAATATTTCTATTATTCAGTAGTAAGTTATGTTATGTTGATTGTTGACTATTATTCATCTTTATTCCTAGTAGAAGTAAATAATACTGACCTTCAAGTCTGTCCCTATGCTCATTGGACCAGTGGAAGCCAAGAGCGGAACCCCAGTCATGGCACACTATGCTTAACTGTAACCAAAAAAATTGAGCTTATCTCTCGTCAAATTGCTTTGAGTGTTTTAAATTTTGATTTGATTTGATTCGATTCAATTATCTAAACACGGTAAAAGCCCAGTTCAGCTATACGTGGCTGATTTAAACTGAGGGAACCATGTAACAATAAAATACAGTGAATGATAAAATATGAATACAAATAACTAGATGAATCTTCGACCGCGCGGTCGGAATTTATGCCTCCGCCATCACCAGCTTGGAAATGTATGGTATACATGTAGACTCTAAAAAGGATTGGTCCAACAAAATTACAAATCTTTTCACTTAAAAAGCACAGGAGACAGAAAATTTATTTCATTTCATTTTCAAATAAAAAACTTACCATTGATGACTTACAATCATCAAATACACCAAGGAAATATATATTTTATAGCAAATAGACCACTGTCCCCTTGAAATGTCTAAAATAGGTAGGCCTAGACTCCATACATCACGAACCATTTCTATGTATATAATGACCTCTATGACTTTCGACCTTTGACTTTGAGACCCTAAAATCTAATCAGTTCATCGTCCTTCCCATATGCAAACATGGGCCAGATTAGAAGCTGATCTGTCAAACAGTTCTTCAGTTATTGCGAGAACTAACCATTTTAATGTACATAATTACCTCTGTGACCTTTGACCTTTGACCTTGAGACCCCAAAATCTAATCAGTCCCTCCCATAAGAATACATGGGCCAGATTAGAAGCTGATCTGTCAAACAGTTCTTCAGTTATCACAAGAACGAACCATTTTTATGTATATAATGACCTCTATGACCTTTGACCTTTGACCTTGAGACCCCAAAATCTAATCAGTTCATTGTCCCTCCCATATGCATACATGGGCCAAGTTACAAACTGATAAAAAAAAACTGTTTTTAAGTCATCGCGAGAACGAAAAGGGGACGGACGGACGGACGACCCGAAAACATAATGCCTCCGGCACCACCTATACGGTGGGCGGAGGCATAAAAATATACAATTCTATGCATAGAAAATATGAGAAAAGAATATACAAATCATATGATTTAAAATAAAGCTGAGAAAAATATTGCAAAGAATATCAAATGAAAAAGTTCAATAAGATAAAGTGTAATATATGTATGAAATAATGTAAGAGGACACAGAATATTTAATTAGATTATGTTCAAATGGAGGAAAAAATCTAGCACGTATGCAACCGTGATCTTGATAAAATTAGGCAAAGAAGACCATTAACAAAAACAAAATCATAAACAGAGTAAAAGGTTAGGGGAATAAAATCTCAAACAATTTTTCCATGTCTATAAATTAGTTTTATATTAGTTTATCATTCCATTCCACAATCATAAGATGTAAGAATATTCATATTTCCGAATAAAAAAAATCATTCCAATTGAGCAAATTGTATGTTAAGATTTGAAAATAATGTTAGGTTTTAAAATGATCTTTATTAAGACTGTTTTCCTCATCATGCTCTAAATGAAAGTGCAAAAATCTCCTTTCAAAATGTGAATATTCTGAAATTCCGAAAGGACTTTGTTTAAAACTTCCTAGTGAACTCTTTTCGGGTTCTATTGACAGGATCAAGAAATATTCAAGACAAACATTAATACCGATTCTTGCATTCAGTGTATGGTCCAAGTTTGCTTTAATAAGAAACAATTTTACAACCTTTTCTGGTAAGTTGACAGAGTCAAACCAAGCAGACAGGTAGCGGTAGTGGTCTACGAATTGGTATGAATGGTTGGCCAGTTTGTTGGAACGTCCCTGGCCAATAAGATCTGGAGCAAGACATCGAGCGATGGGTTCCACGCGTGGTAATACATTCCTCCACAGATACGAAGACGTCGGGTTGCCATGAAGGAATACTACTGCATGTTTACTGCTGCTGTTTTGGGGATCGGAGTCGTAATATGACATCTTCTCACCCAAAACATCGACTTTCATGCACTTTCCCCACCATTCATTGGCTGTAACGAGTGGAATTGTCGACTGGTTGCGTGATGCCATTCTAGCAACTAGTTGTACGCTGGTGACATGTTTATGCCCCAACATAGTTTGCAGACTTCCTATTGAACGGAACGCCATCTTGCCGAACATGACTAAATAGACTTGATCTTTGTATAGTATATAGTATAACCCGAGCCACAAATGGTGATTGAATGTGCTCAGAGGTTCAAAGTACGATAGTGGTGTATCCAGATATTCATAAACATGGGAGTGAAATACGATCCACTGCTACTGTCGCATGTGTATGTGGAGAATGATAGGGCATTCTTGCTATGACTGTGGAGGTCACCAAGGCACTGGAAACGAGTATATGGGGAACCATATGTAATCGGTGATATTAATACAGCTACTATATGCTTTAAAAAATTATCTAATTTTTTTCCTTCTATGTAGCAGGAATAAGCCTAGGGTGTTGTGTATATCGGTTCCACCAAGGTTTGAGCAAAATACGATAAGAAATAAGAAAATTGTGATATTTTGAAGTTGTAATCAATCAAACACAAATTGGCGACATCCGTGACGTATCTTGTGAGCTCCTCTCCCCTTCACCCTGTACCCCAAAAATCATTAATTTCCATTTTCTCTAAAGAAAATATCCATTCATACATGCACCCTTAGATATGTTCATTGCTAATATATTTACACAAAACCTGTATGATACAAATCTCTTCCTCCATAAAAACTAAGAAAATGAAAATTTATGGGATTTTCTGTACTGAGCAAATGGGAGAGGAGTTCGCACGATACGTCACCAAGTTGCCAGTTTGTGTTTGGCTGATCACAACTTCAAAAATACAAAACTTTCTTATTTCTCATCGGATTTTGCTAAACATTTCACTGATCTGTTTCTCTCATTTTCTGCTTTTATTAAAATTCAACTAAATACCAATGTGGACTTTCCCTTTAAGCTTGCCTACTACAAAATATTACGGCTGGTAAAAGCGGACGCTTTATTTATTCAATGCGTCCCAGAAAAAACGAAACCTTAAAACAAATGGTTATTGTAAGTAGACTATGTGCTCTATGACAATATCTATCTATTTTCATAAACTAGAAGTGGTGTGCTTCTACATGATACCTTGATGGCATCCATTCGCGTATGCTTTACCGAGCAGCGGCATTTTTAAAATGGCATGTAAAAAGGCATGTAAAAACTCAGTTGTTCCGGATTTGGGTAAAACCGTGAAGACGTTAGTCTCACATGCAAAAATGACTAAATAGAAATAGCAGGTTTAAGAGATATGGTACGTAATATTCCCTTGTCTGATGGCATGCATTCAATCAAAAATTCATAAAACAAGGGTCAATACCAATTTCCAGACGTGGCAGAAGCATACGCCCTCAAAATTTCCAAAATCAATAAATATCCCTCAAAAGATGAAAAAGTGCCCTTCATGTGATGGAAAAGGGACCCTACTGCGGTGGGAAATTGCCATAATCTTGATATTTTTTCTGTCATATGTGCCCTTTCTACCTTGAATTTCCATCTGATGACATTTACTTTACTTTTTATGAAAAATATCACCTTTTTGTCCGTTTTCTTCTTAAAATAAATTTCAGTTCAGAAAAATGCAAAAAAAAAAAAAGGTTTTCATTTCCATTGCAGGTACGATTTCAATACAAAACATGCCCTTTCTTTACCCCCTGACATGGACAAAACAACGACCATCCTTTATTATATGATGAGGGTGTTATACTAATTACCCTTATTTTTGAAAGAAACAGAAGAAAAACAATCTTCTCATAAGGGCAATGTTTTAAAAGTCATGTTACATTTGGGTCATGTTCGCATGTGATCCTAACATTTTTACGGCTTTACCCAATTCCGGCACAACTGATTTTTACATGTCATTTTCAAAAGGCTGCTGCTCTGTAAAGCATGTACAGACTAATGCCATCAAGTTATCATTTAAAAGCATAATACTTCTAGTTTATGGAAAATGGATGATTATTGTTAAAGCACATAGTGTGGTCACAATAACCCTTTGTTTTAGGGTTTAGTTTTTTCTGGGACACACTGTACATGGCTCGTCATGCAGGATTATTATAGGCCTAATCATGGTATATGGTAATGGGATTATTTTTCTATCCTCTAATGTGTACTACGCTGACAATAACTTTATATATTTTTTTTCTAGTATGGGATCCCTATGAGACAATATTCTATATACTATACATCGCCTTTATTTTTCCCTCGCGAAGATATTTCAAGATACAGAACGAAACAATGGGCATACAAAACATAAAACATTTACACATACTTTAGATAAACTAGCTCAAGTATCCGTTTAAATTGTGTAATGTATTTATTAGGATGGATGAAGTACAACAAAGAAGTGACAATTTAACGTTGAAAGGACAACAAACCTGAAATAGAAAAAGCAGTAAGCATATCATCTTTTAAAGTAGAACGTTAATGATTTTAAATATTGGCTTAATACTTATTATTGCATAGATGGCATAAATTAAACAAGGTTATCCAAATTCAACGCTTGGAAACATTTGAAGTAATGATTATTATCAATTATAAAACGGTAAAATACAGCCCCCGATATAGCAGCTGAAGAGCTCCTCGAACGCTGCTGAGATATGTGACGACACGCCATGGACCAGTCCTGTCTTCGCAGACGATGTCCCATAACATCTTACACATTTTTCAGAGCCTATTTTGTCATCTCCTCTTCACTTATTTCTCTTCCTTCACTAGCGTCTTAATGTTAGTCTGTTGCCTCACTCTTAACTTCGTGTATGGTATTATTTTGATGAAAAATGCAGCGTTAAAAAAATAAAGGAATCTGTCACTTGTAAACAAAATAAGACGCCATTGTATTTTCAGCTGCTTGCACCGGGGCATGTTCGGCGTTTCAAGAGGGAAAGAATACCATCCTGCTATTATTCGGAGGGCTTTTCAATTTGAAAGTGGGGTTTATTTCATTGATCATTGACCCTTCTCCTGTGTATTTACAATCAAACGGTTTTAGCTATCAGAATCAGTTTCACTTTCCCTTTATAATGGTGTGAAATAAGGTCATGTTTAAATACACCAAACTCTTTATAATTTGATAAATAATTGCATTGCAATTACGTTCATTCATTAAAGGACGTCGTCTGCTTAAGCAGGATCGATCCCGAGTGTGACGACATTAAAACATCGCTATATTTCTGGCGAATCCTCGGATATTCCAGATGCTGAGAAGAGCTTTTATTTGTGTTGTTTTTATAATCATCAGATACGCAGTTGACATAAAACTTATACGATTGCCATCTGTAAGCTTCCCAGTTTCTAGTGATACATTAATTGCCATATTTGTGATTTTCTTTGAATATCTACTTTAAAGAAATCCTGTATTTTTACGTAATATAGAAAAACATTAAAAACCTTTATTAAAATATGGCTGACAGTACGTCATCTCATGCAGCGAAATAGTTTTGTTTTTTGTTTTTGGTTGTTTGTAATGTTGTTCTTATTTTAACCTTAGTTAATCAAATACTTAATCAAATACTTCATTATACTTTGACGAGGGTTATTTGAGAAAATGAGAAGTGAACATGAAAGTGTTCACTTCTTTTAATTGTATGCAAATCCAAATTTATTTTCATCCGACCATAGCATAGTGCTGCATTCCCCTTTTATCCCACAAAATTCAATTTTTTGAGGAGCTGCACCTGATCTCCTGCCTGAGAAAAAAAAAATCGTCCACCCGTCCCATGACATGTTCAGGTTTTCTGTGCCACCCCAGGATGTAATTAATCGTGTGCCAAGATGTATGTATTTACCTACCACCATTTACCTTTTATTTTTTGCTCAAAGACACCATACACTTTGCACATTGACCTGAAAATGTAAACATACTGAAGAGAAGCGAAGGGTTTATTTGGAATGTGCAGGAATTTTAGGCGATGAGCAAGCTGGTTTTAGGGAAAATCATAGTACACTCGATCATATATTTACCTTGCATGGTTTGATCGATCTATATTTACATAATGCAAAAAGAATTTATTGTGCTTTCATACAGGAAAGCCTTTGACCTTGTTGATAGAACTAGTCTCTGGTCAAAGTTGATCTCATGTGGTATTAATGGGAAAATTATTAGTGTTGTTTATAATATGTATGAAAATGCAAAGTCATGCATAAAGCTTGGCTATAATATTTCTGATTTATTTACCTGTAACATCGGAGTGCGTCAGGGTGAAAATTTATCTCCTTTACTCTTTGCAGTTTTTCTAAATGATTTCGAATATTTTGTTAGTAGGTGTTATAAGGGATTAGATATGTGCTCTTCTCTAATCAGGGAACACTTGAGTAATGATGATGTGGAAGTTTTCTTACGATTATATGTTTTATTATATGCCGACGACACCATAATCCTGGCAGAGTCTGCTCAAGAACTTCAGTCTGCTTTGTCGGCTGTTCATCAATATTGTGAGCTGTGGAAGCTTTCTGTTAATACAAGCAAGACCAAAGTTGTTATTTTGTCGAGAGGGAGAGTGCGTAAATATCCTGTGTTTTTGGTTTGGTGATAACCCTCTTAAAGTTGTAGATGATTATATTTATCTAGGTACCACCTTTAATTACAACGGCTCCTTCAAGAAAGCTATGAAAAAGCAAGTTAACCAGGGTAGGAGAGCGATGTATAATCTTAAAAGTAAGGCCAAGGTATTGAGTTTGCCTCTGGATATTCAATGTGAACTGTTTGACCAGCTGGTGGTACCGATTTTATTGTATGGTAGTGAAATTTGGGGTTTTAGTGATGTAGATTGTATTGAGATGTTTCATAAGAAGTTTTTAAAAAGCCTCCTTGGGCTTAGTCGAGGAACTGCGAATTGCATGGCATATGGTGAACTCGGACGAGTCAGTCTGCAGTATATAATTGAAAAGCGTATGGTAAACTTTTGGGCTAGGATTCGTCAGAGTGTGCACGGAAAATCAAAATTATCTAGTATGATTTATAGGCTTTTACGTCAACTTCATGATAGGGATCATTATAAGTCACCATGGATTGTAAAGGTGAAAGACATTTTGGATAAATGTGGGATGTCTAAACTGTGGACTGATGAAAATATTGTTTTGGATGTCAAGTGGGTTAAGTCAACTGTAAGTCTCAGATTAGATGATATTGCAAAACAGGAATGGAGTGCTGAAGTAAATAGAAACCGTTTATGCATGAATTATAGGATCTTCAAACAAGATTTTGGTTTTGAGAATGTGTTATTTGACTGTTATATGATGTAAGGGAGTCACAAATGATAACATCTCAAACGTTCATGTCCTGGACCAAAATCATGCATGACTGCAGGTTTATTCAGCCATAATGGAAGGTGCCCTATAGCGCCCTCTCTCACTATAAAGATTATAGTCTCAACATGTAGATCACATAAACATATTGTCACATCCTCCCCTTTTTAAAGTTTTGGTGGAATACTTCTGTTTTAATAATTAATAATATCAAGGAATTAACATAAAGATCTGTTTTTAGGTTATTTGACCTAAACAAACATTATTACAAATAAGGCCAAAACAAGAAAAAAAAAATTCTTCTTTTTGTTCAATAACTAACGCGAAACAAAATCCTTCAGCTTCTCTGGAGCTCGTCGCTGGCGTGTTGACCTTCTCACCGGAATAGCAGGTAGCTCCCTCAGTGGGTTGACGTCATCAGTAGACCTGTCTGCACCAGGGCTGAATGCGGACTGTAGTCCCTCAGTGTGAAGATCTGTCTCTGGTCTAGTGGTGACCAGAACGGGGCTGGTAGAAGACTGGATACCAGATGTAGGACGATCTGTCTCTGGTCTCATGGTGACCAGAACAGGGTTGCTAGACGACTGGATACCAGATGTAGGAAGATCTGTCTTTGGATCATGTGGTTCTCTGCTAGCCCTCAGGTGTTCCCTGTTACGTCTGTAGATAGCACCGTTGTGGTCTACCTCGTAAGATCGTTCATCCAGTCGGCGGATTACTACTGCTTTTCTCCAACGGTCTTCGCCAGGGCGAAATGGTTTCATCCTCACCACATCACCTTCAGTAAGTTCAGGCAAGTCCTTGGTATGTCTGTCAAAATACTTTGCCTGCCTCTTCTTGTTCAGCTCAAGTTGCTGTCTCTTATGCTTACTCTCATGTCTCTTAGGTTGAAGCAGAGACTGAGTTGTTGGAATCTTCGTCTTGGTTCGCCGTCCTAGGAATCGTTGAACTGGGCTGGAATCAACACCTTGACTTGGGGTATTCCTCACGTTCAGCAGAGCAAGGTTCTCATCCTCTCCAGATGATTTGCACCTCTTCAGCAATTTCTTTGCTGCCTTCACAGCTGCCTCTGCTTTTCCGTTTGCCTTGCTGTTATACGGCGATATTGTCTGATGCTTAATTCCCAACTCCTTCACAAAGGAATCAAATTCTCTGGACGAGAATGGTGGACCATTGTCACTCACAATAGTATCCGGAATGCCATATCTAGCAAAATGACTGCTGAGCTTCTTGGTGACGACCTTGGCGGTGGTCTTGTAGAGCTTATCAAACTCCCAGAAGTTAGACTGATAGCACACTGTCACTAAATACTCAACTCCATCCAGACTCAGCAAGTCTACGCCAATTTTTTCCCACGGGCGGTCCGGTACCTCACGCGACATGAGTGGTTGAGGAGCTTGTGCACTGGAATACTCCATGCACGTCTCACATGTTTGGATCCATTCATTGATATCTTGAGTCATTCTTGGCCAGTATACATATTCTCTGGCACGTCTCAATGTACCATCTACACCATTGTGGCCTACGTGTAGATCACTTTTGACCTTCTGTCTCATCTTTTTCGGGACTACCAGACGTTCTCCTCTGCAGACGAGTCCATCGACCACTGTTAGCTCATCTCTAACACTGAAATAGGGTGTGACTAGAGGTGACAACTGGTTCTTCTGTTCAGTCCATCAATCCAGTATGGTGTGCTTCAAGGCCTGGAGACTTGCATCATCAGCAGTATGCTTTCTCATCTCAAGAACCTGTTCATCTGGCAGTGACAAGTGGGTGAGAGAGCTGACTACCTCGAGACCTTCTTGTCCTTTCTTCTGCGGAAGAAACGCACGACTCAGCGGGTCTGCCACGTGGTTGTCCTTTCCTCTCACATACTGAACGTCAATGTCATAAGCCATTGCTCTGATTAGCATTCCTTGAAGACGCTTCGGAGCTCTGTCTAATGGCTTCTTGATGATGCTTTCCAGAGGCTTGTGATCGGTATAGACCCTCACTTCCCGACCAAATGTGAACTGATTCCACTTCTCTAGACAGAAGACTATGGCGAGCATTTCCTTCTCGACCACGGAGTACCGTAGTTCAGCATCCCTCAGAGCTCTGCTAGCATAGGCTATTGGCTTGCCTCCTTGCATCATCACTGCACCTAAGCCGCGTGCACTTGCATCAGTATGTACAACTAGTTCCTTTGACTGGTCGTAGTACGTTAGCACTGGAGCTTTTGTCAGCAGCTCCTTCAACTTCCTGAAAGCTTCATCGTGGATTGCGTCCCATGTCCATGCAACATTCTTACGGGACAAGTCATTGAGGGGTTGCATCACATCTGCAAGCTTGGGGAGATAACGGGATTGGTAGTTCACCATCCCTCTGAGGCGATCTATGTCGTCCTTGTTAGCTGGAGCATTCATCTTCAAGATGGCCTCTATCTTGGACGGATCAGGTTTCAGTTCAGCACTTGAAACAATGTGTCCAAGAAACACTATCTCCTTGACCCCAAACTGACACTTCTCCTTGTTAAGCACTATGCCTACATCATGGCATCTCTGCAACAGCTTGTGTAGACGAGTGTTGTGTTAATCTTAATTATCACCCCAGACAATGATATCATCAGCAACACAGCTCACTCCATCAAGTCCCTCAAGTGTCTGATGTAGCCTCTTCTGGAATATCTCGCTGCTCACCTTGAGCCCAAACGGTAAGCGCTTCCATCTATATCTCCCCCAAGGAGTAGCAAACGTTGTTAGATGACTAGATGTTTCATCCAAGACACAATGGAGATAACCATCTTTTAGGTCACAGACCGAGAACAGACTTGCCTTAGACAACTCTGGTAGTATGTTGTCCAGTACTGGTAGGGGGTAATGTTCTCTCTTCAATACCTCGTTCAACGGTCTCGGGTCCAAGCATATCCTCACTTTCCCAGACTTTTTCTGAGCGACGGACATCTGGTTGACCCAGTCCGTGGGCTTCTGCACCACTTCAATCACCCCTCGCTGCTGAAGACTATCAAGTTCCGCTTTCACTGTTGCCTTTAGTGACTCTGGAACGGTTCTGGAAGGGCGGATAACCGGCTGTGCATTCTCTTCCACCAGTAGATGGATGTCGCCCCCTGGTAGCAAGCCAACACGTGATGATGAGAAGACATCAGAATACTCCTTCACCAAATCTTCCTGCCTAGTAAAGTCAACAGTCTCCATGGAATCATAGTTAACTGTTATGATGCCCATTTTCTCTGCAGCTGTCTTGCTCAAAAGAGGTGTCAAGTCTTCATCAACTATCACATAGTCAACATTATACTTCTTCTGTGTGGCTGGATTACGCGTTTTGACTTTACATCTGCCCTTAGCACGTGTAGTTGCATGGTTCCACATCTGCAGACACACTCTTTCATCCCTCAGGACATCAGATGTTGTCAGAAACTTCTGCGGCAGCAAGCATACAGTAGCTCCACAATCCACTTGAAATGCCACTCTTCTGTCATTCACAATCATATTACATATGATTGGCTGTTTATCACCACTCACAGCATTCACATTATGTAGTGTGACATAACTGACACTTTCAGCAGAAGATAAATCCTCTTCTTCTCCAACAGCATGAACATCACTGGCTCTACAAAGTGCTGATCCCTTAAAATGGTTTGGCTTGTGACATGCCTTACACTTCTGACCCCATGCAGGAGAGTTCTCTTTCTTCATCACATGAGCTCTGCAACAGAACTTGCACTTTCTTGCACCAACAGCAGAAGAATTTCCAGCCATCTTCTTACCTTTAGACTGCTTGGTGTACTTCTGGGTAGACTGATAACCCTTAGACAATGATTTTCCTGTTACTCTGTGAACTGCATTCTTTCTCAAGGCATTCATCTGGCAGTTAGCAGCCTCCATTGCCTTACATATGTCAATGGCTTTATTCAAGGTCAAGTCATGAGTCACCATCATCTTCTCTCTCATCTTGTCATCAGTGACACCTAAGAGCAGGCGATCCATCAGCAAATTTTCTGCCATACATTTGCAGAATCCACAGGTCTTTGCCATTGTACGCAACACAGAGACATACTGGTCAATACTCTCATCAGATGCTTGGTCACGTCGATTGAACTTGAATCGTTCAAAGTATTCCCTCCTGGCACCTAGGAAGTGACTGTCCAGTTTAGAGATGATAACTGAAACCTCATTACTGTCCTCATTGACAGAAAAACTCATCCCATTGTAGATCCTGACTCCCTCAGGTCCAAGACTATGAAGCAAAAGAGCCTTCTGATAACCTTCATCCTGTGATCCCAGATTGGTCAACACACAGTAATTCTCCCATAGTTGCTTCCACATCTTCCAGTCCTCAGAAGAATCACTAGAAACATGGAAATTCGATGGAGGTTGAATATTTGGCCTCTTGAAAGAAAGTGGTGCGGAATTAACAGCATTCCCTACAGCACCTAAATTATCTCCTGAAGCACCATCACCCCCACTATCTAGGCTATCATTGCCCGTAGCACCTTCAACTCTCTCACGAGGCATCACTCTACCAGTAGATCCAATCGCACTTACACGAGATGAATGCTATGGGGCCACATTAACTTTTTCAAGTACTACTTGCAACATCAGTCACCAATCAGGTTAGAATAGCATGTTTAAGGCAGTACTCACTGAAAGTAGGCTCTCAAATCCTCTTCAAAAGTTCACCGCTGCCACCATGTGTCAATTGACTGTTATATGATGTAAGGGAGTAACAAATGATAACATCTCAAACGTTCATGTCCTGGACCAAAATCATGCATGACTGCAGGTTTATTCAGCCATAATGGAAGGTGCCCTATAGCGCCCTCTCTCGCTATAAACATTATAGTCTCAACATGTAGATCACATAAACATATTTGGTGAAATTAGATTTTGCAGATAGGATTAAACTATGTAAATATCGTAAATATCGCCTGTTGCTAATGGTCGTTACCTCCCAAACCAGGTACTGCAATGTTGTACCTTATGTGACTCACATGAGCCAGGTGATGAGATTCATTTTGTGTTTAATTGTCCAGTTCTTGAAAACGAAAGGAAAGCTTTAATTAAAGGGTATTATCTTGTGAGGCCAAATGTTTTTAAAATGTTAAAGTTGTTTACTATGAGAAATACCAAAGACTTGAAAAACCTTTAAGGTTCTGTAAATCAATTATGTCCAAGTTTTAATGTCATCTGTAAATGTTGTTGATTTTTAGTAGTTATAGTCTTGTACATTTGTTCATTATTCCCAGTATGTATTCTCATGTTTTTGTTTTTGTTTGTATTTTTTCTTACGCCAAATATTGCCGTTTTGTATTTCTTCCATGCCCCCAGGAGTGGCCGTCAGAAATAAAAATCATTGTCATTGTCATTGGGTCCGAGGATTCGATAAGATTCAGGAATCAGGGCCCACTGTGGACTTCCGTTGACTGATTTACACTTACCCTGGATATATAGATTTCTTGATATCGGCTCTCTGATATCATAATAGTTGAATCATGCTTGCAAAAATGGCGTTCCGTTCTACTAATAGACTGCAAACTCTCATGTGCCACCTACAATTTGGACCGTGTGTTAGCGGACAGCGAATTGTTATGCCCGCCGCAACTCTGGCATCACGCAACCAGTCCACTATACCCCTTGTGACGGCGGATGAATGGTGGGGAAAGTGCAAGAAAGTCGATGTTTTGGGTGAGAAGATATCATATTACGACTCCGATCCCCAAAACAGCAGCAGTAAACATGCAGTAGTATTCCTTCATGGCAACCCTACGTCTTCGTATCTGTGGAGGAATGTAATAGTTAATACCACGCGTGGAACCCATCGCTCGATGTCTTGCTCCAGATCTTATTGGCCAGGGACGTTCCAACAAACTGGCCAACCATTCATACCGATTCGTAGACCACTATCGCTACCTTTCTGCTTGGTTTGACTCTGTCAACTTACCAGAAAAGGTATGCATGGACAGTAGGGCTAGCAATTTTTTTATATGATTATGAATTTCAGAAAAAAAAAATTAAATTACAAAAATCAAATCAGCAATTTAACTGTCATTGTGTCAAAAGTGTCAGACAAATTAACCAGTTATATTTTCCCCATAAATATCATGATCTAGCCTGATTTTTTTTTTTAAATTCAGTATTATATTCTTTGACCAGAGATCCTTTGTGGGAAGAGTTCCTTTTGCGACAGCCCCCCCCCCCCCCCGAAAAAACATTGCTTTATTCCGTCGTGTACCTTTGGATAGAATGGCAACGCCATCTAGCGACCAACATGATATAGTCTAATCTACCTATATATATGTTTTGAACACCTTCGACGTCAACTCGTTCTCGCAGGTGCATCGTTAAGTCGGAGGACTGGCAATATCGAGGACCCAGGTAGTTACCCTAAATTAGCCCTATATTGAACCAATCTGTGAAAAAATTTAAAAGAAGCTAATAATTTCAACTGATTTGGGTAGATATGGGTTTGGACAACTACCAAAAAAAAGGAAGGAGTGATAGAGGTTGGGGAACTTTTTTTATTCAAGGTCAAAGGTCAATGACCTTTTTCACAAAATCACTAAAAGTGGTATTTCAGCAAAGAAATATGGTATATACGTGTACCTGATTTCGGTATCAAAATGCTCAGGAATACGAAAGAAAATAATTTAGAGTAATAGCTATTAGAATAAAGTCTTGACCCCTACAGCTAAGGTCAAAGAGGGTTAAAGGTCAAAATTGATGTTTTATCATATATCAACCTGGTATTTAAAAAATTATGCTACTGTTTCAAGTGTGAGCAGAGAAATCAAAGTGGCTAATTCCTACTCGTTCCTAATTGTTCTGGCAACAACAGGAAAAATTGGTTATTCCAAAAGCAGATGATGAGGTTGATTTTTATTGTGTTGTCAATAGTTACTAGAAGTTATAAGCCCATGTTGTATGCTGCGAGCAGTGTTCTTCAAATTGTTGATAATTATGCAAGGTTCTACTGCCGATCGGTAAATTCTGTTAAATAGACCTGCTCAGGCTGGATCGGCAAAGGATATTTTTTTACATTCTAGTATTACTTGTGCAAGAACTCAGAGCAATGTCGATCAAGGTAGACTATAGGGAAGTTGTCCCTATTTACCCATGCCGAGCTAGACTGACCAGGCCAACGTTATCTTGATCAGGATTGAATGAGTTAAAAGATTCGCAAAGAATCATTTTAGGATTATGAATACCTAGGATTATGGACACAATATATTTTATACTAATAAGCTGTACCAAATGCTTGCTCAATTTAAGTTTCGTGATTAACACAGGGGTCAATGACCTTTGACCAAAAGACAATGAATTTCACCTCATCATCTGCTTTTGGAATAACCAATTTTTCCTGTTGTTGCCAGAACAATTAGGAACAAGTAGGAATTAGCCACTTTGATTTCTCTGCTCACACTTGAAACAGTAGCATAATTTTCTTAATACCAGGTTGATATATGATAAAACATCAATTTTTACCTTTGACCCTCTTTGACCTTAGCTTTAGAGGTCAAGACTTTAATCTAATATTACTCTAAATTTATTTTCTTTCATATTCCTGAGCATTTTGATACCGAAATCAGGTACACGTATATACCATATTTCTTTCCTGAAATACCATTTTTTTGTGATTTTGTGAAAGAGGTCATTGACCTTTGACCTCAATTTTGGAGGTCAAGATTTGATTTGCATAGTAATTGCTCTACATCATTTTCTTTCCTAGCTCTAAGCATTTTGACACCAGATTCATGCAAATAACACTTTCCTTTCCCGAAATACCATTTTTAGTGATTTTGAAAAAATTAAAGGTCATTGACCTTTTACCTCAATTTTTGAGGTCAAGATTTGATTTTTATAGTCAGTACTTACTCTACATCATTTTCTTTCCTAGTTTTAAGCATTTTGACACCAAATCATGCAGATACCATGTTCCTTTCTTGAAATACCAATTTTAGTGATTTTGAAAAAGGTCATTGACCTTTGACCTTGAATAAAAAAAGTTCCCCAACCTCTATCACTCCTTCCTTTTTTTTTGGT
Source organism: Heliocidaris erythrogramma (assembly GCA_025617745.1). Taxonomy (NCBI): domain Eukaryota; kingdom Metazoa; phylum Echinodermata; class Echinoidea; order Camarodonta; family Echinometridae; genus Heliocidaris; species Heliocidaris erythrogramma. The sequence continues at coordinate 41,233,004 of CM046867.1, forward strand.
AGTTGTCCAAATCCATACCTACCCAAATCAGTTGAAATTAGCTTCTTTTAAATTTTTTCACAGATGAACCCTAATTTCGGGATACTAAGGTTCGATACCCAGCTTTGTCATTTGTCGTTTGTTTCATTTGTTACTAACCGATGTTTTCTCTCTACAGAATTACAGATATACTGTGGAAAAGGCTGAGGAGACAGAGAAATAGAATACCCCAGAAAAATTTCCATGCCCCATTTTTTTATTCAACCCCCATCAAAAATATCGCCCTCTTTTAGAATGTTCCCTATAGTTGGATTTGAGCAATTTTAGGTTGCTGTCGCAAAAGGAACTCTTTCCTAATTTGTTTTAAGTCTAAAATTTCATAATTCAAAATGCCATATAAGTTGAACTTAAGTTGAAGAAAAGAACTACCGGTAGACTACATAAAGTCTCTTTTTAATGGTTTTTCCTGTATGTCCAAGGTTTGTACATGCTGGTTTCCTCATCCATGACTATACTGTCTTATGGAGCATGCTCTAAAGGCTTGTACATACTGGTTTCCTCAACCACGACTATAGAGAGTTGGCTAGTGATGAGTGATTTGGTATTATAGAGATACATACAGAGTTGACTAAGAGTTGCAACTGTCTTATAAGACACTAGTCAACTATTTATAATATTTGTGGTTGAGGAAACCAGCGTGTACAAGCCTATGGAGCATTCTTGTGCTTGTGCAAGCTGGTTTCCTCAACCACGATTATAACAGTGCGTCCCAGAATAAATGAAACCGAGATTTATCCATGTTTAATCATATTATCGTAATCACAATTATGATTAATAAATGACATATTTTCGTAAAGCTTGGATCCTCTTCTTTCATATGATGCCACTCATATGATACATACTTCACGCATGAGTGAATAAAGACAATATGAAGCAGGGCTACCAAAAAGTCGTTTGGCCAATGATATCTGAATTTCAAAGAAATAATCACATTTCTAGAAATTTTCTGCCCTTTCATATGACACCTCAGTCAGGGAAGATGAGCTAGGGATGAGCAAGCTCTGTTGGAAGAGGAGGGAAATGCGGGGTAGATGGAATATACAGGTTAATTACATATATTTTGTTCAAGAATGTGGCGGCTGATTTCACGACTAATATATAAAGTTTCTTATGAATTGCCATGGTTCTATTTGCTTTTCAAGGTTTTGTAACTGTCTGAAAGTGGCAGAGTGGTCTTGAATAAGAGGGAAATGAGGGGTAGATGAAATATACAGGTTATTTTTGATTGATTCTCCCCTGACAAGTGGTGGATTCTTTCACGACTATGCAGACAAAAGCAAGAAAATAACTGACAAAATAAACCTAACATGAGGGAAATGAGAGGGAGATGCATAAATGCGCTTTATTCCGTCAGGATAACTTCTTAAAAAAAAAAAAAAACTGAAGTGAAGAAAAGTTTGTAGGAAGTGTTCGTGACGAAATAAGCCTATATCTTCTCCAGCCAGTTATGAACTTGAGCGACGATGGGTTAAGGTAGTGTGGTTGCATATCGTGTGAAAAAGTGTCCCCAGCTGAAAATCTTGTATAAATGTAAATCTGTGTGATAGAAATAGGATACCAAGTTGTGTCCACTGTGCGGAAGATTTCGTATCGAGAACAAAGAGTTTTGCATCAAATCTTCTGAAAATCATTGAAGCAAGGATTTCTTTAGAAATTGAGCAGAAAGAAGGTATCAGTTCGTTGGTTCGGTGTAAAAATGCCAGAGGTAAAAATGCCAGTAGTAAAAATGCCAGAGGAAAAAATGGCAGAGGTAAAATGCCAGAGGTAAAAATGCCAGAGGAAAAAAAATGCCAGAGGTAAAAATACCAGAGGAAAAAATGCCAGAGGTAAAAATGCCAGAGGTAAAAATGCCAGAGGCAAAAATGCCAGTGGTAAAAATGCCAGAGGTAAAAATGCCAGTTGTAAAAATGCCAGAGGAAAAAATGCCAGAGGTAAAAATGCCAGAGGTAAAAATGCCAGAGGAAAAAAATGCCAGAGGTAAAAATGCCAGAGGAAAAAATGCCAGAGGTAAAAATGCCAGAGGTAAAAAATGCTAGTGGTAAATGTAAAAGGAAAAATTCGTCAGAAAAGAAAATCTGAGATGAAATTTAAGCTAAGATTGAGTAAATTGTGTGACTTTTTATTCTTGTACATAGGCTACATGGGTGGAAATCCTTTCTAAACTTTGGGAAGCAAAATGTTAAAATATGTTTGCCCCTCCTCGAAACTATTAATTGTTGAGGACGGGAGGCATAACGTAGAAAATGTGACTTTTGTCTATTCACAGACCCGAAGCGTTGTGGCGTGCGCCTGTAATCCAGCTACCAGTGGAAGTTATAAACTGATTCAGCGGACCTAGGTTCGAGACTGAGTCACGTCTTTCGGATGGTGACGTTAAAGGTCGGTCCCAGACGTAAATAATCATATCTGATTGATACACGTCTGTAAAAACCCAATTACACACACAATTACACACACGCGTCCCCAAATTTGTTGACATTGTGCCATCCCCGGCATTTTCAAATGGAGTTCCGTCCATGTCTCTCTGATTGTAAAGTGCAAATAAATGAACAATCCCTTTCATGTTGTTTTCATCATGTGAAGATAACAGAGGGGGTAGAAATGAACTAAAAGAAATAGTTCAATTTCTAAATTAATGTGAATACGAAAGTGCATTAAAGGAAATGTCTTAGCCTGATGATAAAACCCAATACAAAAATAAAATCTCCCAAAGAAATTCACCTGAAGAAATTACTTCACTCATGATCAGATCCATCTTTCGTATCACCCTACTCTGTATATCAAAGACAGAAATGTACTAGCACAAATGGACAAAGAACAAAAGTCGCATTAAAAAATTGGGGTTCATATATCAGTGAAACTGTAATGAACACTTTCTTGCCAAATTTACTAGTTATAAAGTAAAGCAAAACGAGAATTCTGCAAATAACAAATATCAACACAATTATGTTTGTTGTTTTAAAGTGCGAAAGCCAAATTAAAACTGGTTTTACTATGCTGCATGGCCTGTAAAGCCGAAATAATGCAGTCATAGGTAGGTCTATTTAGTTTCCTACTTTTTCATTTGAATATAAACCTCTAAGGTATATGATGTGGACAAAGGATACTTTTTTAAAAAAATTTAATGAGCTTTCTGTCGTATCATGAGTACACTTAATGTCAAATCCCGAATTTGTTATGAGTAACCCCCCCCCCCCCCCCCCCCCCCCCGGGCCGGATACAGCATGCATGTATTGTTTGACACTCGCTTTCAGTTGACAACCCTTTTTGGTTAAACACTTCAATATTATATTCCTTTTTTTTCACTTTTAATTCAGTTTGAATATATCTGCATCTTGTTTATAACTTAATGTTCATGAGCCCCCCTCCCCCCCCCCCCCCCCGTATTAATGTTGACGAGGCTGTAATGCTCGATGTTTGTGTGACGGCCTGTACATTTGCTGAAGAAGGGAGAACTGAAAAAGGAAACAAAATTGCAGGTACAAGTACAGATACATTTGGTAAAAGTTATTTTACCACAGGTACAGGTATTGTGTCCTTAAGTTAAACAGTAAGTATCATGATGCGGGGGCATCTCGTTTTTCCGAATGTTCGTATTTCTGAAACACAAATTTACCATGCCTGGGGGTTAAAAATTCCGAACATTTGTTGCAGTATTCTGAAGGTTCGTTTATCCAAAGGTTCATAATTCCGAAAAGGTTCATATTTACCCACAAAAGGGACTGTCCCACATTAGGGTGACATTTTTGCATACCTCCTTTACCTTCTCTAAACCTTCAGTTGCAGACTTCCTTCTCGTTCCAAATTCCATTCGGGATAATGAAATCGTACGTCGATTTTAAAAACAGCCGGGTCTACGATCTGGAGTCCAGAGTCAAACAGTTCGACAAGAAAAACGCGGTCAAACTAAATAGTCTAAAAAGTAAAATACAAGCAGGTGTCAGGTCTGCTTTTTGACTTTCTTTATATTTCACCTCTTGATTTTTCACCTATATTCTCCTAGTATGCAGCTGCCATATTTTGCCTCTTTACTTTTTGTTCCTGACATCACCCGTCGCGTGTTATCTCTGCCATTTTACCTCTGTCATTTTTATCTCTGGCATTTTTTGCTCTGGCATTTTTTGCTCTGGCATCTTTACCTTTGGCATTTTTACCTCTGGCATTTTTTTCCTCTGGCATTTTTACCTCTGACATTTTTTCCTCTGGCATTTTTACCTCTGGCGTGTGTGTGTGTGTGTGTGTAATTGGGTTTTTACAGACGTGTATCAATCAGATATGATTATTTACGTCTGGGACCGACCTTTAACGTCACCATCCGAAAGACGTGACTCAGTCTCGAACCTGTGTCCGCTGAATCAGTTTATAACTTCCACTGGTAGCTAGATTACAGGCGCACGCCACAACGCCACAACGCCACAACGCCACAACGCCCACAACGCCCAGCATTTTTACTTCTGGCATTTTTACCTGGCACCAGTTCGGTTAGGTGTCCTGTAGCCTCAACCACGATATAGCCGTGAGTGGCTTACAATTTCCTGTTCCAGCCACATGGTCATTCCAGTTTAAAAGTGACCATACAATAATAATGGCCCCACTTCTTTGTATTCTATTGTCTTTTAGCCCTGATATAATAAGGTGATTTTTGTGGTCCCAACGAGTTTGTTATAACCAGGTTCAATGTCTGATTAGTTTAGACATAAGATATATAAATTATTCATGCAACTAACACTTGATTGCTTTTATTTCATTTCAGGTGAGCATTGTTTGCCATGACTGGGGTTCCGCTCTGGGCTTCCATTGGTGCAATGAGCACAGAGATAGACTTGAAGGTTAGTTGATGAAACATTGATCCCAACTAACTTATATACAAAAGGTAAAGTGGCCTTGCCCATTCTAATACTAAGCCCGAGATAACTAGGGCTGGAGTCTGTGGAAAATGCAATTTTATCAAAATCAAATCATACCCCTTGGGTTCTTAATGACCTATTGATTTTTTTTTCCTTATGTTGTAGGTCTAATTCACATGGAAAGTGTTGTAGCTCCTGTACCAGGGTGGGACCGTTTCCCAGACATAGCTAGAGACTTCTTCCAGGCTCTTCGCTCCGATGCTGGCAATGACATGGTGCCGCAGAAAAACTTCTTTGTTGAGCTTCTACTACCTAGAGCCATCCTGAGGGAGTTACGACAAGAGGAGATGGATGCTTATCGTGAGCCTTTCAAGAACCCTGGAGAGGACCGACGCCCCACCCTCACATGGCCCCGTGAAATCCCCATCATGGGTGATGGACCAGACGATGTGATCGCCATAGCTACAGCCTACCATGCCTGGCTTAAAGGGTCCGCTGAACTACCAAAGCTCTATATCCATGCAAAGCCAGGATTCTTTAGAGAAAGGATCAAGAAAAGCATTGCAGACTGGCCAAACCAGAAGATAGTTGAATCAGAAGGATCACATTTCCTACAGGAAGATTCACCCATCCAGATTGGAAATCATATCAAAGAATTCTTATCTGGTCTTTACGAACAGTAAATCCAGTTCTCTTGAAAATTATGTTCCTTTGTAAAGTCTATATTCCATCCTTTTACATTTGCATGGAACTGTAATTCATCTTAGATAGAAAGCGATTATTTTCCATTTAACCCATTGCGTACGGGAGCTGGATGGTTCATGTATTAAGCCTATGGGAATAATTAAGAGAATGCAGTAGTCAATGGGTTAATATGTTTGAAGACATACATGTATGTCATGAAACACTTCATGTATACATGTGGTTTACTATGGACATGTATATTTTGTTCTTTCCAGTTGTATTTAATTATTAATATTATTTTGTTCAGCAAATCACCAAACTAATATAAAGTACATGGTAAAAACAAAGTACAGAAAAAAGAATGGAAATATCATGCAAAGGAAAAATAGAAATATGTGTTCCCAAATGTGCTCCCCCCCAAGCTGCGTAGGAAGGAAAAAGAGATTCCAATCACTATGACCATTCGGCCTTTCCTCATAACTTGGGGAAAGCATACTCTGGAACACCTAATTAAATTGTCATACAGGGAGAAATGGTACAGTATGGAATATATAATAAACTTCATTCAACATACAATATCTGAGTTGACCTGGGGCGGTATTCTGAAAGCTCACTTAGTGCTCATTTAGCGCTCAATTAGCAAATTGGTATTCTGAAAGCTCACTTAGTGCTCATTTAGCGCTCAATTAGCAAATTGGTATTCTGAAAGCTCACTTAGTGCTCAATTAGCGCTCAATTAGCAAATTGGTATTCTGAAAGCTTACTTAGTGCTCAATTAGCACTCAATTAGCAAATTGGTATTCTGAAAGCTCACTTCAGTGCCTATTCCTAGTTGGCAGGAGGTGCATTGCGGGTATGCAGTGATGCACACAAGGATGCATGCCTGTGGTGTGCGCGCAGAAGTTGAAAGAGGAACTAAAAGAGTTTGGGTATTCTGAAAACTTCGCGGTCAATTAACTTCAAAAAGTTAAAAGACCCAGTAGGTCTCTTACGGTTTTTTTAATGACATGGCACTCTTTTATTGTAGTTTTCATGTAAAATGTTGCCCGTTCAATCGCAAGGATGATATGTTTGATTAAATGAGAATTACCTTATCCATTTTGGTACAGAGAAGAAGTCTTGGAGTTGGTTTTCAGCTTTTTGTGGATGTTTGAAATCAAGAAAGTCAAATTATTGCAAGGCCGTCTGATTTCATGGTTTTCAGCTTTTTGTGGATGTTTGAAATCAAGAAAGTCAAATTATTGCAAGGCCGTCTGATTTCATTTTACAGCGGCTCGTGCAGGCAGTAGTTCATTACACACTTGGCTATGTTGAAGCTAGAGCATGTATAAAACATTTTTCTTCGTTACAGCGCATCTGATTGGTGGAAATGGACTAAAAAGAGGAGGAGCATATTTTGACTATGCGGGACTTGATTGAGCATTAAGTGAGCTTTCAGAATAGCGATTTTGGAGGTCTATTAACGCTCAATTAAATAGGGGACTTACGAGGAAAGTTAACTGAGCTTTCAGAATACTGCCCCAGTACTAAGTAAAATTCATATGAAAGTAGTATTTTTAAAAATTAGAATAAACTCGTTTGGATATAACAGAGTGTAAAAAAAATACCAACTACATCGAACATAAGAACAATAATATATGAAATTGAGAGTGCACCACGAATGAATGTCAATAATGTACTGTAATAAGTCAAATAATGCATTAAATGACTTCTTTATCAGCCATATGTTTACAGTACATGATGGGGAAACTGAGGCCAGAGTAAACAGGGGAGACAGGTATCATTATATTTAATCATTTTGTTGAGTTGTTCTTGTTGAAGGAATTTAGGTGTTTTAGGAATAATGACAATAGATTAAGGTCAGCACTATGTTTAAAGTGTACCAGTCACCTAAAAAATAATTTGGGTACAGCTAGAAAGTATAAAATAAACCTCAAAGAACTTTACCTCGCATTCTATAGGTCAAAAGCAAAGGAGTAAGAAGAAAATAAAGGATAACCTGAAAAGGCGCACACAGAACCAACTCCAACTTTGGTTCCACGTGGGCCCGCTTCTTTGCGAGCATGTAAGTTTGCGTTGACTAGTCTACTCACAAGTGGCTTTTACGTTTAATATTCAGAGTGTACTGACTTGCCATATCTTTTTATAGAAGTATTACTTGAATCCCGTATTTTGAATATACATGTATATAGCTACATGACACCTCTAACATACAGAGCAAAACATTTTTTTGGTGATTGGTACCTTTAATATGAATCGAGGAAATCTATAATTATTTTGGTGAGATGAAGAGACCCTGGGTTCGAGACAGAAGATGTTTAAATTGAAGCATATCCAAAAGACAATAATTTATTTGTAAGTTGTTTGAGATAAATCAATTTCATCTGAAATAAGAAGAGGATTAAATCTCTCTTACATTAATATATTTTGATATCTTAAATATGTGGGAGTATGAGACTTTTCACACTCACTTCTGGACCGCTCCAAGTTAAAGCGCTCCAGAGGAACGGTTCTTGAAGAACGGTTCGTTTGCTTCACACTCACACACATTTTTTATGTCTCGAATCGCACAGCGAGTCAAAGGGGTCTTGTTGCTATGGCAGCTCAGATCAGCGGGTAAAATTTTTCGTGCGGAATCCAAACCGTATAATGTGTAAGGTATCAAATCGCTCAATGTATCAAATCACCCATTGATTTTCCGCGAAACACACACTCACTTCCGGTTGAAGTACACTTTAGCATTGCTTTGCTTTCACACTGCCACGTTGGAGCGGTCTAACTAAGAACCGTTCCTCAAGACCACCTCGCGAGGTGGTCTTCTGGAGCGCTCCAGAAGAATACTTCCTGGACCACTTGAGCATTCACACTCACCTGGGAACCGCTCCTGAGGAACCGTTCTTAGAGCGCTCTAACGAAGTGAGTGTGAAAGGCCTCTATGATTTTCCTGTTTGTAAACGAAGAACATTATTTTGTAGTCATTTGTGATGTGACCCTGCAGCCCTAATTGTTATTCCATGTACGGTAATATAAATGAATAAAATATAATGCAACTGTGATTAATCTGTGTGAAGTGTTCTTTATATAGAGAGAGTCAAAACCTGCTCTAGCGACCACCCGTATAGAAAGACCACACTGTTTGTTTCAATAGAATAAAGATTCTTATTGAAACATGTATAAAAGGAATCTGTACCTAATGACCACTTGCTCATAAAGACCAGTTTTGTTGTCTTCCTTGAGCATACAGGTTTCACTGTAGTATGTTGTGACAATGTGCAATCTGTAGGAATCACAGATTTATACATACATGTATTCGATGATGTTTTATCTAACGTTTGTTTTTTTACCCTACATTATGAAAGCTGCTTATCTTGAGCTGTGGTAACAAAATTTCATTTGAAGTGAAACTATTATCATCACATGTTTATCATGCAATAGGGTGTGTTAAGTAGACCAACAAATATGACCCAAAACCTTGCTGGAAATCATATTCACTGAAAAAATAAACTTAAATCTGCACATACAAGACCACTTTTTATGAACATGTGTCAAGATGACTAGCTGACTTTGCTAATACATTAGTCATTACTCAGCTATTACAATTTACAAGAGTTTAGCAAACACCTTTTATTTCTAATTTTATGCCTCCGCCTACCGAAGGTGGTGCTGGAGGCATGTTTTTGGGTTGTCCGCTTGTCCGCCCATCCGCTTCTTCGTTAACACGATATCTCAAGAACCATTTGAGGTATGAACTTGAAACTTGTTGATAGTATGTACCATCACAGGAAGACGATCTAATTAGATTTTGGGCTACGTACATGTAGGTCAAAGGTCAAAGATCATAGAGGTCAATATATGAAATTGTAGGGTTTTAGCCTTATCACAGTTTTCCAAGAACCAATTGAAACAGTCTGTCTCAGGTTACTGGGCTAAAGGTTAGAGGTCATGCAGGTCAGTTCACAGAAAAGTGTATGTTTTAGCCTCATTATTTCAAAATTGCAAGGAATATTTGAGTCAGGAATTTCAAACTTGGTACCAATATGTATCATAGGGAGATGAACTGAAAGATCTTGGGGTAAGTAGGTCAAAGTGGAAAGGTCTAAGGTCACATAGCCCAGTCAGTTATATTAAATTTTTAGTGTTGTACATGATCAGTTTCATAAAAACCTATTGATGGATGTAAATCAACAAATGTGCAACAGCATACATTTAGGTGAGTAAAGCAAGAGTTCGGAGATTAGTAACAAAAATGAAGATAAATGACTTTGAAAATACCAGTAGTGAAAATTATGAAATACAGTAGCAAATGGTCATAATGAATGAACTGAATTTGGGTGAAGGCATGCATATTTTTGGTTTTGAATTCTTCACTAGATTTCATGATTAGCTTAAATATAATTATCAAAACCCTGTGGAAAAGTGAAAAGTCAAAGAGAGATGAACCCTAAGGTTTCTTTCGGATATATGACCTGCTGGGACAATAGTTTAAACCTTTTTTCAGCTTTGGAAACAAACTGCAATGAGAAATATGAATTTCAAAAAACAGAAAGCCCTGAAAAGCTTTTGTGAGAAGTTATCTATGGACTAAATTGAAATTGTTAATATCAAAATATATTTAGGTATTTTACAAAAAATGCAGTGCGTGATGACCTTGTCAGTTTGGAAACAGAGGGTTAATTCAATTCACTTCATACATGATACTTTGAACCAATAGTGTTGCTTGTACTATACACCATCAGATAATACTCATCACTTTAACTTTACCCTGAAAAAAGTAATATTGAGCTATGCAAGTACACCACACAGACACACATTCCTATATGCATTGAGGAACATCATACTATGTTTGTTCCCCTTTCATTCTGCCTGTATAATAGATACTATTATCTCTCACCCCCCTCTCTCTCTCTCTCTTACTCCTGTGAACCCTCTCCCTCTCTAAACTTCAATCCTTCCCTCCTTTCTCAATCCTCTCCTCTTTTTATACCCCCGCCAAACGAAGTTTGAAGGGGGTATACTGGAATCAGTCGATGGTTGGGCGGTCGGTCGGGCGGGCGGTCGGGCGGTCGGTCGGTCCGTTGCAAATCTTGCGGATCGAACTACTTCCTCAGTTTTTGACCGAAAGTCATGAAATCTGGTACACACATTGGTCTTGGTGGGAAGATGTGCAAGACATATTTTTCGGATCAGTCGGAATCTGCGTTGCCATGGTAACGGCATATTTATGGCAGAAAATCAAGGAAAACAGCTTGCGGATCGAACTACTTCCTCAGTTTTTCACCGAAAGTCATGAAATTTGGTACACACATTGGTCTTGGTGGGAAGATGTGCAAGACATATTTTTCGGATGAGTCGGAATATGCGTTGCCATGGTAACGGCATATTTATGGCAGAAAATCAAGGAAACACATTGCGGATCGAACTACTTCCTCAGTTTTTGACCGAAAGTCATGAAATTTGGTACACACATTGGTCTTGGTGGGAAGATGTGCAAGACATATTTTTCGGATGAGTCGGAATCTGCGTTGCCATGGTAACGGCATATTTATGGCAGAAAATCAAGGAAACGCCTTGCGGATCGAACTACTTCCTCAGTTTTTGACCGAAAGTCATGAAATTTGGTACACACATTGGTCTTACAGGGAAGATGTGTACAACATATTTTTTTGATGTGTCAGAAGCTGCGTTGCCATGGAAACGGCATATCTATGGCAGTAAATCAGGGAAAACTCTTGCGGATCGAACTACTTCCTCAGTTTTCGACCAAAAGTCAAGAAAGGCTGTTCTCACGGGGCGGGGGTATTAATCATCATCTTCAGTGATATTTCTAGTTTTAAAATCTAACTTTCTATCTATCTTCCTATCTTTTCTCTCTCTCTCTCTCTCTCCATCCTCAACCCATATTTGAAATTATATCCGACAAACAACAATCTCTTCTCAATATTCCATGAATTTGAAAAAGTTGAAAAATGTTTCATGAAATCATGATGTAATTACGTTATATTCTGTTGAAAATGGAAAATAAATGAAATGAAATGAAATGAAAATTTCAGGTTAAAAATTTTATGGGTTAACATTTAAACAGTATGAAGAAAATGTAGGATAATAAAACCCTGCTCATGGAATCTTAAAGATCACATTGCAAGAAAATTCCATCAAAATAAATATTGGCTTAATACTTATTATTGCATAGATGGCATAAATTATACAAGGTTATCCAAATTCAACGCTTGGAAACATTTGAATTAATGATTATTATCAATTATAAAACGGTAAAATACAGCCCCCGATATAGCAGCTGAAGAGCTCCTTGAACGCTGCTGAGATGTGTGACGACACACGAAGGACCAGTCCTGTCTAAGCAGACGATGTCCCATAACATCTTACACATTTTTCAGTGCCTGTTTTGCCATCTCCTCTTCACTTATTTCTCTTACTTGACTAGCGTCAGTCTTAATGTTAGTCTGTTGCCTCACTCTTAACTTCGTGTATGGTATTATTTTGATGAAAAATGCAGCGTTAAAAAAATAAAGGAATGAGTCACTTGTAAACAAAATACGACGCCATTGTATTTTCAGCTGCTTGCACCGGGGCATGTTCGGCGTTTCAAGGGGAACGAATACAATCTGTGATATTATTTGGAGGGCTTTTCAATTTGAAAATGGGGTTTATTTCATTGATCATTGACCCTTCTCCTGTGTATTTACAATCAAACGGTTTTAGTTATCAGAATCAGTTTCACATTCCCTTTTAGAATGGTGTGAAATAAAGTCATGTTAAATATACCAAACTCTTTATAATTTTATAAATAATTGCATTGCAATTACGTTCATTCATTATAGGACGTCGTCTGCTTAATTAAGCAGGATCGGTCCCGAGTGTGACGACATCAAAACATCGCTATATTTCTGGCGAATCCTCGGATATTCCAGATGCTTAGAAGAGCTTTTATTTATGTTGTTGTTATAATCATCAGATACGCAGTTGACATAAAACTTATACGATTGCCAACTGTACGCTTCCCAGTTTCTAGTGATACATTAATTGCCATATTTGTGATTTTCTTGCATTGTGATCTTTAAGTTGGACTATGGTGCCTATTCTATGCAAGCGTATGGTTGCATTGAAAGTAATATTTGAAGCTCGATATTATTTTAAACATATCATAGCGATATGGCACTAACATATTGAGTAAAATCTTTATTGGCAGTCTATTTCAGGAGGAGCAAAAAAACTTTGAAAATGTTTGACCAGAGCCTGATCGGTTATGATTAGGCATTTTATACGTCTGTGACATTCAATAATTTATGAATTACAATTTTAGAAGGCGACCATGGCAACCAAATTTTATCAAATTTTAACTCCTTCTGTTATGCCCTTTACAAAGAAACATAAAATGAAATTACATGTAAATACTTAGAAAGAAGAGAAAATAGGTTGATGGATCATATTTAAATTTGAAGAAATGTTTTCTTAGATAAGTAAAATTCATATGAGGTATCACAGGGGCTACAAATAACTGTTAAAACATAACTCTCACAGTCTAAAAATTAGATTTCAAACTTTCATTTTAATATGGATGTACATATAGCTATCAAAATATATACAAGAACATGGAAAAAAAATTAACAAATGACTATACAGTGCGTATCAAAGAAAAGCTACACACTTTGAAAATATTCTCCAAAATCATAATTTCACAATATTAAGAATTTATTTCTTATACAAGTATGGGTGAGGGTCTGTTACATCGGATGACACTATGAGTATTGATAATATTGGAGTACTGGCTACTTTTGTAAATATCTTGCAATAATTTGAATTTGATCAAAGTGCGTTATCAGACAGTAGCTGCATGTTCTCTGCTAACCATAAATAATTGATTTCAAGGAGAAACCTAACATTCAATTTACACCTCTTCTTGAAATTTTTTATTCCTCTTAAAAGTTACATGACCTTTAAAGAAACAACATCTTGTATGACAAATAAGAATTTAACAGATAATCAAATTTAATGATTAATAAAACTGTTTTAACATTTCTTCAATTAAACATGTACGTGGAAGATATCATCCGAGATTACAGTACATCCTTTCCACATGCCCCAGACAGTAATGCATCCTCAACTAGTTAGAGGAGATGGGGCAAAGAAACAAACAACATTAAATGGTAAAAAAACAAAAAAATAAACACTTTTTTTTTAAATGAAATATTTTAGGTCCATCTTCCTGTAATGCATTGCAATTTCCATCATTTCAACATGCTCCAGTTAAAAATGAACCTCTGCAGAAAGACATAATCTGCAATTCATTTGTTTGTGTGCGCACACGTGCATGTGTGTGTCTGTCTGTGGAAGGGGGGGGGGGGGTGGACTTGGGGGTTAGGTTATTTATTTATTTATTTATTTATTCAATGGTTTATTATGTGTTATGTACACAATAGCAGATACATTTTGCAGCCTCGTGGCTGAATTGCATGTTCTGTTACAATCGCACGAGTACATGTATAAATACAAATCTAAAACAGTTAATACAGTAATGGTAGGAACGGTAGTAACAAAATGATAGCTAGGCAGGGAGGGAGAGGGAAAGAGAAAGAGAGAGAGAGAGAGAGAGAGAAGATTAACAGAATGTGTATAAAATACAAATGCATAGTTGCATATTTACATATTCATGTAGTAAATGTACAAAGCATGCACAATTGTTGACATCAGTATTGAGAAATATTTGGAAAATTCTGTGATAGGTAGAAATGAACATAAGCTTCACTACATATTATATACTTTTATGTTTTGTCTGGATATTAAATTAAATTAGAGTAGAGAAGTTTGGTAGTTGTGTGGAACGTCTCACATCCCTGCTACTCAGGCATAGAGAGTGACATTGGAGAGGTCTCTGCCCACCCTACTAACAGACTCGTACTATAGTAATACATAGTTTAATATAATAATAAGAGCATGCTACAGTTTGCTCAAACCTCAAAATAAACAGAACAGAGCAGTCACATTCCAGAAGAAGACATGAAAGAAGCGTTTAGAAGGTGGTATGAAATAAAACATGAATGACAAGAATTTGTTTGTTTGTAAGGTTTAAATGTAAGGAATAACATTCAGTCAGAGTGCAAATTGCAACTGCACAATTTAGTTTGTATAGTCATTCAATGAGTTATGAAGTAATTACCAAAAAAAATTATGCTTCATTCATAAGGTCAACTAGGAATGGAATAGGGCTTTTATTATATCTGTTAGTTCTACATTTAACACCTGCATATGCCGTCACTCTCCTGAGAGACCCTGAGTATCGGTGTTCCAATTTGGCAGGTAGCCAGTCCCGGAAATGAGGAGAGGTAGTGATTGACTTCGCAAACTTTTTACATAAAGTCACGTCTTCTTTCCGCCAAAGGTTTGAGTTTAGTCGTTTTCAAGGCACTATCATAAGTAAGGCCTATATAATCTTTACCAAGTTTGATTTTTACTGCTCGTTTTTGGATCATCTCTAATTTGGCAGTCTGTTGAGCAGTAAGGCCAGGGTGCCAGACTGGGCATGCGTACTCTACCAATGGTCTTACATAACCAGTATAAACTCTCAATAGGTCATTCAGTGGGAGGTTAAATCCTTTAAGAGATCTTAGCATGTACAACCTCTTGTTTGCCCCAGACACCATGCTATGGACATGGTCGTCCCATTTAAGGTTAGACTGTAATAAAATGCCTAGGACTTTCACTGACTGTACCTCAAGGAGAGGTTGGTCACCGAGTCGTATGGTGGAAGCGGGAAGTGGTGCTCTTCCAAAATGCACTCGCATCACATGGCATTTACTTGCATTCAGAAGCATGTTGTTGTTATGACACCAACTAAGGTACTCTGCATAACACCAACCGCACTCCGTGTTGTTGCTTCAGCGATGGTCATGTCGTCTACATATTTCCATTTTTCCAAGTTGGAGGATGCAAGGGCATCGAACATAGAATTCTGGACAACTACCGTCTTTGAATGCCACCTGATACAAGAAACCCTAGACAACTTCCCAGTAGGGTAGCTGCTAATCAATTTGGGATTGACTTTCCAGGGGCTTATTAGGCGGGGGGAGGGGGGCATTTGTCAGGAGGTTGGTAGGTGGTAGTCAAGGGGTCGTTGTGTATGAAACTCAAAGCCTTGAAATAATCAAAATCTATCATACCTGACTTCTTCTTGGACTGCATCTCTAGACATCGATCATTGATAAGTGTCATAGAGTGGAGCTTCTTCACAGTCTCATTGATGCAAAGATTCTGCCTTGAGCCTAAGGTCACCAATCATCATCATCACCATCAATATCATCATCGTCGTTATCATTATCATCATCATCATCATTGTCACTATCATGACCATCATTATTATTAGCAGCAGCAGCATTATCATCACCATCATAATCATCATAATCATCATTGTTATCATTATCATAATCGTTATCATCATCATAAGCATGACTATCATTGTCATCATCATTGTCATCATCATCAAGGACAACATCAATATTCCTATCCTTTGAATGACTTAAATCAATTCGCATTACTTTGATTGCTTCAAAATCCATTAAAATGACATCTCAGTGAAATGACTTTACACAGTTAATGCCAGAGGATGAATAAAGACTAGCTGTGATAGTGGAATTCCTCATGAATAAATAATAAAGCATTCAAACCCTGGCCATTGTCCAGGACCATTGTCTGGGTGTTAACCACACACCCCCATAGACACCAATTGACCCCTGTGCAAAGTTTTGTACAGAGGGTTGAAAATGAGCAAAACATGAACCCTAAGTTAAAATTACTCTTGAATTTAATGAACTGATTCATGCTTTCCTTTTAAAATTACCTCCAACTAAATTGTACACTATTCAGCTATTACTCATATCAATGTCAGTGTTCTCTGATATATAGTTTTTGAACTGTTAAGGATCAAAAGTGGGAAATGTTTTTTTGTAACACGAAGTACCTTATGTAAATAGAACACTCAGCACCCCATGTCTTTGTGACACACACATACCTTTTCATTTGCAAGAATCTTCAGGAGTGAAGGAGGCAGGGTTAGAAGAAGAAGAAGAAGAAGACTCTGTAATAATATTTGCATAATATTCAAATGTAAACAAACTAAAGGGTCCGAGGGAACGAACAATTGTGAACATATCAGGGACTTTGGTTGGGTGATTTACTCTTACCCTGGATATTGATATCACATGTTTCCAAGCATGATTCAGCTAAATTCAGTTAATTTAGCTGAATCATGTTTGGAAAAGTAACGCTCACAGGGGATATTGTACGTTAATTTGGACGTGAAATCAGTGAAAAAATGGGAACCGTTAAAAAAACAAATGAATATATGATGGCAATTGTTTCGATATCAGGCTTACATTAGAAAATAATGATTTGGGCTTTGAAACGAAGAGAATGCTCTTAACTGCACTGTGACATTGATTAAACCACTGATACTGCTAGAAAATCTGGTGTTGGATAGAAGGGGCTGACACTTAAAAGGAAAATGAAGTAAAGATATTTCTTCGAAAAGAAAAGGTGCAAGTGTCAAAATAAAAGTGGCGCTTTCAGATTGAATACTGGCAAATGTCAGTCATGATGACAGGACACTTTTCAGGGTCACATGGATACTTTCTTTCCCCTAAAAATGGGCATTCACCAAGCATGAAAATAGACCCGAAAGAATAGAAAAGAGGCACTGATCACAAAAGAAAGGGGTACTAATAACAAAGGTGGTCTGTTAGTTCATCTATGTATATCCTCTCTTCCGCGCCTCGGCATAGGCTACCTAGATAGATGGCGCGTTATAAATGTCTATTATTATTATTATTATTATAACGGGACTTATCACAAGGAAGAGGGACATTTAAGACATGGTAATATGGCACTCATTAGAAAGGAAAAGTGGCATTACCTACAAGAGTAAAGGGGGTACTTCCATTAATAGGAGGGGCACTTTTTATGTAGAAGGTTATTTTCCTTATAGGTACACTTCACTTTACAAAGGAGCACGTTTTATATAAATGGGGCACCCCCTATGCCAAAAGTGCTCTTTTTCTATTTGAAAGGGTCATTTCCCTTTGTAGAAAATGCATTTTACCTTTGCATAAAGGGGCAATTCCGTATCTAAAAGGGAAACTTTCTTATGTAGAATGGGCACTCCCCTCAATCCTGCTGCAGTGTTGCCTTTACTACCCCTATCCCTTTACCCCCCTCCTTGCTGCCTCTTTAACCCCCCCCCCCCCCCCAACTCCACACACACACACACATTCTCGGGAAAATAGGTTTTATATCCCCCCCTCCAATGTTAGTGCGACCGGCGCCCCCTTTCATGAACCCTATTTATGTCCTTTCCATCCAGTTGATTGTTACCTTAAAAATTGATATTATTTTGGCTGGGGGGGGGGGGGGGGGGCAGGAAGGGGAACTGGGGGTAGGTTACACCCCGGGGTCTTCCTGCATGTCCTGTATTTACAAGATATCACATCATTAATTAATATATTTGTGCATAATTCCCATTATACAGCTCACAAAAATGATACAATGTGTATAATCCATATTTCCGGACCATGGAAGGGGGTCACCCCCACCATGCCCCCCCCCCCCCCCTGATCCTGAATCCGGTTTGGGTGGCTCCCCTTCCTGTTTTGAAATATATCGCATCGTAAATTAATATACTTGTGTATAATTTCCATCATGCAGCTCACATATAATGTGCATAAAATCAATAGGGTTTCTGGACCATGGAAGGGGGTCACTCCCACCATGCCTCCCTCACCCTGATCCCGAACCCGGTTTGGGTGGCTCCTCTTCAAAAATCAAAAGTTAGTCCATAAGGAAGCTCGGTACCAAAAATGGTGCTTTTATCCACCTTGTAACGGTAATCCATAAAATTGACGCTAAGCCACCCCAATAAGTGCCCAACTTTTCAAGCAGAACGCAATATTTCGTTCTCTGTGTTCCTAATTCTCATTTCATATACCATATACATAATCTATCTTGTTTAAAATGCGAGTCATTTTCGTCTCCCTCTAACAGCTGCATCGTACGTTTCTTTACTCTCATTCATTGTACTATTCCTACCACCTGTACTTTTTAAATGGAAATGAAAAATAAATTATTTTTTTTCCTTTTATTCGTTGCACCCTCATACCCTTACTTTCTCTTTATCCAGCATCTGCCTGTTTTATAGTTTGGTGCATGATTAAAGGTTCTTAAAGTAGAACTTTAATGATTTTAAATATTGGCTTAATACTTATTATTGCATAGATGGCATAAATTAAACAAGGTTATCAAAATTCAACGCATGGAAACATTTGAATGAATGATTATTATCAATTATAAAACGGTAAAATATAGCCCCCGATATAGCAGCTGAAGAGCTCCCCGAACTCTGCTGAGATGTGTGACGTCACACCAGGGACCAGTCCTGTCTAAGCAGACGATGTCCCATAACATCTTACACATTTTTCAGTGCCTGTTTCGTCATCTCCTCTTCACTTTTCCTTACTTTTCTCTTACTTGACTAGCGTCAGTCTTAATGTTGGTCTGTTGCCTCACTCTTAACTTCATGTATGGTATTATTTTGATGAAAAATGCAGCGTTAAAAATAAAGGAATCAGTCACTTGTAAACAAAATAAGACGCCATTGTATTTTCAGCTGCTTGCACCGGGGCATCTTCGGCGTTTCAAGAGGGAACAAATACCATCCGTGCTATTATTCGGAGGGCTTTTCAATTAATTTTGAAAGTGGGGTTTATTTCATTGATCATTGACCCTTAGCCTGTTTATTTACAATCAAACGGTTTTAGTTATCAGAATCAGTTTCACTTTCCCTTTTAGAATGGTGTGAAATAAGGTCATGTTTAAATATACCAAACTCTTTATAATTTGATAAATAATTGCATTGCAATTACGTTCATTCGTTATAGGACGTCGTCTGCTTAAGCAGGATCGGTCCCTAGTGTGACGTCATCAAAACATCGCTATATTTCTGGCGAATCCTCGGATATTCCAGATGCTGAGAAGAGCTTTTATTGATGTTTTTTTATAATCATCAGATACGCATTTGGCGTAAAACTTATACCATTGCCATCTGTACGCTTCCCAGTTTCTAGTGATACATTATTTGCCATATTTGTGATTTTTCTTTGAATAGCTACTTTAAAGGAATTGGGAAAAGTTGACCATGTCTACATAATAATTGGTTTATACTGTGTTGTTTTGGAATCATCAAAATAGATATATAAATTGACTCAATCTCGCTGAAAAGCACATGTACTGCACACAGAATTGGGTATATGTGACTATGTACACACACAAGTGGCATGAACGTTCGCCCCGAACACTTTTTCAGCTATTGCTAGTCATATTTCGAATATAAGAGCATTTGAAGAGCAATTCTTTTCAGGGGATGTTTCCAGCATGATATTCTTCCAAAATGACATAAAAGGGATGAGAAAGCTCACAAATTATTTTTCACCTTTCCCAGAACTCAAGATTCCCTTTAACCGTGTACGTATAGTTTCCTCTAGGAATACACCGGTATATAACATACTTTATGCAATCTGTTTGATTTCGTTATATACTGTAAGAGCGAGCGAGTTATGGGGACACTTTAAAATATTGCCTTTACTTATGTAAATTATTGGCACGAGCGAGCGGAATGAGAAATTGTGCCCATTTTGCTTCCCGCTCCTCTGCATTACATTGTAGTTGTAATAATATGGGTACCTGTAAAACCGTACCGATTCTTTGAAGCTAGATATGGCCCTTTTTGTAAAAAAAATGTTGGAAATATCCGGGTAAGGGGGCACTTATATAAGAAGAGGAAAGGACTTTTATCAGAGATGGAAAGGGCCACTCATAAGAGATGAAAATGGGCACTTACAAAAAGAGGAAAAGGGCACATATTAGAAGGGAAAAGCGGCACATACCAGAAGTAAAAATGCACTTATCAAAGGAGAAATGGGCATATATTAGAGAGAAAAGAGGGCAATATTTAAATTCCAAATGGGGCACTTATCAGAAGGAGAAAAGGATACTTATTGGAAAGACAAGGTGGCAATTATCAGATTTGAAAAGAGCCACTTATCAGAAGTAAAGAAGGGCACTTATCAGAAGCGGGAAATGGGCACTAATTAGAAGGGAAAGGGGTCACCTATCAGAAGTAAAAATGTACTGATCAAAGGAGAAAAGGGCATATATTAGAGAGAAAAGAGGTGCAATCTTTAGATTGGTGGTGAAAAAAAAAATGTCGCTCAGTGGGGGGGGGGGGGGGTACACTGTCGCTTGGTCTACCACCACTTGGTCTAATTACCAGTTCGTCGAACTCCACGTGGTCTAACTTCACTTTGTCTACAACCAGTTTATCTACTTACCACTTCGTCTAATTTCCATTTGGCCTAATAACCAATTCGTCTAACACCCAGTTTGACTAACCCCATTTAGTCTAGAACCCATTTGGGCTAATTTTCACTTCGGCTAATTTTCACTTCGTCTATTTCCAAATAGTCTAACAGTCATTTTGTCTACAAACCACATAGTCTAATATCCATTTGAGCTACACCTACTTTGACTAATACCATATGGTCTACCTATGATTTGGTCCAATTCCATTTAGTCTAATAACCAGTTCGGCTAGTTATCATTTAGTCTAACTGTCATATGGTCTAATGACAATTTGGTCTATTATCCATAATAACCAGTTAGGCTACTTATCATTTGGTCTAATTTTCATATAGTCTAATGACCATTTGGTCTAATTACTATTTACTCTTCTGGCCATTTAGTATCAAGTTGAGAAAGGACAGGAAATGAAACTTCAAAGAAGTCATCTACGTAAATCTGCATTAAAAGAGTTATTCACCTTGCTGCTGCTTATATCAAGATCAATCAATACCCCTACATTTCATATCTCAATTTATTAAAATCAATTATTTACTATTATTTTTTAGTAATTAAAACATTCATAGGTCTCCTCTTCCTTTCATGACTTAAGTAGAAGAACCTGATTTTGTATTGCACTTCAAATTATGTTTGTTGGGTTGATAATCTGTTATTCATGTTTCTTATTTGATATCCGATGTACAAATGTTTGTGCAAGTGGTCAGTAAAAGCTAGGGGCGGTGCCAGGGTATTTTCATAGGAGGGGCAAGACGACCCACAGACTTGGGGTTTCAACGAATTGGGTACCTTTTTTTGGAAAAGGGGAAACTTAATTATAAAGGGTGAAAACAAGAATGGAAAATGGAGTTTTGATACGTTGCTGTACCCCTATTGTATTTAAAATGGAGTCAAAAGGGGCCTGGGCTTTCGATCCTAGCAGAATCTTCGTCAGAGGCAAAAATACGAAGATTCTGCTAGGATCGAAAGCTCAGGCCCCTTTTGACTCCATTTTACTCCATTGGCTCGCTATTATTGGATAAGCAGTTTTCAGCAGTTTGTTTTCCCTATTGTATTTAACATACATTTTAAGGATATATTTTCTAATCTTTGCATAATGTGCAATTCTGCTCTACTCCTAACTTGCAAGCGAGCTATCAAAAATACGATGTTCTTGTTGAAGGTCATGCATGGTGCTTGCATTATACAGTGATTTCATGACGAAAATGCCGCAAAAGCGTTTAATTTCAAGCACAATCTCTCAATAAAAAAATAGAGAGCGAGTAGCGAGCAAGCTTCGGGCGGGGAATATCTTAATTGCTGCAATACATTTGTATTAAACTTTTGGGCACTGTGTACCCAGCTCTCGCTAAGTTCCTGCTCAAAGGTGTCACACTGTTGTCATATCAAGAACTAAATATTCTGCCATTAAGCTTCTCTGATTTTTTTTGAGCTATGCAAACTGCTATTTTCAGGGGCGGCGCTACAGGGGGGGGGGCAGGGGGCGGTTGCCCATTATGATTTTTAAAGTGACCAAAAAGAAAGAGTGAGAGGGAGAGAGGACAAAGGAAAAAAGGACAAGATGAAGAAAGAAGAAGAAAGAAGAGTATGCAACTATTATTATTATTATTATTATTATTATTATTATTATTATTATTATCATCACTATCATTATTATTAATTTTATCTAAAACGTAAATTAACTCTCTCGTTGGCAGGGGGGAACAATGTCAAAGGTGATTTTGCTAACTGTTTGGAGGAAACTCCCTGCCTCTACGACAGGAGACACCAAGACTACAATAATAACACCAAGAAAACAAGGCTGTGGGCTGAGAAGGCTGCAACATATGAGGCCTGCACTGTCAAGCAGCTTCTCAACATCTGGAAGACATTCAGGACCAGGTTTGGGAAGCTGACTGATGTGGCCAAGTAGAAATTAATAGCACGCACACAACGACCGTACGAGACCGTTGTAGAGTGTTGTAGACCGTTGTTAATTGACCGTAGCAACACTGTTAAAAACGTTGCAGAACATTACACACCGTAATAATGTCCGAACATGTATCAATGATCCTATGGCATTTCATTCAAAATTTCACGTTTCAATGAGCACGTAAGGCTGGAAAAGCCCCTTTTTACGCTAATGGACTAACATTTAATAAATTGCTTGCTTTGGCTATCTATCACAAGTCATCTTGGTGAGTTCTATATTTATTTTAATAAAAATTCCGGTGTGTTCCGCTTTAGGGAGCACAAAAGATGAGGAAATTGTGCAAATGAGAAGAAAGTTTAGGGCTTCGATCTTGCTTATTGGATATTGATTTGCCGTTAGGTTCCTGTTTGTTGGTGACCTCCTGAAGATATTTCAGCAATTTTATGCAATAGCTCATGGTAGAATGAGCACAAATCATCAATAAAAATGCCAAATGTCACTTATGTTAAAGTGGCATCACACTGGTAAAACTTAAACAGCGACATCTTACAGTGACTGCTGAATTAAGATTATATTTTGAAAATTAATTGCATTCTAATTTGAATTTTGACAACAGACTTCTATTATTTTTTACTTTGCATATGTGGAAGATTGCCTATAGGTACATTCCAAGCTTCTACAAACTAGAATGGGGCATGAGGGGAAAATGAGAGGCACAAACACTTTTCAAATCCTGTTAAAATATGGCGCCATTAGGAGCTTCAGTTTACTGTCACTTCAGATATTAATTTCCTCCATTATTGAAAATAAAGCTCACTCAACCGTGAAATTTTGCGCACAAGTCATTTGGTATACATGTATTAGGAAAACGTAGGCTGCATGCCTTCTGATGCTGAAAATTTGAAATTTGTTTCGATATCATTGCATCAAAATTATGAAATTGGGATTGTTAACTTTAAAAAGTGACCATTTTGCATTTAGGGTGTGCTCACTAAAGCGTGACCGAATGATTTCCCCTAAATTTTACATGAAAGGTAGCTGAGAAGTACAGCTTCATGTCTCTAGCGAAGCTAGCGACCAAAAATAATTGTGCATTTCCGTTGTGAAAAATCATAAAAATAACATATTTCGGCATATAATGACTGAAATATGAGGATATTCGGGCACATCACTCCCTGAATATGACGTGTGAGTTGCCGGAATATCGGCACTTTCAAAATCCGGGGGGGGGGGGGGTGGCTGCAGCCCCCCCCCCCCCTTCTCGTACGTCTATGCCTATGTTAAGTACACAGTTGCAATTGATTTTAACTTGCGATTGTTTCAAATAAATCGCTTCAACTCCTTTTAAGGCGGGCACTGGTTGATAAAAGCCATTAATTTAGGTCAGAATGTTTTCTTCTACATGTGTAATTCCTTATTTCTATTTTTTACGATGAGGATTGTTTTACTCTCATTGTCTTTTAGTGTTTTGTAATTCGTTATGCTTGTAAAAGTTATTTCAAACTTCAGGTCAGCGGTTGTAACTGTTAAAAACGCAGACTGTGCAGTAAAATGAAGCAACTCATTAGAATCTGTACAAATGATTAATGGTTTATTATGCTGTAAGCAGCTGTATAAAATGAAATATTTTCATCCATGTTTAGAAATGATGGTATTTTGGAAAAGTTAAAGAACATGTTCAATGATTTTAATCTATTTATGCGGCATAGATAGTTAGGATTATTCCCTGTATGATAATTATTTTAGCCCGACTGAAAGAAAACTTAACATTTTGATCCACTATTCTTCAACGTTGGTTGTATGTTGCTTTTAATCATTATCATTATATTCAATTAGCGATTGCACCTGACCTATATACTTACACATAATATGCCAGTATAAAGAGTTATTTTCATTCTTCAGATGCGGTGTGCTACATAGCAGTGGCTTTAACATTTTTGTTGTTGCTCACTTGTTATCTTTCTTTTCTTGAATTTGGTTTTCGTAAGAAGTAGCTGCTGCACGGCTTTTGTAAAGTTCTGTTGGAATTGTAATGTGTTTGAAAACTATCTGCGTCATAGATCATTTCAGATATGCGGCAAACAAAATGCTGTATAGTTGTGTAAGCAAGGTCATTACTTACAGCATACTATGCTGCATTTCATTCATTTACCTCTACAATTTAAGATTTTAATCTGTTTTAAGAAATGTTAATACTTTTGCAAGGTTAGAAAACATGCTCAATGAATTCAGTCTGCCCTGCTGCATAAATTGTATAAGATATTTTGCATTATAGTTTGGTTTTACTTTTGTTTCCTTTTATGATAATCATATCAGCCTGATGATAAGACTCCTTCCTTAACTTGTTACGATCCATCTTTCTTCGGCTTCGGTTGTTTATGGTATCTATTCATTTATTCATTATTATTACTAGTGCTATTTGTATTATTATTATTGTTATTATTATGATTATCATTATTATTAGTAGTAGTATTATCTGTATTATCATTTTTATTATTATTATTACTAATATCAGTATTATAATGTTTATTATTGATAATATTATTATTGTTGTTGTTGTTGTTATTATTGTTATTATTATTACAATTGTTATTATGAAGTGGACTACCCAGAATTACGATGACGATGTCATTTTGGATGGAGTTATGCGACCATGCAGACTTAGATATTGCACCGGTTACTCTAATATTTCCCTTGTCATGATCGTATAATTGGCCTATAGCCTATACGTATCAGTAATATGCTTGTTATAATATGTTGTGCTACTTTTCCAGGCTATTTATTAAACATAGCAGTGACTCCTTTATGAACTCTCTGTAATATTATGTTGCTGTTTTTATTGCTGTTGTTGTTTTGGGGACCGCAGGGGAGGGCTTATAGAGCCATCTACAGAGCCATATTACAGACTTCGGCCAACTCAATTTATTTGGGCACAACATGGCGTATATTCCTTTGTTTAGTGCTTGCCTAAAAAAGCAACAAGCGCCATATTGCTACCTACATGGAGCCGAGTTGGCCAAACTCTGTAACAGATGGCTCTGAGGGCTAGGGATGCAGGACGCCCCCACCTTATTTTTACTATACACTTTTCATAGTATACTTTTTTAATCACAATTTATGTTGAATATTGACGAATCTTAAAGATAATAAAGTGTCAATGTTTGGCTCGCTGGAATCCAGCAGCGTGGTGCCCGAACATCCTTTTATTTTGGGAAGCGAGATGGTCGGCTATCCTTATCTGCGGGCGGGAAGGTATTCAAAATGTTATAATTGTTTGGATTATCTGGTAACAAAATCATTATTCTATAGACAATATCTACTTTTTTTACTTGCTCACTAGCGCGTAAGATTTAGAAACGGAATAGTTTGGGACAGGGGACGCCCTTCATTAGGGCGAGTGAAGTGCCCAAATATTCCATATTCGGCAGTAGAGTTAAGTAATATTATTCATGGTTCATTATTACATGTTCTATATTTGTCTTTTGATGGTGAAATTGCATTTCCATTACAATTTTTAAAAAAGGGTTTTATTTTTTTCTAACTCGCTTCGCTCGCTTGCAAATTGTAGAAACGGGGAGAATGATATTCTGCCAAGAGGCATCAGCTCCCCCTTTCAAAAACATAATAATAATAATAATAATAATAAATAATATTGGGTATTTATATAGCGCTCGTATCCACCAATGGCGCTCAAGGCATTACGTGGCCATGTTCTGCTTGTAAAGATCTACTTGGAACTATGGTGTGTCTCATTTTCCAAAGCGGTATATACATTATATAAATAACTTCAAGCCAATTTCGTTGTAGCAAATTTAATCCGGAATCCGATCATTCACTTTCTTCAATACATCAGTATGTATTTGTAATCACCGAAGCAATATAATTTTATGAGAAATGAAACACGTATTCCTGAGGCGCTCGCTCTCTACGCTCGCTCACAAATATTGGTTATTATAATAGGAACAATGATAATAATGATGATAATAATAATAATAATTATAATAATGATAATAATGATTATAATAATAATAATGATAATATTGATAGGAATTACGATAATAATGGCTATTTCTCTGGATTTTATTATAATTGTTATCATCATTGTTATGATTAGTGAGTACGAAATTAATATCTTTACACTTGACCGTCTTTTCCCTCCTCCCTATCCGAAATACGGATTGACGACGTATTCTCTGAATTTACAACCCTTTTTCATTTTCGGAAATACGAACCCTTTTAGATTTTCGGAAATACGAACCCTATTTCATTTTCGGAAATACGAACCCCTTTTCATTTTCGGAAATACGAACCCTTTTTCATTTTCGGAAATACGAACCCCTTTTAATTTTCGGAAATACGAACCCTTTTTCATTTTCGGAAATACGAACCCTATTTCAGTTTCGGAAATACGAACCTTCGGAATTATGAACCCTTTTTCATTTTCGGAGATACGAACCTTATTTCATTTTCGGAATTATGAACCTCATTTCATTTTCGGAAATACGAACCTTCGGAATTATGAACCCTATTTCATTTTCGGAAAAACGAACCTTCGGAAAAACGAACCTTCGGAGTAACGAACCTTCGGAATAACGAACCTTCGGAATTATGAACCTTCGGAAAAACGAACCTTCGGAAATACGAACCTTCGGAAATACGAACCTTCGGAAAAACGACATGTAACCTCAAAAACAGCCCGCTACAGTATTTGAAAGATGTAATTCATCCAAGCTAAAATAATCCCTTTTTTGGTTATTGCTATGTGTACCATATTTGCACGGTAAAAGATAAATGCCTTTTTTTATTTTTTTTTATTTTTTACATAGTCCTAGTCTTCTCTTCATGTATAATGTATAACTCTTTTACCAAATCATTATGCAATAGTTTAATATTTCAATCTTTTTTACCAAATGACCTGGGAATGCCATTTTACCTGCCTTTGGTTAATGTTTGTTCGTTTTAAACGGGTATGCATCTTTCTAAAATGTTATTTATTTTACCAATATAAACCTGTAAAGATGAACATCCAGCTTCGGTTGCTTTTGATTTAAAATGATGTAAAAAATGATGTAAAAAAAATACGTTTTGGATTGATTAATAGACCATTATTGAATTGAATTGAAGGTGAACAATAAGCGTTTGGTACAATTGAGTGGATATGATAATTGAATGACCGAAATTATAATTAATAACGCATATCTTATTATTATCTTATCTGATTACTTGACATCGACAGGTATATTCTCTTCCATTATGTATATATTTTGCAAACTACCTATGAACTATATCATAATGTGAGCAAAACAATTAACCCATCTCAAATGTACTTTGGACAAATAGGCCTACATGACATAAACTGATAACTCAAGGCCTCAAGCAGTAGCAGTGCTATTTGGAACCGATCCAAATATTAAGCGTTTTAGAAGGAAACGTGTATTGAGCGCAGGATGGAGTCCGAACAAATTGAACATATATAAGATCCTTATACATAGTTTAAGAAAAAAATTGTAATATATATATATATATATATATATATATAAATAATTTCTTGAAACTACAAAATTTCAATATGGCACGACAAAGAGACATGATAACGAAGCTTTTCGACCTGCACTCATCAGGTTATCACGCAGGTATATAACAAATTACTTGAAATCAACTATATTATACTCGATGAACCCGGACGCAACCCAGACGCCGTAATTTCAGAACAATCGCAAAGCTTGGACGAACTCCTTTTGTCTGCACAGAAGGGGTTCGTGCGATTGAATGTAGGCGGCTTCCAGAAAGCGTAAATGCGCTGAGCTTCTGGCCCGGGACATAATTGAGAATTGATCGTCGGCATAGCTTTGTGCGCAAGCTGGATTGTTCAGCAAGTGGTGGCTATCTTTGGTCTGTTAGCGTGCATTTCAGATTTGCAGGCACGGACGGGCTGCGTGCGCTGATTGGTTGTACGGTTCCGAATAGTCGAGTGGATGTGTTGTTTAATGCGATCAGCCAACCGCTGAGAAGACGAAATTACGGCGTCTGGGTTGCGTCCGGGTTCATCGAGTATAATATAGTTGATTTCAAGTAATTTGTTATATACCTGCGTGATAACCTGATGAGTGCAGGTCGAAAAGCTTCGTTATCATGTCTCTTTTTCGTGCCATATTGAAATATATATATATATAATTAGAGTTTGCCATGTCTACCAATCATTCAACCCTAAAACTTTTATGAAAATATCAATGCTCTATCATCTATCATTACATTCTGTTAATAATATTATTATATTAGAGGAACCAGTATTAGTTATAATAACATCATATTGGTTTTATGCATTTTACTTTGTTTTTGTTTTTTAACTTATTAGAGACAGTGGGCTTTTTATTTCGTTGTCTTGACTAACACACATACTATATATATATATATATATATATATATATATATATATATATATGTATATACAGTGTACATGTATTATATATATTCTAGTCTGGGGAAAGAAATTACATGTAGGGCATGTAGGGGAGAGCGGGGGGAAGTGGGACAAGAATCGTGATTTGGCACTCTTTGCTTTGTAACTTCTACAATATTAATTTTAGCCTCTCCATTTTTACATGGAAATTAGTATCAATAGTAGGCTACAAAACAAGATATTTGACACAATCCCTATATTTTTAGTTTTTATGCAAATAACCATTAAAAATGAAGTACTTGAACGGGGTGAAATGGGACACCATGGAGGTGAACTGGGACAGTAATAGGGATGAAGTGGGACAGTCGGGGAGAAATAGGACAAAAAACTTGAAAATGCTAAATCACCCTTGTTTCTGGTAGTTGTTTAAAATAAGAGCTGGAAATATTAAAGGTAATATATCACTTTGAAAAAGGTCACTTGAAAGTCACTTGTAAAGTTGACTTAAAGATTCATGCCCATTAAAAAAATGTTAAACTATATTTTTGGCAAAAAGTTGTTCATAAGTTGTTAATAATACTTTTACATTTTTTTTTGTTACACAAAAGTTTGTCTGAAGTAGTATGAATGAACTGTAAATAGGAATTGACCCATATGAATTATACCGATTTTTATGTAGACCCATAGATATGTTCATGTAATATGTCTATAGATTATAACTAATAAAAGTACATTTTCCCACACACAAAATGTAACCTGGGTGAACTGTCCCAGTTTACCCCGATAGTATTAAAACAACAACAAATGCCTGCACACTATTATTGTTGGTGTTTATCCTAAAATAGGGTCATATGAGACTTATATGCTGTATGCGGGGTGTTCACTATAGCCAAGTGGTATACTCATAAAATATTTGACAATGAATGATGATATAGCAGTGGATGTATTTGTGAACACTGATAGTTAAGACCTTTCGTAGGATTCAAACTAATTTATAAAAGGTTAATTATTTTTTTAGTTAGGGGTGGTGTCCCAGTTCTCCCGCGTCCCAGTTCACCCCGCTCTCCCCTATATGTAAATCATGAGGATATAACGTTTGTCGGTCCTTCGAATAAGCTTGTAGATCTATTTGTAGATACTAGATAGGAATTTGCTGACGTGATCCCCGATCTGGAATGGTGAATCTTCTTGTAGGAAATGTAACCCTTCTAGCTTGACAATCTTATGATTTGGCCAATCCTCTTCCTCTGAGATCTTCTCTATCCAGTCACTAATGAACCCAGGAGTGGCACGGATAAAGAGCTTCGGTAGATCAGCAGACTCCTTGAGCCAGGCATGATAGGCTGTAGCTATGGCGATCACATCGTCTGGTCCATCACCCATGATGGGGATTTCACGGGGCCAGGTGAGGGTGGGGCGTCGGTCCTCTCCAGGGTTCTTGAAAGGCTCACGGTAAGCATCCATCTCCTCTTGCAGTAGCTTCCGTATGACGGCGAATGGGAGTACCTGTTCCACGAACTGGTTCTGTTTCAGGACCATCTCCTCCCCGGCCTCCGAGCGAAATCCCTGGAAGATCTCTCGCAGAGAGTCAGGGAGGAGCTCCCATCCAGGAAGTGGTTTTATAACACTCTCCATGTGAACGAGACCTGTAGAAAAAAAATGACAATATTAAAGTTTAAAGTTGTATTATGATGAATTTTGGTCTGACGGTAAAGTGAGATAAAGTAATGAAAAAGAAGGTTTCCGATAAAGTAAATGCAGTCTTTAGACTTATGGATGCAGACTTCCGAACAGTCTTCAAGGAGTGAGATTGCACATTAGCCAAAATGTTTGAAAATTATAAGAGTATAAACTCTTCACCGCCCCAATATACCCAGTGGCGGATCCAGGGGGGGGGGGGGCACAGGGGTCACGTGCCCCCCCCCCCCGGCCATTTTTGTTTGTTTTGCTTTTCAGGGAATTATGGAGGGGAACACTGGACCCCCATAACACCCCATCCCCCCCCCCCCCCCCACCAAACGAATTTTCGAGAAGCTGGCGAGACCCAAAAAATACGGGTCTCCCTTTTCCAAAAGTTGACAAACCTTCATTTGTGTGCCCCCCCCCCCCCCCTCTGTTACTCAATCCTGGATCCGCCACTGATACCCGTACTTAATTCGCAAGTGCAAAACAAAATACTTCTATTATTCAGTAGTAAGTTATGTTATGTTGATTGTTGACTATTATTCATCTTTATTCCTAGTAGAAGTAAATAATACTGACCTTCAAGTCTGTCTCTATGCTCATTGGACCAGTGGAAGCCAAGAGCGGAACCCCAGTCATGGCACACTATGCTTAACTGTAACCAAAAAAATTTAAATTTTGATTTGATTTGATTCGATTCAATTATCTAAACACGGTAAAAGCCCAGTTCAGCTATACGTGGCTGATTTAAACTGAGGGAACCATGTAACAATAAAATACAGTGAATTATAAAATATGAATACAAATAACTAGATGAATCTTCGACCGCGCGGTCGGAATTTATGCCTCCGCCATCACCAGCTTGGTATACATGTAGACTCTAAAAAGGATTGGTCCAACAAAATTACAAATCTTTTCACTTAAAAAGCACAGGAGACAGAAAATTTATTTCATTTCATTTTCAAATGAAAAACTTACCATTGATGACTTACAATCATCAAATACACCAAGGAAATAGATATTTTATAGCAAATAGACCACTGTCCCCTTGAAATGTCTAAAATAGGTAGGCCTAGACTCCATACATCACGAACCATTTTTATGTATATAATGACCTCTATGACTTTCGACCTTTGACTTTGAGACCCTAAAATCTAATCAGTTCATCGTCCCTCCCATATGCAAACATGGGCCAGATTAGAAGCTGATCTGTCAAACAGTTCTTCAGTTATTGCAAGAACTAACCCTTTTAATGTACATAATTACCTCTGTGACCTTTGACCTTTGACCTTGAGACCCCAAAATCTAGTCAGTCCCTCCCATAAGAATACATGGGCCAGATTAGAAGCTGATCTGTCAAACAGTTCTTCACTTATCACAAGAACTAACCATTTTTATGTATATAATTACCTCTATGACCTTTGACCTTTGACCTTGAGACCTCAAAATCTAATCAGTTCATCGTCCCTCCCATATGCATACATGGGCCAAGTTACAAACTGATAAAAAAAACTGTTTTTAAGTTATCGCGAGAACGAAAAGGGGACGGACGGACGGACGGACGACCCGAAAACATAATGCCTACGGTGGGCGGAGGCATAAAAATATACAATTCTATGCATAGAAAATATGAGAAAAGAATATTCAAATCATATGATTTAAAATAAAGCTGAGAAGAATATTGCAAAGAATATCAAATGAAAAAAGTTCAATAAGATAAAGTGTAATATATGTATGAAATAATGTAAGAGGACACAGAATATTTAATTAGATTATGTTCAAATGGAGGAAAAAATCTAGCACGTATGCAACCGTGATCTTGATAAAATTAGGCAAAGAAGACCATTAACAAAAACAAAATCATAAACAGAGTAAAAGGTTAGGGGAATAAAATCTCAAACAATATATTAAGTTTTCCATGTCTATAAATTAGTTTTATATTAGTTTATCATTCCATTCCACAATCATAAGATGTAAGAATATTCATATTTCCGAATAAAAAAAAATCATTCCAATTGAGCAAATTGTATATTAGGATTTGAAAATAATGTTAGGTTTTAAAATGATCTTTATTAAGACTGTTTTCCTTCATCATGCTCTAAATGAAAGTGCAAAAATCTCCTTTCAAAATGTGAATATTCTGAAATTCCGAAAGGACTTTGTTTAAAACTTCCTAGTGAACTCTTTTCGGGTTCTATTGACAGGATCAAGAAATATTCAAGACAAACATTAATACCGATTCTTGCATTCAGTGTATGGTCCAAGTTTGCTTTAATAAGAAACAATTTTACAACCTTTTCTGGTAAGTTGACAGAGTCAAACCAAGCAGACAGGTAGCGGTAGTGGTCTACGAATTGGTATGAATGGTTGGCCAGTTTGTTGGAACGTCCCTGGCCAATAAGATCTGGAGCAAGACATCGAGCGATGGGTTCCACGCGTGGTAATACATTCCTCCACAGATACGAAGACGTCGGGTTGCCATGAAGGAATACTACTGCATGTTTACTGCTGCTGTTTTGGGGATCGGAGTCGTAATATGACATCTTCTCACCCAAAACGTCGACTTTCTTGCACTTTCCCCACCATTCATTGGCTGTAACGAGTGGAATTGTCGACTGGTTGCGTGATGCCATTCTAGCAACTAGCTGTACGCTGGTGACATGTTTATGCCCCAACATAGTTTGCAGACTTCCTATTGAACGGAACGCCATCTTGCCGAACATGACTAAATAGACTTGATCTTTGTATAGTATATAGTATAACCAGAGCCACAAATAGTGATTGAATGTGCTCAGAGGTTCAAAGTACGATAGTGGTGTATCCAGATATTCATAAACATGGGAGTGAAATACGATCCACTGCTACTGTCGCATGTGTATATGGAGAATGATAAGGCATTCTTGCTATGACTGTGGAGGTCACCAAGGCACTGGAAACGAGTATAAGGGGAACCATATGTAAATGGTGATATTAATACAGCTACTATATGCTTTAAAAAAATATCTTATTTTTTTCCTTCTATGTAGCAGGAATAAGCCTAGGGTGTTGTGTATATCGGTTCCACCCGACTTTCTGATGGATATGCTAGTTCCAAAAGCTACTGCATGCTCTTAACATAAAATGATAATGTATAACAAAAACAAAACGTTTTCAATCTATAGAGATATTTCAATAATTATCTGAATCGTTGTTCTCTTGAAGTAAAGAGAATATTATTTCTTTATATGTGACCTGCCACCTCAAAACCTACAGTAAGTCGCACGGACCACAACGTAGCAAACAGCCCAAAATAGTGAATTTGCTTGGATCAGTCGATTTTCTTTTTTTGATAGAAATGGGTATTTTCTTTATCATTCTATCATGTCTCAGGTTTGTGAGTCGTAATTCGACTTAGAAATATGTTTTTGGGGCATTTAAAATGACTCCTTTTTGTTCACCTGTCGAGCTAATAATTATTCGATTGAACTACATGGAGCTTTTGAAAGCTTTACTTCTAACGGGTTTAAGTTTGGTAAAAGATGATGACCTGCAACAAAAGTGGAGCTATTTACGGATTGTTATGTAATTGTAAGGGTACATGGTATCCCAACAGTTTCCCTTTTTCAATCATATCATGTGTTCACACATTTTGTTTTTTCATTTCCTAGCATGGGAAGGCTATACGATAAAGTAACTTTGTTTTTATTTTCCCGCAAAAGATTTTTCAATTGGACTTAAAGGGGATGTCCACGTCCCGATTACAAGTTTATTTTTTTAAGAAGTAGAAAATTAAAGCAACGGATCAGTGAAGGTTTGAGCAAAATACGATAAGAAATAAGAAAATTGTGATATTTTGAAGTTGTAATCAATCAAACACAAATTGGCGACATCCGTGACGTATCTTGTGAGATCCTCTCCCCTTCATCATGTACCCCCAAAAAAATCATTAATTTCCATTTTCTCTAAAGAAAATATCCATTCATACATGCACCCTTAGATATGTTCATTGCTAATATATTTACACAAAACCTGTATGATACAAATCTCTTCCTCCATAAAAACTAAGAAAATGAAAATTTATGGGATTTTCTGTACTGAGCAAATGGGAGAGGAGTTCGGACGATACGTCACCAAGTTGCCAGTTTGTGTTTGGCTGATCACAACTTCAAAAATACAAAACTTTCTTATTTCTCGGATTTTGCTAAACATTTCACTGATCTGTTACTCTCATTTTCTGCTTTTATTAAAATTCAACTAAATACCAATGTGGACTTTCCCTTTAAGCTTGCCTACTACAAAATATTACGGCTGGTAAAAGCGGACGCTTTATTTATACAATGCGTCCCAGAAAAAAACGAAACCTTAAAACAAATGGTATGGATGACATCATGATCTCCCCAGCTGGGGTACACAAGCTACTGTCTGCTCTTGAGATCCACAAGGCTACCGGACCAGACAGACTTCCTGCACAACTTCTCAAGGCGCTGTCATTGGAGATAACACCAGTGTTGACTATGCTCTTCCAGGCCTCACTACATCAGGGCGTGGTTCCCATGGACTGGAAGAATGCAGATGTTGTCCCTATCTTCAAGAAGGGTGAGAGATGCAAGGCGGTCAACTACAGGCCTGTGTCGCTGACATCAATCGTCTGCAAGACTCTGGAGCATATTGTCTGCACAAGCATCCATGAGCATCTTGATGATCACCACATTCTGTCAGATGCTCAGCATGGTTTCCGCAAGAGAAGATCCTGCACATCTCAACTCCTTCTCATCATCCAAGATCTCACTAGCAGTGTCGACTCAAAGGACCAGATTGACGTTATTCTGACCTATCAAAGGCTTTTGATAAGGTCCCGCATGGAAGACTCTTGCATAAAATCCACTACTATGGAGTCCGTGGTAAAGCCCATAACTGGATTAAGGATTTCCTCATTGGTCGCTCTCAAAGGGTTCTACTCAATGGTTGCACTTCTCACACCTCTCCTGTTCTCTCGGGCGTTCCGCAAGGCAGCGTCGTCGGACCTCTTCTCTTCCTTCTCTTCATCAACGATCTTCCTGACTGCATATCACCCAAGTCCACGGCAAGATTGTTCGCAGACGACTGCATCCTGTACAGGACGGTGAAGAGTGAGGAAGATGCCCAGAGCCTTCAAAAAGACCTTGACAACCTCCAGGAATGGGAAAAAGACTGGCTGATGCACTTCCACCCGCAGAAATGCCACATCATGCATGTCTCTAACAAAAGGAAAATGTCTCAGACATCCTTTCCTTACTTCATGCACGGAGAGCAGCTACAAGAAACAGATTCTGTAAAATACTTGGGTGTCAACATACAGAGTAACCTGAAATGGAATCACCATGTACATGTGACAACCAAGAAAGCCAACTCAGTTCGAGGCTTCCTGCAGAGAAACGTGAGAGCCTGCCCTCCGAAGACAAAGGCATTACTCTACAAGACCTTGGTACGCCCTGTGATGGAGTATTCTGCAACGGTATGGGACCCATCTACCCAAGAGAACATTAGAAAGGTGGAAATGGTTCAACGTCGATATGCCCGCTTTGTCCTGGGTGACTATCGGCGCACAAGCAGCGTAGCCACCATGCTGAAACATCTTCACTGGATAAGTCTACAAGAGAGGAGGGCGCAACAGAAAGTGTACATGGTCTACAGCATTCTTCATGGTTTGGTTGATCTCCCTGTCACCAACTTCATACCAGTTGCTGGCCCACAGACCCGCGGGATCCCACATAAGTTCAGGGTTCCCTTTGCTAGAACTCACCTGTACCAAACAACGTTCTACCCAGACGCGATCAGACTGTGGAATTCCCTGCCACCTGCTGTTGTCAACTACACCTCCTTGGAGCTCTTCAAGCAGAAGGTGCAACATGTGAAGCTCCGTTGAGCTTCAGGACTGTTTTTTAGCTGCACATAGTTTGATTGTAGAGCAATTTTTACTTGCACTGTACACTCGGCACTCGACAAACACAAGGTACGATAATACGCCAGCGGCGGTCTGTACCAGACTGGAAGAAGAAGAAGAAGAAGAAGAAGAAATGGTTATTGTAAGCAGACTATGTGCTCTATCACAATATTTATCTATTTTCATAAACTAGAAGTAGTGTGCTTCTACATGATACCTTGATGGCATCCATTCGCGTATGCTTTACCGAGCAGCGGCATTTTTAAAATGGCATGTAAAAAGGCATGTAAAAACTCAGTTGTTCCGAATTTGGGTAAAACCGTGAAGACGTTAGTCTCACATGCAAAAATGACTAAATAGAAATAGCAGGTTTAAGAGATATGGTACGTAATATTCCTTTGTCTGATGGCATGCATTCAATCAAAAATTCATAAAACAAGGGTCAATACCAATTTCCAGACGTGGCAGAAGCATACGCCCTCAAAATTTCCAAAATCAATAAATATCCCTCAAAAGATGAAAAAGTGCCCTTCATGTGATGGAAAAGTGACCCTACTGCGGTGGGAAATTGCCATAATTTTGATATTTTTTCTGTCATATGTGCCTTTTCTACCTTGAATTTCCATCTGATGACATTTACTTTACTTTTTATGAAAAATATCACCTTTCTGTCCGTTTTCTTCTTAAAATAAATTTCAGTTCAAAAAAAATGCATTGCAGGTACGATTTCAATACAAAACATGCCCTTTCTTTACCCCCTGACATAGACAAAACAACGACCATCCTTTATTATATGATGAGGGTGTTATACTAATTACCCTCATTTTTGAAAGAAACAGAAGAAAAACAGTCTTCTCATAAGGGCAATGTTTTAAAAGTCATGTTACATTTGGGTCATGTTCGCATGTGATCCTAACATTTTTACGGCTTTACCCAATTCCGGCACAACTGATTTTTACATGTCATTTTCAAAAGGCTGCTGCTCTGTAAAGCATGTACAGACTAATGCCATCAAGTTATCATTTAAAAGCATAATACTTCTAGTTTATGGAAAATGGATGATTATTGTTAATGCACATAGTGTGGTCACAATAACCCTTTGTTTTAGGGTTTTGTTTTTTCTGGGACACACTGTATATGGCTCGTCATGCAGGATTATTATAGGCCTAATCATGGTATATGGTAATGGGATTATTTTTCTATCCTCTAATGTGTACTACGCTCACAATAACTTTATATATTTTTTTTCTAGTATGGGATCCCTATGAGACAATATTCTATATACTATACATCGTCTTTATTTTTCCCTCGCGAAGATATTTCAAGATACAGAACGAAACAATGGGCATACAAAACATAAAATTTATTAGGATGTATGAAGTACAACAAAGAAGTGACAATTTAACGTTGAAAGGACAACAAACCTGAAATAGAAAAAGCAGTAAGCATATCATCTTTTAAAGAAATCCTGTATTTTTACGTAATATAGAAAAACATTAAAAACCTTTATTAAAATATGGCTGACAGTACGTCATCTCATGCAGCGAAATAGTTTTGTTTTTTGTTATTTGAGAAAATGAGAAGTGAACATGAAAGTGTTCACTTCTTTTAATTGTATGCAAATCCAAATGTATTTTCATCCCACCATAGCATAGTGCTGCATTCCCCTTTTATCCCACAAAATTCAATTTTTTGAGGAGCTGCACCTGATCTCCTGCCTGAGAAAAAAAAATCGTCCACCCGTCCCATGACATGTTCAGGTTTTCTGTGCCACCCCAGGATGTAATTGATCGTGTGCCAAGATGTATGTATTTACCTACCACCATTTACCTTTTATTTTTAGCTCAAAGACACCATACACTTTGCACATTTACCTGAAAATGTAAACATACTGAAGAGAAGCGAAGGGTTTATTTGGAATGTGCAGGAATTTTAGGCGATGAGCAAGCTGGTTTTAGGGAAAATCATAGTACACTCGATCATATATTTACCTTGCATGGTTTGATCGATCTATATTTACATAATGCAAAAAGAATTTATTGTGCTTTCATACAGGAAAGCCTTTGACCTTGTTGATAGAACTAGTCTCTGGTCAAAGTTGATCTCATGTGGTATTAATGGGAAAATTATTAGTGTTGTTTATAATATGTATGAAAATGCAAAGTCATGCATAAAGCTTGGCTATAATATTTCTGATTTCTTTACCTGTAACATCGGAGTGCGTCAGGGTGAAAATTTATCTCCTTTACTCTTTGCAGTTTTTCTAAATGATTTCGAATATTTTGTTAGTAGGTGTTATAAGGGATTAGATATGTGCTCTTCTCTAATCAGGGAACAATTGAGTAATGATGATGTGGAAGTTTTCTTACGATTATATGTTTTATTATATGCCGACGACACCATAATCCTGGCAGAGTCTGCTCAAGAACTTCAGTCTGCTTTGTCGGCTGTTTATCAATATTGTGAGCTGTGGAAGCTTTCTGTTAATACAAGCAAGACCAAAGTTGTTATTTTTTCGAGAGGGAGAGTGCGTAAATATCCTGTGTTTTTGTTTGGTGATAACCCTCTTCAAGTTGTAGATGATTATATTTATCTAGGTACCACCTTTAATTACAACGGTTCCTTCAAGAAAGCTATGAAAAAGCAAGTTAACCAGGGTAGGAGAGCGATGTATAATCTTAAAAGTAAGGCCAAGGTATTGAGTTTGCCTCTGGATATTCAATGTGAACTGTTTGATCAGCTGGTGGTACCGATTTTATTGTATGGTAGTGAAATTTAGGGTTTTAGTGATGTAGATTGTATTGAGATGTTTCATAAGAAGTTTTTAAAAAGCCTCCTTGGGCTTAGTCGAGGAACTGCGAATTGCATGGCATATGGTGAACTCGGAAGAGTCAGTCTGCAGTATATAATTGAAAAGCGTATGGTAAACTTTTGGGCTAGGATTCGTCAGAGTGTGCACGAAAAAACCTAAATTATCTAGTATGATTTATAGGCTTTTACGTCAACTTCATGATAGGGATCATTATAAGTCACCATGGATTGTAAAGGTGAAAGACATTTTGGATAAATGTGGGATGTCTAACCTGTGGACTGATGAAAATATTGTTTTGGATGTCAAGTGGGTTAAGTCAACTGTAAGTCTCAGATTAGATGATATTGCAAAACAGGAATGGAGTGCTGAAGTAAATAGAAACCGTTTATGCATGAATTATAGGATCTTCAAACAAGATTTTGGTTTTGAGAATGTGTCATTTGACTGTTATATAATGTAAGGGAGTCACAAATGATAACATCTCAAACGTTCATGTCCTGGACCAAAATCATGCATGACTGCAGGTTTATTCAGCCATAATGGAAGGTGCCCTATAGCGCCCTCTCTCGCTATAAACATTATAGTCTCAACATGTAGATCACATAAACATATTGTCACATCCTCCCCTTTTTAAAGTTTGGGTGGAATACTTCTGTTTTCAGCTTCAAACATGGAACAAGCAAAAATACAAAACTGATTACCCAAGGAATGTTTATGTAACCTTTACAATGTAAAGCACAAACATAAGATATCAAAAAATGTCTTCATATGAAATAGAGCTGCATATCTTGTTTATCACCAGCTCCTTGTTTTAAAATGTTGATGATTTAGAGTTAGTATAATATAGTCCATTGGGATAGTCCTTGAGTTGAGATATCACTGAAATATAATATAAAAGCAGCATCCTTGCATGCTCCTAAAGTTCAAATATTGTCCATCTGAAGTGTTTCCGTGAAGTTCAACGTTTAACATTATCATTCAAGAATCAAATCTTGAAAGTGCGAGATTTAATATCAAGGAATTAACATAAAGATCTGTTTTTAGGTTATTTGACCTAAACAAACATTATTAAAAATAAGGCCAAAACAAGAAAAAAAAAATTTCTTCTTTTTGTTCAATAACTAACGCGAAACAAAATCCTTCAGCTTCTCTGGAGCTCGTCGCTGGCGTGTTGACCTTCTCACCGGAATAGCAGGTAGCTCCCTCAGTGAGTTGACGTCATCAGTAGATTCACCAGGGCTGAATGCGGACTGTAGTCCCTCAGTGTGAAGATCTGTCTCTGGTCTAGTGGTGACCAGAACGGGGCTGGTAGAAGACTGTATACCAGATGTAGGACGATCTGTCTCTGGTCTCATGGTGACCAGAACAGGGTTGCTAGACGACTGGATACCAGATGTAGGAAGATCTGTCTTTGGATCATGTGGTTCTCTGCTAGCCCTCAGGTGTTCCCTGTTACGTCTGTAGATAGCACCGTTGTGGTCTACCTCGTAAGATCGTTCATCCAGTCGGCGGATTACTACTGCTTTTCTCCAACGGTCTTCTCCAGGGCGAAATGGTTTCATCCTCACCACATCACCTTCAGTAAGTTCAGGCAAGTCCTTGGTATGTCTGTCAAGTTGCTGTCTCTCATGCTTACTCTCATGTCTCTTAGGTTGAAGCAGAGACTGAGTTGTGGGAATCTTCGTCTTGGTTCGCCGTCCTAGGAATCGTTGAACTGGGCTGGAATCAACACCTTGACTTGGGGTATTCCTCACGTTCAGCAGAGCAAGGTTCTCATCCTCTCCAGATGATTTGCACCTCTTCAGCAATTTCTTTGCTGCCTTCACAGCTGCCTCTGCTTTTCCGTTTGCCTTGCTGTTATACGGCGATATTGTCTGATGCTTAATTCCCAACTCCTTCACAAAGGAATCAAATTCTCTGGACGAGAATGGTGGACCATTGTCACTCACAATAGTATCCGGAATGCCATATCTAGCAAAATGACTGCTGAGCTTCTTGGTGACGACCTTGGCGGTGGTCTTGTAGAGCTTATCAAACTCCCAGAAGTTAGACTGATAGCACACTGTCACCAAATACTCAACTCCATCCAGACTCAGCAAGTCTACGCCAATTTTTTCCCACGGGCGGTCCGGTACCTCACGCGACATGAGTGGTTGAGGAGCTTGTGCACTGGAATACTCCATGGAAGACTCACATGTGTGGATCCATTCATTGATATCTTGAGTCATTCTTGGCCAGTATACATATTCTCCGGCACGTCTCAATGTACCATCTACACTATTGTGGCCTACGTGTAGATCACTTTTGACCTTCTGTCTCATCTTTTTCGGGACTACCAGACGTTCTCCTCTGCAGACGAGTCCATCGACCACTGTTAGCTCATCTCTAACACTGAAATAGGGTGTGACTAGAGGCGACAACTGGTTCTTCTGTTCAGTCCATCAATCCAGTATGGTGTGCTTCAAGGCCTTGAGACTTGCATCATCAGCAGTATGCTTTCTCATCTCAAGAACCTGTTCATCTGGCAGTGACAAGTGGGTGAGAGAGCTGACTACCTCGAGACCTTCTTGTCCTTTCTTCTGCGGAAGAAACGCACGACTCAGCGGGTCTGCCACGTGGTTGTCCTTTCCTCTCACATACTGAACGTGATGATGCTTTCCAGAGGCTTGTGATCGGTATAGACCTTCACTTCCCGACCAAATGTGAACTGATTCCACTTCTCTAGACAGAAGACTATGGCGAGCATTTCCTTCTCGATCACGGAGTACCGTAGTTCAGCATCCCTCAGAGCTCTGCTAGCATAGGCTATTGGCTTGCCTCCTTGCATCATCACTGCACCTAAGCCGCGTGCACTTGCATCAGTATGTACAACTAGTTCCTTTGACTGGTCGTAGTACGTTAGCACTGGAGCTTTTGTCAGCAGCTCCTTCAACTTCCTGAAAGCTTCATCGTGGATTGCGTCCCATGTCCATGTAGCATTCTTACGGGACAAGTCATTGAGGGGTTGCATCACATCTGCAAGCTTGGGGAGATAACGGGATAGGTAGTTCACCATCCCTCTGAGGCGATCTATGTCGTCCTTGTTAGCTGCAGCATTCATCTTCAAGATGGCCTCTATCTTGGACGGATCAGGTTTCAGCCCAGCACTTGAAACAATGTGTCCAAGAAACACTATCTCCTTGACCCCAAACTGACACTTCTCCTTGTTAAGCACTATGCCTACATTATGGCATCTCTGCAACAGCTTGTGTAGACGAGTGTTGTGTTCATCTTCATTATCACCCCAGACAATGATATCATCAGCAACACAGCTCACTCCATCAAGTCCCTCAAGTGTCTGATGTAGCTTCTACTGGAATATCTCACTGCTCACCTTGAGGCCGAAACGGTAAGCGCTTCCATCTATATCTCCCCCAAGGAGTAGCAAACGTTGTTAGATGACTAGATGTTTCATCCAAGACACAATGGAGATAACCATCTTTTAGGTCACAGACCGAGAACAGACTTGCCTTAGACAACTCTGGTAGTATGTTGTCCAGTACTGGTAGGGGGTAATGTTCTCTCTCCAATACCTCGTTCAACGGTCTCGGGTCCAAGCATATCCTCCCTTTCCCAGACTTTTTCTGAGCGACGGACATTTGGTTGACCCAGTCCGTGGGCTTCTGCACCACTTCAATCACCCCTCGCTGCTGAAGACTGTCCAGTTCCGCTTTCACTGTTGCCTTTAGTGACTCTGGAACGGTTCTGGAAGGGCGGATAACCGGCTGTGCATTCTCTTCCACCAGTAGATGAATGTCGCCCCCTGGTAGCAAGCCAACACGTGATGATGAGAAGACATCAGAATACTCCTTCACCAAATCTTCCTGCCTAGTAAAGTGAACAGTCTCCATGGAATCATAGTTAACTGTTATGATGCCCATTTTCTCTGCTGCTGTCTTGCTCAAAAGAGGTGTCAAGTCTTCATCAACTATTACATAGTCAACATTATACTTCTTCTGTGTGGCTGGATTACGCGTCTTGACTTTACATTTGCCCTTAGCACGTGTAGTTGCATGGTTCCACATCTGCAGACACACTCTTCCATCCCTCAGGAC
Source organism: Heliocidaris erythrogramma (assembly GCA_025617745.1). Classification (NCBI taxonomy): domain Eukaryota; kingdom Metazoa; phylum Echinodermata; class Echinoidea; order Camarodonta; family Echinometridae; genus Heliocidaris; species Heliocidaris erythrogramma. The sequence goes on from CM046867.1 coordinate 41,276,791, forward strand.
ATCAGATGTTGTCAGAAACTTCTGCGGCAGCAAGCATACAGTAGCTCCACAATCCACTTGAAATGCCACTCTTCTGTCATTCACAATCATATTGCATATGATTGGCTGTTTATCACCACTCACAGCATTCACATTATGTAGTGTGACATAACTGACACTTTCAGCAGAAGATAAATCCTCTTCTTCTCCAACAGCATGAACATCACTGGCTCTACAAAGTGCTGATCCCTTAAAATGGTTTGGCTTGTGACATGCCTTACAGTTCTCTTTCTTCATCACATGAGCTCTGCAACAGAACTTGCACTTTCTTGCACCAACAGCAGAAGAATTTCCAGTCATCTTCTTACCTTTAGACTGCTTGGTGTACTTCTGGGTAGACTGATAACCCTTAGACATTGATTTTCCTGTTACTCTGTGAACTGCATTCTTTCTCAAGGCATTCATCTGGCAGTTAGCAGCCTCCATTGCCTTACATATGTCAATGGCTTTATTCAAGGTCAAGTCATGAGTCGCCATCATCTTCTCTCTCATCTTGTCATCAGTGACACCTAAGAGCAGGCGATCCATCAGCAAATTTTCTGCCATACATTTGCAGAATCCACAGGTCTTTGCCATTACTCGCAACACAGAGACACCTCATTACTGTCCTCATCGACAGAAAAACTCATCCCATTGTAGATCCTGACTCCCTCAGGTCCAAGACTATGAAGCAGAAGAGCCTTCTGATAACCTTCATCCTGTGATCCCAGATTGGTCAACACACAGTAATTCTCCCATAGTTGCTTCCACATCTTCCAGTCCTCAGAAGAATCACTAGAAACATGGAAATTTGATGGAGGTTGAATATTTGGCCACTTGAAAGAAAGTGGAGCGGAATTAACAGCATTCCCTACAGCACCTAAATTATCTGCTGAAGCACCATCACCCCCACTATCTAGGCTATCATTGCCCGTAGCACCTTCAACTCTCTCACGAGGCATCACTCTACCAGTAGATCCAATCGCACTTACACGAGATGAATGCTATGGGGCCACATTAACTTTTTCAAGTACTACTTGCAACATCAGTCACCAATCAGGTTAGAATAGCATGTTTAAGGCAGTACTCACTGAAAGTAGGCTCTCAAATCCTCTTCAAAAGTTCACCGCTGCCACCATGTGTCATTTGACTGTTATATGATGTAAGGGAGTCACAAATGATAACATCTCAAACGTTCATGTCCTGGACCAAAATCATGCATGACTGCAGGTTTATTCAGCCATAATGGAAGGTGCCCTATAGCGCCCTCTCTCGCTATAAACATTATAGTCTCAACATGAAGATCACATAAACATATTGTCACAGAGAACTATTTGGTGAAATTAGATTTTGCAGATAGGATTAAACTATGTAAATATCGTTGTGGGAATCACAGATTGCCTGTTGCTAATGGTCGTTACCTCCCAAACCAGGTGCTGCAATGTTGTACCTTATGTGACTCACATGAGCCAGGTGATGAGATTCATTTTGTGTTTAATTGTCCAGTTCTTGAAAACGAAAGGAAAGCTTTAATTAAAGGGTATTATCTTGTGAGGCCAAATGTTTTTAAAATGTTAAAGTTGTTTACTATGAGAAATACCAAAGACTTGAAAAACCTTTAAGGTTCTGTAAATCAATTATGTCCAAGTTTTAATGTCATCTGTAAATGTTGTTGATTTTTAGTAGTTATAGTCTTGTACATTTGGTCATTATTCCCAGTATGTATTCTCATGTTTTTGTTTTTGTGTGTATTTTTTCTTACGCCAAATATTGCCGTTTTGTATTTCTTCCATGCCCCCAGGAGTGGCCGTCAGAAATAAAAATCATTGTCATTGTCATTGGGTCCGAGGATTCGATAAGATTCAGGAATCAGGGCCCACTGGGGACTTCCGTTGACTGATTTACACTTACCCTGGATATATAGATTTCCTGATATCGGCTCTCTGTCTGATATCATAATAGTTGAATCATGCTTGCAAAAATGGCGTTCCGTTCTACTAATAGACTGCAAACTCTCATGTGCCACCTACAATTTGTACCGTGTGTTAGCGGACAGCGAATTGTTATGCCCGCCGCAACTCTGGCATCACGCAACCAGTCCACTATACCCCTTGTGACGGCGGATGAATGGTGGGGAAAGTGCAAGAAAGTCGATGTTTTGGGTGAGAAGATATCATATTACGACTCCGATCCCCAAAACAGCAGCAGTAAACATGCAGTAGTATTCATTGGTACACTGTCGCTTGGTCTACCACCACTTGGTCTAATCATCAGTTCGTCGAACTCCACGTGGTCTAACTTCATTTTGTCTTCAACCAGTTTGTCTACTTACCATTTCGTCTAATTTCCATTTGGCTTAATAACCAATTCGTCTAATACACAGTTTGGCTAACCCCATTTAGTCTAAAACCCATTTGGGCTAATTTTCACTTTGGCTAATTTTCACTTTGGCTAATTTTCCCTTCGTCTATTTCCAAATAGTCTAACAGTCATTTTGTCTACAAGCCACATGGTCTCATATCCATTTGGGCTACACCTACTTTGGCTAATACCATATGGTCTACCTATCAGTTGGTCCAATTCCATTTAATCTAATAACCAGTTGGGCTACTTATCATTTAGTCTAACTGTCATATGGTCTAATGACCATTTGGTCTAATATCCAATTCGTCTAATAACCAGTTAGGCTACTTATCATTTGGTCTAATTTTCATATAGTCTAATGACATTTGGTCTAATTAGGCTTACTATTTATTCTTCTGGCCATTTAGTAGCAAGTTGAGAAAGGAAAGGGAAATGAAACTTTAAAAAATGAAACTTCAAAGAAGTCATCTATACGTAAATGTGCATTAAAAGAGTTTTTCACCTTGCTGCTGCTTATATCAAGTCAATCAATATCCCTACATTTTATATATTAATTATCTAATTTATTAAAATCAATTATTTAGTATTATTTTTTAGTAATTAAAACAATCCTAGGTCTTCTCTTCCTTTCATGACTTAAGTATACTAGAAGAACCTGATTTTTTTATTGCACTTCAAAATTATGTTTGATGGGTTGATAATCTGTTATTCATGGTTCTTATTTGATATCCGATGTAGAAATTTGCAAGTAGTCAATAAAAGCTATAGGAGCGGTGCCAGGGTATTTTCCTAGGAGGGGCACTTGGGGTTTCAACGAACTGGGTACCGTTTTTTGAAAAGGGGGAACTTAATTATAAAGGGTGAAGACAAGAATGGGAAATGGCGTTTTGATACGTTGCTGTACCCCTTCATTGTACTTAACACGCATGAAATGTTAAGGATATATTTTCTAATATTTGCATAATAAGCAATTCTGCCTTACTCCTAACTTGTTATTGTTGAAGGTCATACATGATGCTTGCATTATATTGATTTCATGACGAAGATGCCGCAAAAGCGTTTAATTTCAAGCACTGAATCTCTCAATTAAAGAGATAGATAGGGCTTTATGTGACTGCCATGAGTTACAATAAGTGAGTGCGAGCGAGCGTAGCGAGCAAGCTTCGGGCGGGGGATATCTTAATTGCTGCAATATTATTAAACTTTTGGGCACTGTGTCCCCAGCTCTGGCTAAGTTCCTGCTCAAAGGTGTCACACTGTTGTCATACCAAGAACTAAATATTGTCCCATTAAGCTTCTCTGATTCTTTTGAGCTATGCAAACTGCTATTTTCAGGGGCGGCACCACAGGGGGAGGGGGCAGGAGCGGTTGCCCGCTATGATTTTTCAAGTGACCTAAAAGAGAGAGAGAAAGAGAAGAAAAACGACAAAAGAAGGAGAAGAAGAAAGAAAATTATGGAACTATTATTATTATCATTATTATTATCATTATTTGTTCATCTAAAACGTAAATTAACTCGCTCGTTGGCGGGGTGCACAATCCCCCTTTCCAAGCACCCAAAAAGTGTCTCCTGCTACCCACAAAAATGCCGCTTTTTATACTTGTTCACTGCCTTCTTTTTCTTCTTTTAAGGCAGTGGCGTTAGGTATTATGACGTCCTGGGCAAACAGTGAATTTGCGCCCCCATATCATATCATAATATGTTTTGATAGCTGTAAAAACTTTTTCAAACCTTGGTAACTGACTATTACATTTACATGTAGCTGAGTTTTTCTTACAGGGACGGCCAACAAAATGACGCATAGTGTTGTTGGTAGGTGCGTAGACGAAAAGGGAATAGCCCAACAGGCAATTAGCCTTAGTGATAATTAGACAAGGTGATGTTTAGACAAATTAGCATTTAGACCAACTGACAATTAGACTAAATGGAAAATGGACTAAATGAAAGTTAGACCAACTGCACATTAGACCATATAAATGCCATGTAGACCAAATGGATACTAGACCAAGTGGATTTTAGACGAAATGCCTGTAGACCAACTAGTTTTAGACTGACTGGGAATTTAATAGACAAACTGACATTAGACGAACTGGTAGTAGACTAAGTGACAACAAAATAAAGTAGACCAAATGGTAATTAGACCAAGTGATAATTAGCCCAAGTGGTCATTAGACCTTCTGGTTATTAGACCAAGAGCAAATTAGACCAAATGAAGAGTGGACCAAAAGGGTTTAGCCCAAATGAAGGTAGCCCATCTGGAAATTAGACCAAGTGGTTTTAGCCCAAGCGTGCATAAACCTATTCCTTCATGGCAACCCTACGTCTTCGTATCTGTGGAGGAATGTAATAGTTAATACCACGTTCCAACAAACTGGCCAACCATTCATACCGATTCGTAGACTACTATCGCTACCTTTCTGCTTGGTTTGACTCTGTCAACTTACCAGAAAAGGTTTGCATGGACAGTAGGGCTAGCAATTTTTTTATATGATTATGAATTTCAGAAAAAAAAAATTAAATTACAAAAATCAAATCAGCAATTTAACTGTCATTGTGTCAAAAGTGTCAGCAAATTAACCAGTTATATTTTCCCCATAAATATCATGATCTAGCTTGATATTTTTTTTAAAATTCAGTATTATATTCTTTGACAAGAGATCCTTTGTGGGAAGAGTTCCTTTTGCGACAGCCCCCCCCCCCCGAAAAAACATTGCTTTATTCCGTCGTGTACCTTTGGATAGAATGGCAACGCCATCTAGCGACCAACATGATATAGTCTAATCTATGTATATATATGTTTTGAACACCTTCGACGTCAACTCGTTCTCGCAGGTACATCGTTAAATCGGAGGACTGGCAAAAAATACCCAGCTTTGTCATTTGTCGTTTGTTTCATTTGTTACTAACCGATGTTTTCTCTCTACAGAATTACAGATATACTGTGGAAAAGGCTGAGGAGACAGAGAAATAGAATACCCCAGAAAAATTTCCATGCCCCATTTTTTTATTCAACCCCCATCAAAAATATCGCCCTCTTTTAGAATGTTCCCTATAGTTGGATTTGAGCAATTTTAGGTTGCTGTCGCAAAAGGAACTCTTTCCTAATTTGTTTTAAGTCTAAAATTTCATAATTCAAAATGCCATATAAGTTGAACTTCAGTTGAAGAAAAGAACTACCGGTAGACTACATAAAGTCTCTTTTTAATGGTTTTTCCTGTATGTCCAAGGTTTGTACATGCTGGTTTCCTCATCCATGACTATACTGCCTTATGGAGCCTGCTCCATAGGCTTGTACATACTGGTTTCCTCAACCACGACTATAGAGAGTTGGCTAGTGATGAGTGATTTGGTATTATAGAGATACATACAGAGTTGACTAATGATTTTGGAGTTGCAACTGTCTTATAAGACACTAGTCAACTCTTTATAATATTTGTGGTTGAGGAAACCAGCGTGTACAAGCCTATGTGGAGCATTCTTGTGCTTGTGCAAGCTGGTTTCCTCAACCACGATTATAACAGTGCGTCCCAGAATAAATAAATATGTTTAATCATATTATCGTAATCACAGTTATGATTAATAAATGACATATTTTCGTAAAGCTTGGATCCTCTTCTTTCATATGATGCCACTCATATGATACATACTTCACGCATGAGTGAATAAAGACAATATGAAGCAGGGCTACCAAAAAGTCGTTTGGCCAATGATATCTGAATTTCAAAGAAATAATCACATTTCTAGAAAGTTAATTTTCTGCCCTTTCATATGACACCTCAGTCAGGGAAGATGAGCTAGGGATGAGCAAGCTCTGTTGGAAGAGGAGGAAGAGGAGGGAAATGCGGGGTAGATGGAATATACAGGTTAATTACATATATTTTGTTCAAGAATGTGGCGGCTGATTTCACGACTAATATATAAAGTTTCTTATGAATTGCCACGGTTCTATTTGCTTTTCAAGGTTTGTAACTGTCTGAAAGTGGCAGAGTGGTCTTGAATAGGAGGGAAATGAGGGGTAGATGAAATATACAGGTTATTTTTGATTGATTCTCCGCTGACAAGTGGTGGATTCTTTCACGACTATACAGACAAAAGCAAGAAAATAACTGACAAAATAAACCTAACATGAGGGAAATGAGAGGGAGATGCATAAATGCGCTTTATTCCGGCAGGATAACTTCTATAAAAAAAACAACTGAAGTGAAGAAAAGTTTGTAGGAAGTGTTCGTGACGAAATAAGCCTATATCTTCTCCAGCCAGTTTAGTCTAGTTCTGGACTCTTTTTATTGATTTTTTTTATTCGCCGACTATACGCGATAAGCCGAGTGATGGCACGATCCCGAGAACCAGTTGGCCCCGAAAAAAAAGAGTCCAGTGCAATTGCTCCACGCTGACGACTTTCCCTGAGATTTTTCAGGGAGAGCAATTAAAATTGGCCGCACCTCCCCAGCTGAAGCGCTAGTGAACTTTGGACCCCTGACGTCAGCGTGGAGCAATTGCACTGGACTCTTTTTTTTTCCGGGGCCAACATGTTCTCGGGATCGTGCCATCACTCGGCTTATCGCGTATAGTCGGCGAATAAAAAAATCAATAAAAAGAGTCCAGAACTAGACTACAGCCAGTTATGAACTTGAGCGATGATGGGTTAAGGTAGTTGGTTGCATATCGTGTGAAAAAGTGTCCCCAGCTGAAAATCTTGTATAAATGTAAATCTGTGTGATAGAAATAGGATACCAAGTTGTGTTCACTGTGCGGAAGGTTTCGCATCGAGAACAAAGAGTTTTGCACCAAATCTTCTGAAAATCATTGAAGCAAGGATTTCTTTAGAAATTGAGCAGAAAGAAGGTATCAGTTCGTTTAGGTGTCCTGTAGCCTCAACCACGATATAGCCGTGAGTGGCTTACAATTTCCTGTTTGTGAAAAAGGTCATTGACCTTTGACCTCAATTTTGGAGGTCAAGATTTGATTTGCATAGTAATTGCTCTACATCATTTTCTTTCCTAGCTCTGTAGAAAAAATACCAACTATGCAGTGATGCACACAAGGATGCATGCCTGTGGTGTGCGCACAGAAGTTGAAAGAGGAACTAAAAGAGTTTGGGTATTCTGAAAACTTCGCGGTAAATTAACTTCAAAAAGTTAAAAGACCCAGTAGGTCTCTTACGGTTTTTTTAATGACATGGCACTCTTTTATTGTAGTTTTCATGTAAAATGTTGCCCGTTCAATTGCAAGGATGATATGTTTGATTAAATGAGAATTACCTTATCCATTTTGGTACAGAGAAGAAATCTTGGAGTTGGTTTTCAGCTTTTTGTGGATGTTTGAAATCAAGAGAGGTCAAATTATTGCAAGGCCGTCTGATTTCATGGTTTTCAACTTTTTGTGGATGTTTGAAATCAAGAAAGTCAAATTATTGCAAGGCCGTCTGATTTCATTTTACAGCGGCTCGTGCAGGCAGTAGTTCATTACACACTTGGCTATGTTGAACCCCAAGTAGAAACATGTTGCTTGCAAGGTGAGGGGAAGGAGGGAGGGTCATAGGTAGGTATATAGAGTTATATAGTAAATAAGAAAATCAGTGCTGATTTTACAAATTTACTGTAATAAATCATATATACCTACCTATTATGCCAGACCAGCGCCAACTTGTAAAATCAGCACTGATTTTCTTATTTACTATATAAATCTATATACCTACCTATTATGCCAGTAGTCTTGACTACGGGACCCCTTCGAGAATTTAACACACATGAGTCACAATATTGTGCGCACCCCCCGTAATCCTATCGTCCCCTTCGCCACTCACGCGCGTCAACACGCTACGGCCATCTTCCTCTTTTGCGAGCAACCCCAAGTAGAAACATGTTGCTTGCAAGGTGAGGGGAAGGAGGGAGGGTCATAGGTAGGTATATAGATTTATATAGTAAATAAGAAAATCAGTGCTGATTTTACAAATTTACTGCAATAAATCATTTATACCTACCTATTATGCCAGACCAGCGCCAACTCAAAGACCGGGAGGCATGTTTCAAGCAGAAGGGAATAGGATTACACCAAAGATTACAAAGAAGACACAGCGGCCTTCAAGGTGGCTGACGCAAACATAGCCTCACCTGCGGGAACATCCCTAAGGTAGCAAGAAATGAAGGAATTGGACGAACGCCAATAAGCAGCCTTCAAAATATCAACAAGCGCCACACCTTGAAACAGAGCCCAAGAAGTGCTGACACTACGAGTATCATGAGCACGAGGCTTACTGTCGGATAAAAGAGCCTCTGTGCCAGCGGCCCTAATAGCCTCGACGATCCACCTAGAGATGGAATCAAGAGATGCAGGAGTAAAAGGCTCTCTAGTGATCAGGAACAACTGATCATCCTTACGATAAGACTTAGTCTTATCAATATACTATTTGAGAGCCCTTACAGGACACCAAACTCTGTCCTCGCGCACAGAAGAAAAGTCAGAAAGCGGACAAAGAAAAATCTCAACAGGGCCAGAGGCAGCTGTCTGATTCTTGGCAATAAAAGAAGCCTTAGGAATCAATCTAACGCCTTTTCTCTCCCAGCGAACATGACCAGGAGTAAGACAGAGAGCATGAAGAGTACTGCGCCTCTGCCCAGAGGCAATAGCTACCAAAAAGAGCGTCTTAACCGTAAGATGATGAAGCGAAGCTTCACCTAACGGTTCGAAAGGAGGTTTCGCCAAGGCCTCCAGGACCTTAGGCAGACTCCAAGACGGTACTAACCTAGAAAAAGAAGGTCGTTTCAGAAAGAACGAGCGAATCAAACCACTTAATAGCGGGGAATTGGAAATCCCCGAACCATCTGAGAAACCCGAATGAATGGCCCCGATCACCGAACGGTAGCCTCGGATAGTAGAGATAGATCTCCCTTTGTCAAATAACGAGATTAAGAAATCCGCAGTTGAACCAATAGGAGCCTTAGAAGGGGTTTGATTTCTCTCTTTACACCAAAGGAAAAAGACCGAGAGACGGGAATTGAAAATTTCCCTAGTAGAAACCCTACGACTGGACATTAAAAAGTCCGCGGCTCTATCAGAGAGACCCGACTGTCTTGCAGATTCCCTGACAGGGGCCAAGCAGTCAAATGAAGGGACTCCGGATTGTGGTGAAGAATCCCCGAGAGGGGCTGCAAGACCAGATCCGCTCTTAACGGGAGAACGAACGGTTGAGCCCTTAGGAGGCTCATAAGCTCTGGAAACCAATTCCTCCTGGGCCAAAAGGGAGCTATTACAAGCACCCGCGCCCGATCTTCCCTGATTTTCCGCAAGACACGCGGAATCAGTTGGAAGGGAGGAAAAGCGAATCCCTGAAGGTTCTCCTAGCTGAGGGAGAAAGCATCGAGAGCCCATGCTCCCTGATCGCGAACACGGGAGCAATACTTCGGCAGCTGGTGGTTTAGCACCGACGCAAATAGATCCACTTCCAGTGGACCTAGGCAACTGCGAATGCGGCAAAAGACCTCCGGATGGAGCATCCATTCCGATGGAAGACACCTGCCCCGAGACAGAAAATCCGCAATGAGGTTTTCCCAACCGGGGATGAAAGAGGCCACGGGTGTGATCGCCATGCGACGACACCACCTCCACAGCTGAGCTGCTAGGGCATTCACGGCAGCCGAACGAGTGCCTCCCTGCCGATTGATATATGCCGCCACAGTAACATTGTCCGTGAGAATCAGAACCGAACGACTGAGAAGTCGACTTCTGAAATGGAGCAAGGTCAACAGAACTGCCATAAACTCCAGGACATTGATATGGGGAAGAGTCCCAAGATGAGACCAATCCCCCGCAACCGTGCTGCCGTTGCAGTGTCCTCCCCACCCCAACCGAGAGGCGTCCGTCGAAACTGAGATCGACGGGAGAGGGGTAGTGAAGGACCTGCCTCGCGCGAGAAACTCCTCGCCCGTCCAACAAGAGAGAAGAGACTTGATCCTTACTGGTACTGGAATCCAGACCAAAAGAGAGTCTTTTCCCGGCTTGAAGAACCTGAGGAGATGTCTCTGAAAAGGTCTCATGAGGCCGGCAGTCCTCTAGAACGTCGACTAGACTGGCTAGATAACCTAGAAATTGAAGCCACTGTCTGGCCGTGACCCTTCTGGCCAGCAAGAGCTTGCGAGCCGCAGAGACAATGGTGAGAATCCTGTCTCGACTGGGCCGATCCAACTGATTCCGTATGTCTAACACCGCCCCCAGAAAAACTGGGCTGCGAGTAGGAACTAACTCTGACTTTTCCCAATTTATTAGGAAACCTAAGTCTTGAGTAAGAGAGACGAGCAAACGAGTCTCGTCTAACAAACGATCGCGCGACTCCGCAAGGAGAAGCCAATCGTCCAGGTAACAAAACAACCGAAGGCCGCGTCGCCTCAGAGAGGCCGCCAACACAGCTACAACTTGAGTAAAAACCCGAGGGGCCGGGCGCAGCCCGAAGAGAAGAGCACAAAAACGATAAGTCTCTGAGAGGAAGGAGAACCCCAGAAGATCGCGGGATGCGCGATGAATGGGAATGTGAAAATACGCGTCCTTGAGATCTATCGAGACCGCGTAGTCCTTCCTCTTGATCAACGGAAGAATGGAGGCGAGAGTCTCCATCCGAAAATGAACCGGAGGAATGAATTTGTTTATTCTTTTCAGGTTCAGTATCAAACGAAGTTTTCCCGAGCGCTTGGGAATACAAAAATTGGAGAAAGGGAAAGAGACGGCCTGTCTCTTACCCTTTCTATAGCCCTCTTTTGAGATCGAGCCAGGGCAGACATGGGAGGTGACCGAATTCTTATAGCCCCTCCGGGGAGCGAAGCGAAAAGATCTATGAAGAATCCGTCTCGCACGACGGAGAGAACAAACGCGTCCCCGGAGATGGCCTCCCAAGCGGGGAGAAAAGAATGAAGTCGGCCACCTACCAAACTTGGAAGAACAAACGCTCGGGGAAAAACATCAAAACCCAGGCTTGGCCTTATGCGAAGCCGTCGCCTTACCACGAGAACCTCTCGAAAAGCCCCTGCCACGACTCCCTCTCCCGCGAGAAGGAGCTGGCTGCGGCTCAGAAGGCGGGACCCGAGACACACGACTGCGTTGACCCGAAGCGGGACCAGCAGGCCTCCGCCGGACAGGGGCCCGCGTCGACTTAGAGCTAGTGTGAAACTGCTTAGTCATATCCGAGATCTGTTTTCGCGCATCGATCTCTCTCTGAAAAACCGTAGCGAATTTACCACCAAAAAGCGAAGGACCCCGAGACGGGACATCCCGGAGAAGTTGAGCAATGCCCGACTCTCTAACACCCAGTGCCGAGAGAGCCAAGGTCCTGCGACGGAACGTAACCGAAGCAGCTGCGGTGGAAAGCTGCGACCACTGCAAACAAAAAAGAGTATGCAGCAAGTCGTCAATAACCATCAGTAACATTCAACTCCTCCGCCCTGGACCTAAGGTCGGAGAGAAACCCTTGAAAAGCCGCCAAACGCATACCTGACCTAAGGCGAAGGCCTTACCCTTAACCGCAGTAGGGCGCTTAACCAACAGCGCAGCCTCAATGCGGTCATACTCCAGCTTGAAATCCTCCTCGAGAGCAATACCCTCGGAGGAATCCTGCTGCTTAAACCAACGCGAAGTCGAACCCTGCGCGCGGGCTGACTGAAATTCAGGGAGATATTTAGACAACAAAGCAATCGCTTCCATCCCACACATGGCGAGCGATTGAGGCTCCGCCTGCCCAAGCGATTCAGAAACCGAAGCTTGAGAAGCCGCCTCCAAGTCTGGTTCCACCCGAGTGGAATGAGACAAAGGACCGCAAACAAAGGACTCAGCAGGCAGAGCCCCGCATGGTTCAACAAAAGTCTCCTCGCCCGGCGGCGCCCCAAGGGCCGCGGGAATAGGAGGCACATGCGAACCCGACTCAGACAAAGACGAATCAATCACAAAAGGCTGATTAGTCTCAAAGTCAGACCCCTGAATAGGGACAGAAGCCAGGGTTGAAGTAGCCGGTACAAAGGACCAACCCTGATCCTGAGCAAAAAGCCCGCATCATGCTGAACATATCAGCTTGAGAGGAGCTAGCCGGGTTAGCCAGGCCAGACGGGCAAGAGGCCGGCAAAGCCTTGCCACTTTTTGCCTTCTTCTTGGCCTTCTTCTTGGCTGGCTCGACAAGAGTCGTAGCCGAAACCCTTTTTTTAGAGCGCTTAATCGGATTCGTTCGGATCTCCGAAGCCGCTTCGGAAACACGAACCGAACCCTCCGCGGAGGGACGCTTCAAAGGGATTAGCGCGCTCAGGGTGTAACCCCAAAGTCTCGCACCAATCACCCATATTGGCTAAGCAAGAAGATGCGGTAGCCATGGGTTGGGAGCTAAAAGCACCCAGTGCGGGGGCAGACCGAGATGACTCGGTATGTGCCCGATGACTACTAAAGGCGTGTGAACCCACTATTGGACCGCTAGGAAGCGGCAATAGGGGAGCACTAGTAGTCACGCACGTCCATAACTGTTAGCTCGAGCATTCCCATTAGCTGGCAATGTAGACAGCCCGGGAAGTACTCGTTCCCCCATATGGCATCGGCCGGGGGCTAGGGTTTGAGAACCCAGACCAACATGGACTAAGCCCGTGGGTTGCCCTGCAGTAGTGGGGCGCGTCTCCCCTAACGGATCTAAGCGAGTGAACGCTACCGTACGGGAAACAACCGCCCCCCCCCCCCCCTTCTGGTCTTGACGACCGGGGGATTGGATTCGAGATATCCAAAACCACTAGAATCTGACGCCACCCACCCCAAAGCCACGGGCTTCGGAGTTGACAATCCAGACTCAGTTAACGCCACCCGTCCCGAAGCCGCAAGCTCCGAGACTGGCAAACTCTGCAAGGAAACACCACTAGGCAACTTACCCGTAGCCCTCCTCCCTCCCCCATGTACCGAAGTACTCGGGAGAGTTCTGGAGGGCCGAGTCTCCGTGACCTAACTGCTTCTTCTTCCGAATTCATACCACTGCAATAAAACAGACAATAAAGTATACTTTTCAAAATAAGAAATACTTCAACTGAATGCAGTAAATAAGACTAAAGTTTATTTGGGAGATACGCACAAAAAATGTTCACAGCCAAAACCGTAAGAACAAACACCGAACCCAAAGGCTCGGTGACAAACGGAAACACCCGCAAACACACAGAAATATCTACGTGGGGCTGACCATGAAAGCGAAAAATAAATGCCAAGGAAAGGAATAAAAAATCCCTTGCAATCGGCAAGAGTGACTACTAAAACACAAAGTACTATAATCTAACAGAATATAGGTACCTAAAAGTGCTTTAAAGATGCGAAAAAGCGCGCCTAAAAGATACTAAAAGACCTGATTTCAGGAGCGCTGTGACTAGACGTCCTAACTCGTCGGGGGCGAGCAAGAAAGAGGAAGATGGCCGTAGCGTCTTGACGCGCGTGAGTGGCGAAGGGGACAATAGGGGATTAATAGGATAGGATTACGGGTGCGCACAATATTGTGACTCATGTGTGTTAAATTCTCGAAGGGGTCCCGTAGTCATGACTACTGGCATAATAGATAGGTATATATGATTTATTGCAGTAAATTCAAAGACCGGGAGGCATGTTTCAAGCAGAAGGGAATAGGATTACACCGAAGATTACAAAGAAGACACAGCGGCCTTCAAGGTGGCTGACGCAAACATAGCCTCACCTGCGGGAACATCCCTAAGGTAGCAAGAAATGAAGGAATTGGACGAACGCCAATAAGCAGCCTTCAAAATATCATCAAGCGCCACACCTTTTCAATTCAATTCTCATTTATTTCATTTTCAATTAAAAAGTACATTCAAAACAAATACAAAATATGTCATAATCGAAATTAGAAAATGAAATGGGGAACTACATAAATAAAGCCCTTGGGCCTTGTACAAGCATAGTTCCCTACAAATATTGCGAAATTTATATAGACAACAAATAGAAACAGAGGCCAAGAAGTGCTGACACTACGAGTGTCATGAGCATGAGGCTTACTGTCAGATAAAAGAGCATCTGTGCCAGCAGCCCTGATAGCCTCGACAATCCATGTGGAAATGGAATCAAGAGAAGCAGGAGAAAAAGGTTCTCTAGTGATCAGGAACAACTGACCATCCTTACGATAAGACTTAGTCTTATCAATATACCATTTGAGAGCCCTAACAGGACACCAAACTTTGTCCTCGCGCACTGACGAAAACCCAGAAAGCGGACAAAGAAAAATCTCAACAGGGCCAGAGGCCGTTTGATTCTTGGCAATAAAAGAAGCCTTAGGAATCAATCTAACGCCTTTTCTCTCGCAGCGAACATGACCAGGAGTAAGACAGAGAGCATGAAGAGTACTGCGCCTCTGCCCAGAGGCAATAGCTACCAAAAAGAGCGTCTTAACCGTAAGATGATGAAGCGAAGCTTCACCTAACGGTTCAAAAGGAGGTTTCGCCAAGGCCTCCAGGACCTTAGGCAGACTCTTGATCAACGGGAGAATGGAGGCGAGAGTCTCCATCCGAAAATGTACTGAAGGAATGAATTTGTTTATTCTTTTCAGGTTCAGTATCAAACGAAGTTTTCCCGAGCGCTTGGGAATAACAAAAATTGGAGAAAGGGAAAGAGACGGCCTGTCTTTTACCCCTTCTATAGCCCTCTTTTCCAACAGAGACTCGATCTCCTTTGAAGCATGAGATCGAGCCAGGGCAGACATGGGAGGTGACCGAGTTCTTATAGCCCCTCCGGGGAGCGAAGCGGAAAGATCTATGAAGAATCCGTCTCGCACGACGGAGAGAACAAACGCGTCCCCGGAGATGGCCTCCCAAGCGGGGAGAAAGGAATGAAGTCGGCCACCTACCATGACTGGAAGAACAAACGCTCAGGGAAGATCATCAAAACCTAGGCTTGGCCTTAAGCAAAGCCGTCGCCTTACCACGAGAACCTCTCGAATAGCCCCTGCCACGTCCCCCTCTCCCGCGAGAAGGAGCTGGCTGCGGCTCAGAAGGCGGGACCCCAGACACACGACGTGTTGACCCGAAGCGGGACCAGCAGGCCTCCACCGGAAGCGTCTTTTTTTTTTTTGTAACCAAGCCTAGGCAGATTTCGCATTTTTTCATGAATATTCATGACGCAGGGTCGGGAAACGGTTCCGATTGGTCTTCATGAAAGTACGGTCGCCGGTGGGGGGAAAAAAGTCCCTGGCCTGCACGCACGTACGCATATTACGTGCAGCGCTATATTTCGATCGTGTGTGTTCAACGTGTAGGCGCCTAGCCTACGTTCATGTATGTATTGTTTAATTCTCAACATATTCACCCCACCTATGCAATGTGACACGTAAAAAATTGAATTGAGCAGTCAATTTCAAAATCAAGTTTTGCATTAATTTATTGCATGTGCGTAGATCTAATTTAGTAATTAGCTCTTTTGAGGACAATAGGAAAATAGGTCTAGGCCTAGGCTATGCGTATATTGACAATTGCCCATCGTAATGTTCTCCACAAATGAACTTTACAACAATATGCAGAATCAAGACACGGACTCTAGGCTAGGTCTAACAACGTTAGAGTCTTACTGTTCACGTTAGAAATTAAATTTCCTTGCATGCACACTGTAATTGGCACTTGCACCCTGCTCCTGTAACGCACATTGCCCCGAGTTAGAAGAACTGCAAGAGTCTTCAGGACTGAAAGAAGCAGACTACTACTAACGTTCCAATAGTTAGTACTAACGTTAGTACCAAGAAAACAAACTATTTTGGTGACCTTTTAGCTGATGAAAACAAAGTGCGTAACTAGTTATTGTAGGTAGATCTAAAATCATCTAGATGTAGACCTACCCCCATCATGCTCATTGACCTTAAAATAACATTCACTTAATCTAACCTTAACTGAAATTTAAAATTGTAACAAAATTGGTCTAGCCTAGTTAGAATAGATCTAGAGTAGTTAGAGTCTTGGCTAGTACTGCAAATTTGATGATATCACACCATCACATTCCGATTCCATTTTGAAGTTGGGTCTACCACACGTCTATTAATTATTAGGTCAGCATTTTGAGGGATACGTGGAGGCAATTATAACTCTTATATTAAGATCTAACTTAGATCGATAATAGATTCAGTGCAAAAACGTCATGAATATTCATGAAAAAAATGCGAAATCTGCCTAGGCTTGGTTACAAAAAAAAAAAGACGCCCGCCCGACAGGGGCCCGCGTCGACTTAGAGTGAGTGTGAAACTGCTTAGTAATATCGAGACCTAGTAATATGCGCATCAATCTCTCTCTGAAAAACCGTAGCAAATTGACCACCAAAAAGCGAAGGACCCCGAGACGGAACATCTCGGAGAAGTTGAGCAATGCCCGACTCCTTAACACCCAGTGCCGAAAGAGCCAGGCTCCTGCGACGGAACGTAACCGAAGCAGCTGCAGTGGAAAGCTGTGACCACTGCAAACATAAAAGAGTATGCAGCAGGTCATCGATAACCAGCTTGTCACCATCAGTAACGTTCAACTCCTCCGCCCTGGACCTAAGGTCGGAGAGAAACCCGTGAAAAGCCGCCAAACGCATACCTGCCCTAACCTGGCTTTCAACATTATACCAACGCTTATCCTCCGTCTTATAAGCAACGGAGGTTAGCGGATTAGTCGCCTGCAAGCGACGACCAACCTCTAAAATCTTGGGAACCGAAGGCAAAGGCCTTACCCTTAACCGTAACAGGGCGCTTAACCAAAAGCGCAGCTTCGATGCGGTCATACTCCAGCTTAAAATCCTCCTCGAGAGAAATACCCTCTGAGGAATCCTGCTGCCTGAACCAACGCGAAGTCGAACCCTGCGCGCGGGTTGACTGAAATTCAGGGAGATATTTAGACAACAAAGCAATCGCTTCCACCCCGCACAGGGCAAGCGATTGAGGCTCCGCCTGCCCAAGCGATACAGAAACCGAAGCTTGAGAGGCCGCCTCTAACTCTAGTTCCACCCGAGTGGATTGGGACAAAGGACCGCCAACAAAGGACGCAGCAGGCGGACCCTCCGATGGTTCAACATAAGTCTCCTCGCCCGGCGGAGCCCAGAGGGCCGCGGGAATAGGAGGAATAGAACCCGACTCAGACAAAGAAGACTCAATCACAAAAGGTTGATTAGTCTCAAAGTCAGACCCCGGAATAGGGACAGAAGCAAGGGTTGAAGTACCCGGTACAAGGGACCAACCCTGATTCTGAGCGAAAGCCCGCATCATGCTGAACATTTCAGCTTGAGAGGAACTAGCCAGGTTAGCCAGGCCAGACGGGCAAGAGGCCGGCAAAACCTTGCCCCTTTTTGCCTTTTTCTTGGCCTTGTAGAGTCGTAGCCGAAACCCTTTTCTTAGAGCGCTTATTCGGATTCGTTCGGATCCCCAGAGCCGCTTCGGAAACACGAACCGAACCCTCCGTGGAGGGACGCTCACCTCCCTCAAAGGGAGTAGTGCGCTGAGGGTATGAACCCAAAGTCTCGCACAAATTACCCATATTGGCTGAGCAAAAAGATGCGATAGCCATGGGCTGGGTGCTGCAAGCACCCTGTGCGGGGGCTGACCGAGATGACTCGGTATGTGCCCGTTGACTACTAAAGGCGTGTGAACCTGCTATTGAACCGCTAGGGAGCGGCAATAGGAGAGCACTAGTAGTCACGCACTCAGGTGAAAACACCTGTTGCTCCGAAGAGCGTCCATAATTGTTAGCTCGAGCATTCCCATCAGCTGGCAATGTAGACAGCCCGGGAAGTACTCGTTCCCCCATATGGCATCGGCCGGGGGCTAGGGTTTGAGAACCCAGACCAACATGGACTAAGCCCGTGGGCTGCCCTGCAGTAGTGGGACGCGTCTCCCCTAACGAATTTAAGCGAGTGAACGCTACCGTGCGGGAAACAGCCGCCCCCCCCCCCCCTTCTGGTCTTGACGACCGGGGGATTGGATTCGAGATATATATCCAAACCACTAGAATCTGACGCCACCCACCCCGAAGCCACGAGCCTCGGAGTTGACATTCCAGATTCAGTTAACGCCACCCGCCCCAAAGCCGCAAGCTCCGAGACTGGCAAACTCTGCAGGGAAACACCACTAGGCAACTTACCCGTAGCCCTCCTCCCTCCCCCGTGTACCGAAGTACTCGGGAGAGTTCTGGAGGGCCGAGTCGTCTTGCTAGACGACTCTTCGGAAGAAGCAGGTCTCCGCGACCTAACTGCTTCTTCTTCCGAATTCATAACACTGCAATAAAACAGACAATAAAGTATACTTTTCAAATATGAAATACTTTAACTGAATGCAGGTAATAAAACTAAAGTTTATTTGGGAGATACGCACAACAAAAAATTTTCACAACCAAAAACAACAAACACCGAACCCAAAGGCTTGGTGACAAACGGAAACACCCGCAAACACACAGATATATCTACGTGGGGCTGACCGTGAAAGCGAAAAATAAATGCCAAGAAAAGGAATCAAAAATCCCTTGCAATTGGCAAGAGTGACTACTAAAACACAAAAGTACTATAATCTAAGAGAATATAGGTACCTAAAAGTGCTTTAAAGATGCGAAAAAGCGCGCCTAAAAGATACTAAAAAGACCTGATTTCAGGAGCGCTGTGACTTGACATCCTAACTCGTCGGGGGCGAGCAAGAAAGAGGAAGATGGCCGTGGCGTGTTGACGCGCGTGAGTGGCGAAGGGGACAATAGGATTACGGGGGGTACGCACAATATTGTGACTCATTTGTGTTAAATTCTCGAAGGGGTCCCGTAGTCAAGACTTCTGGCATAATAGGTAGGTATATATGATTTATTGCAGTAAATTTCATATGAAAGTAGTATTTTAAAAAATTAGAATAAACTCGTTTGTATATAACAGAGTGTAGAGAAAATACCAACTACATCGAACATAAGAACAATAATATATGAAATTGAGAGTGCACCACGAATGAATGTCAATAATGTACTGTAATAAGTCAAATAATGCATTAAATGACTTCTTTATCAGCCATATGTTTACAGTACATGATGGGGAAACTGAGGCCAGAGTAAACAGGGGAGACAGGTATCATTATATTTAATCATTTTGTTGAGTTGTTCTTGTTGAAGGATTTTAGGTGTTTTAGGAATAATGACAATAGATTAAGGTCAGCACTATGTTTAAAGTGTACCAGTCACCTAAAAAAGTAATTTGGGTACAGCTAGAAAGTATAAAATAAACCTCAAAGAACTTTACCTCGCATTCTATAGGTCAAAAGCAAAGGAGTAAGAAGAAAATAAAGGATAACCTGAAAAGGCGCACACAGAACCAACTCCAACTTTGGTTCCACGTGGGCCCGCTTCTTTGCGAGCATGTACGTGTGCGTTGACTAGTCTACTCACAAGTGGCTTTTACGTTTAATATTCAGAGTGTACTGACTTGCCATATCTTTTTATAGAAGTATTATTTGAATCCCGTATTTTGAATATACATGTATATAGCTACATGGCACCTATGACATACAGAGCAAAATATTTTTTTGGTGATTGGTACCTTTAATATGAAATGGAATGCTCTTAAACAATCAAGGAAATCTATAATTATTTTGGTGAGATGAAGAGACCCTGGGTTCGAGACAGAAGATGTTTAAATTGAAGCATATCCAAAAGACAATAATTTATTTGTACGTTGTCTGAGATAAATCAGTTTCATCTGAAATAAGAAGAGGGTTAAATCTCTCTTACATTAATATATTTTGATATCTTAAAGTAGATATTCAAAGAAAATCACAAATATGGCAATTAATGTATCACTAGAAACTGGGAAGCTTACATATGGCAATCGTATAAGTTTTATGTCAACTGCGTATCTGATGATTATAAAACAACACAAATAAAAGCTCTACTCAACATCTGGAATATCCGAGGATTCGCCAGAAATATAGCGATGTTTTGATGTCGTCACACAAGGGATCGATCCTGCTTAAGCAGACGACGTCCTATAATGAATGAACGTAATTGCAATGCAATTATTTATCAAATTATAAAGAGTTTGGTGTATTTAAACATGACCTTATTTCACACCATTACAAAGGGAAAGTGAAACTGATTCTGATAGCTAAAACCGTTTGATTGTAAATACACAGGAGAAGGGTCAATGGATCAATGAAATAAACCCCACTTTCAAATTGAAAAGCCCTCCGAATAATAGCAGGATGGTATTCGTTCCCTCTTGAAACGCCGAACATGCCCCGGTGCAAGCACCTGAAAATACAATGGCGTCTTATTTTGTTTACAAGTGACTGATTCCTTTATTTTTTTAACGCTGCATTTTTCATCAAAATAATACCATACACGAAGTTAAGAGTGAGGCAACAGACTAACATTAAGACTGACGCTAGTGAAGGAAGAGAAATAAGTGAAGAGGAGATGACAAAATAGGCTCTGAAAAATGTGTAAGATGTTATGGGACATCGTCTGCTTAGACAGGACTGGTCCATGGTGTGTCGTCACATATCTCAGCAGCGTTCGAGGAGCTCTTCAGCTGCTATATCGGGGGCTGTATTTTACCGTTTTATAATTGATAATAATCATTACTTCAAATGTTTCCAAGCGTTGAATTTGGATAACCTTGTTTAATTTATGCCAGCTATGCAATAATAAGTATTAAGCCAATATTTAAAATCCTTAACGTTCTACTTTAAATATGTGGGAGTATGAGACTTTTCACACTCACTTCTGGACCGCTCCAAGTTAAAGCGCTCCAGAGGAACGGTTCTTGAAGAACGGTTCGTTTGCTTCACACTCACACACATTTTTTATGTCTCGAATCGCTCAGCGAGTCAAAGGGGTCTTGTTGCTATGGCAGCTCAGATCAGCGGGTAAAATTTTTCGTGCGGAATCCAAACCGTATAATGTGTAAGGTATCAAATCACCCATTGATTTTCCGCGAAACACACACTCACTTTCGGTTGAAGTACACTTTAGGATTGCTTTGCTTTCACACTGCCACGTTGGAGCGGTCTAACTAAGAACCGTTCCTCAAGACCACCTCGCGAGGTGGTCTTCTGGAGCGCTCCAGAAGAATACTTCCTGGACTACTTGAGTATTCACACTCACCTGGGAACCACTCCTGAGGAACCGTTCTTAGTTAGAGCGCTCATAATAGGTAGGTATATATGATTTATTGCAGTAAATTTCATATGAAAGTAGTATTTTAAAAAATTAGAATAAACTCGTTTGTATATAACAGAGTGTAGAGAAAATACCAACTACATCGAACATAAGAACAATAATATATGAAATTGAGAGTGCACCACGAATGAATGTCAATACTGTAATAAGTCAAATAATGCATTAAATGACTTCTTTATCAGCCATATGTTTACAGTACATGATGGGGAAACTGAGGCCAGAGTAAACAGGGGAGACAGGTATCATTATATTTAATCATTTTGTTGAGTTGTTCTTGTTGAAGGATTTTAGGTGTTTTAGGAATAATGACAATAGATTAAGGTCAGCACTATGTTTAAAGTGTACCAGTCACCTAAAAAAGTAATTTGGGTACAGCTAGAAAGTATAAAATAAACCTCAAAGAACTTTACCTCGCATTCTATAGGTCAAAAGCAAAGGAGTAAGAAGAAAATAAAGGATAACCTGAAAAGGCGCACACAGAACCAACTCCAACTTTGGTTCCACGTGGGCCCGCTTCTTTGCGAGCATGTACGTGTGCGTTGACTAGTCTACTCACAAGTGGCTTTTACGTTTAATATTCAGAGTGTACTGACTTGCCATATCTTTTTATAGAAGTATTATTTGAATCCCGTATTTTGAATATACATGTATATAGCTACATGGCACCTATGACATACAGAGCAAAATATTTTTTTGGTGATTGGTACCTTTAATATGAAATGGAATGCTCTTAAACAATCAAGGAAATCTATAATTATTTTGGTGAGATGAAGAGACCCTGGGTTCGAGACAGAAGATGTTTAAATTGAAGCATATCCAAAAGACAATAATTTATTTGTACGTTGTCTGAGATAAATCAGTTTCATCTGAAATAAGAAGAGGGTTAAATCTCTCTTACATTAATATATTTTGATATCTTAAAGTAGATATTCAAAGAAAATCACAAATATGGCAATTAATGTATCACTAGAAACTGGGAAGCTTACATATGGCAATCGTATAAGTTTTATGTCAACTGCGTATCTGATGATTATAAAACAACACAAATAAAAGCTCTACTCAACATCTGGAATATCCGAGGATTCGCCAGAAATATAGCGATGTTTTGATGTCGTCACACAAGGGATCGATCCTGCTTAAGCAGACGACGTCCTATAATGAATGAACGTAATTGCAATGCAATTATTTATCAAATTATAAAGAGTTTGGTGTATTTAAACATGACCTTATTTCACACCATTACAAAGGGAAAGTGAAACTGATTCTGATAGCTAAAACCGTTTGATTGTAAATACACAGGAGAAGGGTCAATGGATCAATGAAATAAACCCCACTTTCAAATTGAAAAGCCCTCCGAATAATAGCAGGATGGTATTCGTTCCCTCTTGAAACGCCGAACATGCCCCGGTGCAAGCACCTGAAAATACAATGGCGTCTTATTTTGTTTACAAGTGACTGATTCCTTTATTTTTTTAACGCTGCATTTTTCATCAAAATAATACCATACACGAAGTTAAGAGTGAGGCAACAGACTAACATTAAGACTGACGCTAGTGAAGGAAGAGAAATAAGTGAAGAGGAGATGACAAAATAGGCTCTGAAAAATGTGTAAGATGTTATGGGACATCGTCTGCTTAGACAGGACTGGTCCATGGTGTGTCGTCACATATCTCAGCAGCGTTCGAGGAGCTCTTCAGCTGCTATATCGGGGGCTGTATTTTACCGTTTTATAATTGATAATAATCATTACTTCAAATGTTTCCAAGCGTTGAATTTGGATAACCTTGTTTAATTTATGCCAGCTATGCAATAATAAGTATTAAGCCAATATTTAAAATCCTTAACGTTCTACTTTAAATATGTGGGAGTATGAGACTTTTCACACTCACTTCTGGACCGCTCCAAGTTAAAGCGCTCCAGAGGAACGGTTCTTGAAGAACGGTTCGTTTGCTTCACACTCACACACATTTTTTATGTCTCGAATCGCTCAGCGAGTCAAAGGGGTCTTGTTGCTATGGCAGCTCAGATCAGCGGGTAAAATTTTTCGTGCGGAATCCAAACCGTATAATGTGTAAGGTATCAAATCACCCATTGATTTTCCGCGAAACACACACTCACTTTCGGTTGAAGTACACTTTAGGATTGCTTTGCTTTCACACTGCCACGTTGGAGCGGTCTAACTAAGAACCGTTCCTCAAGACCACCTCGCGAGGTGGTCTTCTGGAGCGCTCCAGAAGAATACTTCCTGGACTACTTGAGTATTCACACTCACCTGGGAACCACTCCTGAGGAACCGTTCTTAGTTAGAGCGCTCTAACAAAGTGAGTGTGAAAGGCCTCTATGATTTTCCTGTTTGTAAACGAAGAACATTATTTTGTAGTCCTTTGTGATGTGACCCTGCAGCCCTAATTGTTATTCCATGTACGGTAATATCAATGAATAAAATATAATGCAACTGTGATTAATCTGTGTGAAGTGTTCTTTATAAAGAGAGAGTCAAAACCTGCTCTAGCGACCACCCGTATAGAAAGACCACACTGTTTGTTTCACTAGAATAAAGATTCTTATTGAAACATGTATAAAAGGAATCTGTACCTAATGACCACTTGCTCATAAAGACCAGTTTTGTTGTCTTCCTTGAGCATACAGGTTTCACTGTAGTATGTTGTGACAATGTGCAATCTGTAGGAATCACAGATTAAAATACATGTATTAGATGATGTTTTATCTAACATGTTTGTTTTTTTACCCTACATTATGAAAGCTGCTTATCTTGAGCTGTGGTAACAAAATTTCATTTGAAGTGAAACTATTATCATCACATGTTTATCATGCAATAGGGTGTGTTCAGTAGACCAACAAATATGACCCAAAACCTTGCTGGAAATCATATTCACTGAAAAAAATAAACTTAAATCTGCACATACAAGACCACTTTTTATGAACATGTGTCAAGATGACTAGCTGACTTTGCTTATACACTGTATCATATTAGTCATTACTCAGCTATTACAATTTACAAGAGTTTAGCAAACACCTTTTATTTCTAATTTTATGCCTCCGCCTACCGAAGGTCGTGCTGGAGGCATGTTTTTGGGTTGTCCGTTCGCCCGCCCATCCGCTTCTTCGTTAACACGATATCTCAAGAACCATTTGAGGTATGAACTTGAAACTTGTTGATAGTATGTACCATCACAGGAAGACAATCTACCAATTTTGGGCTACGTACATCTAGGTCAAAATTCAAAGATCATAGAGGTCAATATATGAAATTGCAGGGTTTTAGCCTTATCACAGTTTTCCAAGAACCAATTGAAACAGTCGATCTCCGGTTACTGGGCTAAAGGTTAGAGGTCATGCAGGTCAGTTCACAGAAAAGTGTATGTTTTAGGCTCATTATTTCAAAATTGCAAGGAATATTTGAGTCATGAATTTCAAACTTGGTACCAATATGTATCATAGGGACATGAACTGAAAGATCTTGGGGTAAGTAGGTAAAAGTGGAAAGATCTAAGGTCACATAGGCCAGTCAGTTATATTAAATTTTTAGTGTTGTACATAAATCAGTTTCATAAAAACATATTTTATGGATGTAAATCAACAAATGTGCAACAGCATAGGTGAGTAAAGCAAGAGTTTGGAGATGAGTAACAAGATAAATGACTTTGAAAATACATGTACCAGTAGTGTAAATTATAAAATATATAGTAGCAAATGGTAATAATGAATGAACTGAATTTGGGTGAAGGCATATTTGTCGTTTTGAAATCTTCACTAGATCTCATGATTAGCTTAAATATAATTATCAAAACCCTGTGGAAAGTGAAAAGTCAAAGAGAGATGAACCCTAAAGTTTCCTTTGGGTATATGACCTGCTGGAACAATAGTTTAACTTTTCTCAGCTTTGGAAACAAACTGCAATGAGAAATATGAATTTCATAAAACGGAAAGCCCTGAAAAGCTTTTGTGAGAAGTTAATGTTTCCTATGGACTAAATTGAAATCAGTAATATCAAAATATATTTAGGTATTTTACAAAAATGCAGTGCGTGATGACATTGTCAGCTTGGAAACAGAAGGTTAATTCAATTCACTTGATACATAATACTTTGAACCAATAGTGTTGCTTGTACTAACACCATCAATAATACTCATCACTTGAACTTTACCCTGAAAAAAGTAATATTGAGCTATGCAAGTACACCACACACACAGACACATTCCTATATGCATTGAGGAATATCATATTATGTTTGTTCCCCCTTTCATTCTGTCTGTATAATAGATACTGTTATCTTTCACTCCCCCGCCCCAATCTCTCTCTCTCTCTGTTACTCCCTCCAACCCACTCCTTCTCTAAACTTCAATCCTTCCCTCCTTTCTCAATCCTCTTTTCTTTAAATCTTACTTTATATTTATCTTCCTATCTTTCCTCTCTCTCTCTCTCTCCATCCTCGACCCATATTTGAAATTATAACCGACAAACAATATCTTCTCAATATTCCATGAATTTCAGGTTAAAATTTTATGGGTTAACATTTAAACAGTATGAAGAAAATGAAGGATAACAAAACCCTGCTCATGAAATCTTAAGTTGGACTATGGTGCCTATTCTATGCAAGCGTATGGTTGCATTGAAAGTAATATTTGAAGCTCAATATTATTTTAAACATATCATAGCGATATGGCACTAAAATATTGAGTAAAATCTTTATTGGCAGTCTATTTGAGGAGCAAAAAAACTTTGAAAATGTTTGACCAGAGCCTGATCGGTTACGATTAGGCATTTGTCCGTCAGTGACATTCAATATTTTATGAATTACAATTTTAGAAGGCGACCATGGCAACCAAATTTTATCATATTTCAACTCCCTCTGTTATGCCCTTTACAAAGAAATAATAAAATGAAATTATATGTAAATACTTAGAAAGAAGAGAAAATATGTTGATGGATCATATTTAAATTTGAAGAAATGTTTTCTTAGACAAGTAAAATTCATATGAGGTATTGCAGGGGCTACAAATAACTTTAAATTAAAACATAACTCTCACAGTCTAAAAATTAGATATCAAACTTTCATTTTAATATGGATGCACATATAGCTGTCAAAATATATACAAGAACATGGAAAAAATTTAACAAATGACTATACAGTGCATATCAAAGAAAAGGTACACACTTTGAAAATATTCTCCAAAATCATAATTTCACAATATCAAGAATTTTTTTCTTATACAAGTATGGGTGAGGGTCTGTTACATCGGATGACACTATGAGTATTGATAATATTTTATGCTGGAGTACTGGCTACTTTTGTAAAAATCTTGCAAAAATGCCTATCTTGAATTTGATCAAAGTGTGTTATCAGGCAGTAGCTGCATGTTCTCTGCTAACCATAAATAATTGATTTCAAGGAGAAACCTAACATTTAATTTACACCTCTTCTTGAAATTTTGTATTCCTCTTAAAAGTTACATGACCCTAGAAACAACATCTTGTATGACAAATAAGAATTTAAAGGATAATAAAATTTATTGATTAATAAAAATGTTTAAACATTTCTTCAATTAAACATGTACGTGAAAGATATCATCCGAGATTACAGTGCATCCTTTCCACATGCCCCAGACAGTAACGCATCCTCAACTGGTTAGAGGAGATGGGGCAAAGAAACAAACATTAAATGGTAAACAAAAACAAACAAAATCTTTTTTAAACAAGGCATTAGCAAGATTGTGTCTCGCCCAATTGCGAAAACTGGAAATATCGTGATCTCCGTTGCCACGCAGAAGAATTGTATCTCTGGGTATCTGCGACAGAATGTAATATCCCATTAATGAGAAGGACTATTCACAAAATACTATTTGTCTCAAGAGAGTCTTGCAGGTAAACTTTAACGTATGACCTCAAATGACCTTTGACCCTATCATGTGACCTCCAACGGCAACATAACGTCAAGGTACCCTCAGTGCAAATATGACCCAAGTTAGGTTGTAATCCAAGCAACTGATGTGAATTTATTGGTCAAAAGAGAGTCTTGCAGGTAAACTTTAACATATGACCTCAAATGACCTTTGACCCTATCATGTGACCTCCAACGGCAATATAACGTCAAGGCGCAAATATGACCCAAGTTAGGTTGTAATCCAAGCAACTGATGTGAAGTTATTTCACAAAAGAGAGTCTTGCAGGTAAACTTTAACATATGACCTCAAATGACCTTTGACATCATGTGACCTCCGACAACACAACTAGAAATGTGCATTGCTGGGGCCGCGCAATGCTAAATGTATCCCCTGGCACTGGCAGCGATTTGAAGGAGGGACAAAGACCCTCCCCCATCCCCTCCCTCAAACAAAAGGATGGTGTAGAAATTAGATGTGTAGGTTTCACTAAGACACATCTTCATATAAAATTTGAAAGAAATGTGTTGAGAGATATACCAAGATACATCTCCATACAAAATTTGAAAGAAATCCATCAAGAAATGTGGCCTGCAGAGTGCACTCACGCCATGCCCTGAAGTATGACCTTTGACCCTATAAAAGACGGAACACTGGTGGCAGCATCACCAAAAACTATAGGTTTTTAGATTACACCAAGAGACACCTTCATGCAAAATTTGAACGAAATCCGTCAAGAAATGCAGAAGTAAGAGTGCAAGAAATGGAAAAATGACCTTTGACCCTATAAAGGACGGAACAATGAGGGCAGCATCACCAAAAATTAAATATGTGTAGATTATACCAAGATACATCTCCATACAAAATTTGAATGAAATCCGTCAAGAAATGCAGAAGAGTGCACAAAAGGGACAAATGAGCTTTGACCCTATAAAGGACGGAACAATGAGGGCAGCATCACCAAACAGTAAAGATGTGTAGATTATACCAAGATACATCTCCATACAGAATTTGAAAGAAATCCATCAAGAAATGTGGCCTGCAGAGTGCACTCACGCCATTCCCTGAAGTATGACCTTTGACCCTATAAAAGACGGAACACTGGTGGCAGCATCACCAAAAACTATAGGTTTTTAGATTACACCAAGGGACACCTTCATGCAAAATTTGAACGAAATCCGTCGAGAAATGCAGAAGTAAGAGTGCAAGAAATGGAAAAATGACCTTTGACCCTATAAAGGACGGAACAATGAGGGCAGCATCACCAAAAATTAAACATGTGTAGATTATACCAAGATACATCTCCATACAAAATTTGAACAAAATCCGTTGAGAAATGTGGCCTGCAGAGTGCACTCACGCCATGCCCTGAAGTATGACCTTTGACCCTATAAAAGACGGAACACTGGTGGCAGCATCACCAAACACTATAGGTTTTTAAATTACACCAAGACACACCTTCATGCAAAATTTGAACGAAATCCGTTGAGAAATGTGACCGCCAGAGCGCACACAAGAGTACACACAAGACATCTATCAAAATATGACCTTTGACCCTATAAAAGACGGAACACTGGGGGCAGCATCACCAAAATCTATAGGGTTCCAGATTTTACCAAGAGACACCTTCATACAAAATTTGAACAAAATCCGTTGAGAAATGTGACCGCTAGAGCGCACACAAAATATCCCCCAAAATATGGCCTTTTACCCTATAAAAGACGGAACACTGGGGGCAGCATCACCAGAAACTATAGGGGTCCAGATTTTACCAAGATACACGTCCACAGGAAGTCTGAAAAAAATTCGTCGAGAAATGTGACCTCTAGAGCGCACACAAGAATGTGACGCGGCGGCGGCGGCGAAACGCTGCTGAATCCAAAGTATCCTCCGGCATACTGCCGGGGGATACAATAACATGGAGATGCCCCTAGTGCTTCTATCACCCAAGTGTGGCTGCCAATGCAGTAACAGTTGCCAAGTAATGCATCATAAGAGAGTCTTGCAGGTAAACTTTAACGTTTGTGACGGACGGACGACGGACCTTCACCTCCGGTGGGCGAGACAAAAAAATGAAATATTTTAGGTCCATCTCCCTGTAATACATTGCAATTTCCATCATTTCAACGTGCTCCAGTTAAAAATGAAACTGTGCAGAAAGACATAATCTGCCAGGTTTTGTTTGTGTGCGCACACACGCATGTGTGTGTCTGTCTGTGGAAGGGGGGTGTGGACTTACGGTTAGGTATAGGATTAAAGATTAAATGGTTGTTTTAATCAATTACTGATAGACATCCCTTTCAGACACACCATATTATCCTATATTCTTACGACGTAAGAATATACAATGTATTGATACATGTATGAGAGCATTCAAACACAACTTACCGTTATACGATAATTGTATGGCAGCATTCAGACCTCGCACACTGTCGGGTTTCATGGGAAGCTCATGAATATGTACGAGTTTCTCTCTTGCGCACTATGTTTATATAAGCCCCGCCAACTTATACAAAGTATGGATATGAGAGCATTCAGACACAAATATACGTCGTATGAATATAGGATCATCATACGAAACGATGCTGTTAGCATCGTTTCGATATACAACGTATCAATATAAGAGCATTCAGACACATAAAAACGTCCTATATCCATACGAAAACTCTCTAGTCTGAAAGAGGGTTAGTACATGCAGTTAATGCCCAATACACACTTTGATCGAATTCACGACTCAGGCATTTTTGGGCAAACCAACTTTTGTGAGTTTTACAAATTTAAAGTAGCCAGTACTCACGCATAAATATTTCAATACTAATAGTGTCATCCGATGAAACAGACCCTCACCCATAATTGTCTAAGAAAACATGATATTGATATTGTAAAATTATTTTTCAAAGTGTGTCCTTTTTTTCTGATACGCACTGTATATCCGATAGTTTTATCTGTATCATTTTAACTAGTTAAATAAATTCAAAATGTACATCATCACCTATAATTCAATCAAAGTTACATGCACTGTTTTCTCACAGTTGCACAGTTCAATGGTATTCATACAATCTATGATACAGAGAGTCTATAGCTTTGATAGGTATTGATGTGTTATGTTGGCTACAATCATAAGTGCACTTTCTGAAACATGCTGGAATGTATTTATGGTGTAGAGATATTAAAACAAAGAATTTCAGAACAAACTCCAGACATCTCCTTACGCAATACTGCGAAATCGACATGAAAGTGTACCAATCACCTGAAAAAAATTATTTGTGTACAGCTAGAAAATATCAAGTCAACCTCCGAGAACTCTATCTGGCATTCCGTAGGTCAAGAGTTAAGGAGTATGAAGGAAATAAAGGATAACATGAAGGTGTGCACGCGGAACCGAACCGAACTCAGAGTTGGGTTCTGCGCGAGCCCTTATCTTGGTGAGTGCGTACGGGTGCATCGAGTAGTCCACTCACTAGTCACTTTTACGCTTACAGATAGTGTAATTAAACTTGCAATAACTCTATAGAAGTAATATTTGAAGCCCATATTTTGATATATAGTATAACGACATGGAACCTCTATGATACAGAGCAAAATATTTTTTGGTGATCGGTACCTTTAAACTTTCGCCATATCTAATGACAATCATTCTCACAGCAAGAAAAATTTGCTAATTGCAAAAATTCAGCGTTGTGTTGTGTCATTTGTAATTCAATAATTTCGCAGCATGTAACTTTTGCAAGTCTAGTCTAAACCACTCGCGAAATTCATGAACATTAAATGCACGGGAATGTTTCTGGTGCTAAATTATGCAATGTGATGTACTTATACATGTGTGTATATATATATATATGTTTTTCATATACTGGTGCACAAGTGCCTACAATGAAAAGAAAGAAAATCACAAAAATTGAACAAAGAACTACAGTAAAGTTCAGAAAAGTGGACTTGACAGCCCACAAAATTCCAGTTCTTTCCTACATTCACATTACATTTATATCAAATGTAAATTACATAATGGTTAGGCTACAAAGGACAATAAAAACAAGGCATTAGCGATAATGTGTCTCGCCCACATGCGATAACTAGAAATATCGTGATCTCTGTTGCCATGCAACAGGTCCCCCAAGTGCATAAATCTGCATAAGTTATGCTTGCATATATCTACATTACTAATGTTTGGAAAGTGACGTTTACAAAGTTATGTCATAAGAGAGTCTTATAATGTTTGACCTGAAATGACCTTTGACCTTACCATGTGACCTCTGATGGCAGCATAACATGCAGGTCCCCTTAGTGCATCTACAACCCAAGTTTGGTTGAAAAGTGAGTGACGGTTGCAAAGTTATCTGTCATAAGAGAGTCTTGCAGGTAAACTTTAATGTATGACCTTTGACCTTATCATGTGACCTCCAACGGCACCATAACATGCACTTCCCCTTAGTACATCTACAACCCAAGTTTGGTTGAAAAGTGAGTGACGGTTGCAAAGTTATGTCATAAGAGAGTCTTGCAGGTAAACTTTAACGTATGACCTTTGACCTTATCATGTGACCTCCAACGGCACCATAACATGCAGGTCCCCTTAGTGCATCTACAACTCAAGTTTGGTTGAAAAGTGAGTGACGGTTGCAAAGTTATCTGTCATAAGAGAGTCTTGCAGGTAAACTTTAAAGTTTGACCTGAAATGACCTTTGACCTTATCATGTGACCTCCAATGGCACCATAACATGCAGGTCCCCTCAGTGCATCTACAACCCAAGTTTGGTTGAAAAGTGAGTGACGGTTGCAAAGTTATCTGTCATAAGAATGTCTTGCAGGTAAACTTTAACGTTTGACCTGAAATGACCTTTGACCTTATCATGTGACCTCCAACGGCACCATAACATGCAGGTCCCCTCTGTGCATCTACAACCCAAGTTTGGTTGAAAAGTGAGTGACGGTTGCAAAGTTATCTGTCATAAGAGAGTCTTGCAGGTAAACTTTAACGTTTGTGACGGACGGACGGACGGACGAACGACATTTGGATCCCTTAGTCTCGCCTTCACCTCCGGTGGGCGAGACAATAAAACTGAAATGAGAATTGTAGTACATGCAGTTGTTTGGGAATGTAAAGATTTGTTTTATATCAACAAAACTTTACCTACCAGTCTATATTAATCATAAATTGGTCTCTATAATGGCAAGAAACTAATTCAAATGATACCTTATTTTCAAGTACAAAATAAACAAAAATAAAGAGGTGTACATACATTGTATAAAGTATAAAGTTATTTAAATAATTGGAAACCTTCTATCCTTCCATTCAATTTACCATAATTTAGTGAATTTTGTCAAAGGAATTACATGTAGATCATTTTGCCATATGTAATAACATAAAAAGTGAAACAGAGGTATTCTTCTGACTCTTGGAGTTAGCCACAAATTGGACATGTAATCTTTTATAATCACCTTTCAAATGAATGAGTACATAATGAACTAACAAGCAGAGATTATGAAGTGAGCCATGGCTCTCCTCAAATACATCAAATGAAAAATAGATTAGAATCCACTACACTACAGTGATTTGAGAAATTAACAAGAATATATAGGGCTCTTATGAAGGTCACATGAACTGTCTATGGGATATGCAAAATGAAACACATTAGAAAAGATCTTGGAATTAAATATGAAGGTTTACTTTTGTGAGCTTTGCTTTGTATTAAACATCAGAACTCTGATTGCACTGCTCCCGCTTGTCTGGTCTCTTATCAACAAAGAACTGTACAGAATAATGTATAAAGAGAAAAAAAGATTAAAAAGTCAATGGAAAGAAATAATAATGTGCAGAAAGAGACACTCACACGGAGATGATTCATGAGAAGGTAAAATCACATTGTTTCAAAGCATGTAACTTATAGGCCTTTTGGGGAATCTAAAGCATTAATTCAAATAACTGGGTAGCTACATGTATATAACATATGACTTCATTGTCAATGTGATAAGTACCAAAGCAAATACCACATATGTATTTTCTTTTTAATTATGCTCAAAAGCAGACTTCAGGGGAAAAAAAACTTCTTAACTATCAATATGTACATCTAATCATATGGAGAAATTTATTTTTAAAAAGGAAGAGGTATTCCTTCAGATACACTAAATGTGGAGTTCAGTTTGAATATTCAAAGAGATGAATGTAGGGACTTTTGTTCTAAAGCAATGAATAAGAGTTTTTAAAATCTAACTAGCCGATTATCAAAAGAAATCCTCGTGAAATAATCTTACATTTCAAATTAAAAAAAAAAAATTGTCCAATATCATATTGGTGTTCTTTCTTGACTTATTCTTTTTGTATCATTTATGGCACCTATTACACAATATCATACAAGGAGCTACGTCTACAAAGACTTCAAGCACATACATGTACACCCCGACACCAGCATCTCCAGTCGAGCCATTATGATCATGAACAGTTTCGTCAATGACATCTTTGAACATACTGGCGCCAAAGTTTCCCACCTCACCAAGTTCAGCAAGAAGTGATTCTTACCCTGTTAACAGATGCAAAGGCAGGACCAAAGCGAGAAGCAACCTGTAGCCTCTCAGAGATCCATCCTGGAAGCTTGGTCTTGATAGAGGGTCTGGTATACCGATGGTCTAACAGAAGAATGGTAGCATAGTCTTCCTTGTGACGTATGGCTCGACCTGAGGTAGTAGGGGTACAGCATATTTGACAAATCATTGTTTATCCATCTCGATACAGGAGGGTCCCACCTTACTGAGATGGTCAGCACCAAGGTAATCTGTTTCTCACAATATTTCTGCAAATATGGGTACCAAACCTATTTGTCATTTTCATCATTCATTTGGGACGAAAAAAAACATTTTTCTTTATCTTCATCAGGTACATCAACCATCTTGCAGAAAGTTAGCCTGGTTGCCATGATTCTTTGTCCCCCCTTTCTATACCTTGCTATAGTAACATATCCATAGTTACATGTACTTTCCCATCTAGTTCTTAACTCATGCTAAAGCAAGTTAAAGAAAGCCCAGTGTAAGTATGCATTATAAAATCATCTTTGTATTATAGATAGGTACCACTTGTTAAATGCCATAACAGGAGGCCTAAATATCAATACTATTTTATATGTAGGATAAAGTGCACTGAATGAATAATTGAAGTATTTCTGCAAAATTGTAAACAATGCAATCATGGACTTTCTCTTACCAGCACATGTCTTCAATATCTTAATCTCCTTTGCTCAATTAATTCCAGTAAATATACAATGCATATCACCACTCTCATCACGTCCTCATCATTTTGTATATACTCCTACATTGCTTTTGCTGTCTTGCAAGCTCACTTCAAAAACTTTGCCAAAGGCCCAAATTTCAAATGCAATATTGAAATCTGAGTTGTAGAACTTATCGTCCATATTATGTGCCCAGGTTAAAGGGATACGCCACCGGGCGGCCGTGGTTAATGTCAGGATTGCGTAAGCCCCATTTACTTGTACACAAAATTTGTGTGTGTCAAACGTGTCTGTCGGATATGTAATTACATTTCGGACTGCACGAACCTGACCAAATCTCGCACAAGAGCTGGAGCTCAGGCTGAGCGTGCATGTTGCGCAGCGACCAGTCTGTCCGAAGTTTGCGCCCCGCGGGGAAACGGCATGATCAGGTAACAATCACGGTGCCCTTTCACGGCATTAAATGTCCACAATCTGCGGTTGAGTATCCCTTTAATCTCCTTGAGTAAAACATTTTCACTGACCTATAGACTGATTGACTGCCTTCATGCATAGATTATCATAGTGAACTTGTCCAGCACTGCGTCCATTGATGTCAGGCTATCAACAATAAGAAAACATAAAATTCTCATTTCCTTTTATCAAAAATGCTGATTAACAGTATTTATTGTCTAATAGGAGAATGAAAAATCCTTGAAGATGCTCTCCAATCAGTATAGATGTAAAGAGGGACATAAAAAGCTAGAGGCCTTTTAGTCCTTGATACATAACAAAATTTAGGTTTAAAAGAAGTAACCAAAACGCTTATGACACAAATTTCTTTTTCTCTCTTATGATTTCAGAACTTCTACCATCATTTATTTCTGGTGTTTGCATGGGATCTTCATGTTTACTATACAAAGTGCTTTGTAATTTACTATTACTTGGCTTGATTTCTTACCATGTTTGCATTGAGATAGTCCATCTTCTCCTTCAGTTCTGGTGACTTGATGTTTGCATATGGAAGACCAACCATTACAATACATCTGTAAAATAAATGGAATGGTACATTACAATTAATTTAACTCTTACTTTCATTATGAAATACAGAACCACCTGTCTGTAGCAGCCACAAAAAATATTTCAACCAAGAAAAAATATGAGTTAATAAACCTGTCAAAAAATGTCACCTGTCTATAATGACCAGTTTGGTGTCAACTTGAATGCAAACATCTACTCTTCAGGTCGATACCAAATTGTTCCAGTGCCACAAATCTGACAATATGTAAAATATGGGTGATTGTGCAAAATTAGTTCTGATTACAGGTTTTCCCCAACTTTTAGAAGGCAGTAGGAATTCCTACTTTTGTCTGAAAAGTGGCATCCCTGCTATTGAACCTACCTTCCAAGATTATCAGAGAAATTGATGCCTTCACTCATCTTTCCTCCGACCACACAGAAAAGCATAGCTCCATTCAGTCCTGATAGAGTACATCCACTACAGGCTTTCTATTGTAAAATAGGAGGGTTTGACAAATATTTGAAGAAAACGACATAGGCTGGTATTCCTTTAAAGAGCCTAATGACAATAGAGCTTCAAAATCCCTGCTACATGTAGGTATGTGAGTTGGTCCACTTATTTACTGAATGCTGAATGTCATTCCATACAAATTACTATGATTAAATGGAAAACTAAAATTCATGTTATCATGAAATTAGTATTGCCTCCTGCTCAAAGGAATGATTGATTCATTTAGCAAACTCCATGCCTCTGTTATTGCACATACATGTACTTTTACAGAAATACCTGATTTTTTTTTAAAGGAACACTGTCAACATAGAAGTTGCGCAACATTTTGTACCAAAAATCGCTCAAAAACGTGATTTCATGTATAATTTCAATGCAAAATGTGTTTTCAGCTAAAATTTATAAATCTATGAATATTTTTACATTTACTGATTAAAATTAATTTATTTGATGCTGTTTATGATCTCAAAAGGGTCCACAAGAAATTTCATTAAAAAAAAACAAAAACAAAAGGTAAAAAAACAAAGAAATACATAATAAATTTAAAATACACTTAAATACATAAGAAATCAATTTTAAACCAAATTTTTTTCCAAATATATTTGCTAAGAATACTGGAGAGCATCTAGACCCAAACCATTTTTTGAGCTTTCTTTAACGATTTAGTGCTAAGTTTTGATATGACACATAAATTAGCGTAATTAATTAATGTGATAATTATAACTGAGCATTAACTATTTAGTTTTGTAGATTATGTTGTGGACGACGTGCGTGCCAATTTTTGGCGCGATCATGCGGTTGACGGTCGAGATCTCGGGGTGGGGGCAGAATCCCTTGGGGAGACTTACACTGATGATATTTCTTTACACTGTAGTAGGAGGGGACAATGCATTACATAAGAACTGCCTGTCATTAAAAGAGAAGTCCACACTCCATGATTGACAACACCTGTTATAAGGTAAACACCCAATTGGTGTCAAGTTCTCCATGAGAACCCACGACTATGTGGCTTTAATGTAGAAGACTTACTGGTATATCTGCAGTCTTTGGTAGTACACCAATAGAGCTCTTTTACTATTTTTTTTTGTGATATGCAATTTTTAGTGGCAAATTATGTATTTTTATTTCAAAATTAGGTCATCATATCAAACTCTGATCTAAAAGGGATATTTGAAAGCACTTTGCCATTAAAAAAAAAGTTTTAAGCAATTAGAATTATTTAAAACAATAACAAAAAATTAGCATGTTTTGGATTTTTTTTTAAATAAAAAACTTTTTTTATTACAACCCTATCATCAGGTAAATGGCATAGCTAGGGCTCTTACTCTGCAAGTCATGTGGGGCTGCAGCTGGTATTTTTTGAGAGTTTAAAATACATGTAGTTCTATATACTCCAGGATCAACTGAAATTGCCTTGAGGATATTGCTTATGCCCCAAGGCATAAACTTAGTCAAAGTTTTTCTCTCCCTATTCCCTTTTCTTTTAGCTTTTAACAAGATGAATGCGACTGCGTCTCCTATATGCCTCCACCTAAATTCAGTAGATGGCTCAAAATGTTCTAGAAATATTTGATAACGAGGCTAAAAACCAGTAATTTCATGTAATTTCATGTAAATTGACCTCTGTGACCTCTGACCTTTGACCTACTTACCCCAAAATCTAATCAGTTCATCTTCCTATGGGGATACATACTAGTAGCAAGTTTGAGGTTCCTACCTCAAATGATTCTTCAGATATCGTTTTTTCCCCTTGATTAGTGGGTGTGTGATGGGCAAGAATTTACTCACTCCTGCAAATTTGCATCTTCTTGTTCTGATTTTCACCCTATCTAGTCGCTGCCTGTGTGTTAATGTTGATAATTTTGTGAGTATTATCGCCATATTTGTTCCGACACATGACTTTTCGAGTGCATAATTGGAAATCTGAACTTCAACTTGTGACGACGACATATGTACATGAGCTACGTAAGTCCCGTCCGTATAAATTCGTGCGATATACTGTCTCATATGTGAACACCTCCTTGATTACATGATATTCCGTTACTAATATCATCGATATATCGAAACTTGTTCTAAGAGTAATAAAGTAATGGTTTTATTGGATACTTTTCGTTACATCTTTAAGTGATTTATTAATCACGGATCGACTTTGACATACTATATTCCTCGATCACTGTGAATTTCCATCATTTCCACCATGATGACCCGTTTGATCCCTAAGCTCATCCTTGCGCTGGTCGTATTGTACTCGTCTATTCATCAGGTGAATGCTTTTGTGAAGTTCACCATACCCTCCATCAGCACGTATGAATGGGGTACTTTCGATAGCGAGCTGAAAAGTCTATTGAACCCACTACATCATGAACTGGCTTCCAACAATATATCTCCTGCAATAGCCGGGGATCAAATGATTGACATTGTCCAAAACTGGCTTCTTACCCATGAAGAATTTGTAGAGAATAAATGAGAAAGTCATTATATAACAAAGGCGCCTAAAACTCTGAATGCAGCAAGGAGAGCAAAAAACGCACTTCGAAAAAAGGCCTTTGCTAAAAATGCGTCAGCCGACGACCGCAAAGCATTCAGGGAAGCAGTTAAAGCAGTGAGCTTTCTCCATAAACAAAACAAGAGTAAACAGAAAATAAATTGATTGTTCGAAGAGAAAAAATGTACCAACAAAACTTTTGGGATTTCGCTAGAAAGTGCTGCTCAGGATCCCTAGATACCGAATCGGGAACGCAAAACTCCCCCACTTTCTCGAAAGAGGATGCGGATCTATATTATTCCACTCGATATTCATCTGCCAACCCTATTGATCTCTCTGCAGTATCCTGGTTCCCTTACATTCCTGTACCGAATGATGTGACATTTGACCTTTCTCCCATTCGGCCAAAAGATGTTAAAGAGGTGTTAGCTAATAAAAGTCCCACCTCTGCCCCCGGCCCGGATGGAATTATGTATGGTCTATTGCGGAAACTACCATGCACCCATCATTTTATGGCAACACTCTTTACCAAAGTGTTAACGTCTGGGGAACCTCCCGAGTCATGGTCAAAAAGTAAAGTCACCCTGATTTATAAAGCGGGGGTGTCATCCGACCCAAGTAACTTTAGAATGATCTCATTAACTTCATGTTTTGGCAAGGTGTACCACCAAATAATGGCCGATAGAACTGCTCGTTTTCTTTGTGAAAATGGGGTGATAGATACAACAACACAGAAAGCCTTCCTCTCGGGTATTAGTGGATGCATCGAGCATACCCAGGTTATGAATGAATTGCTAGCTAAAGCTCGAAACAAAAAGAAAACAATTCATGTCACTTTCTTCGATCTCGCGGATGCTTTTGGGTCAGTTGAGCATTCGTTGATCTACCACACCCTGCGTGAAAGTCATATCCCGGATGTAGTGATACGCTACATCCAAAACCTCTATTCTGGGCTGCAAGGTACGGTTAGTGGTCCTTCCTGGCAGTCCTCTCCGGTTCTCTTCAAACGAGGTGTCTATCAGGGTGACCCATGGTCTCCAATCATCTTCCTCCTGGCATTCAACCCACTGACAGCGCATCTCAAATCACTGGAACAGAAACATGGGTACGACCTCAACGGCGAGAAGTTTATCACTCTCCCTTTCGCCGACGACTTCTGCCTCATTACAGCGAACCAGCGTGTGTGTGTGTGTAATTGGGTTTTTACAGACGTGTATCAATCAGATATGATTATTTACGTCTGGGACCGACCTTTAACGTCACCATCCGAAAGACGTGACTCAGTCTCGAACCTGGGTCCGCTGAATCAGTTTATAACTTCCACTGGTAGCTGGATTACAGGCGCACGCCACAACGCCCAGTTAGACCAGCGAACCCAACAACGGCTTATGAATGAAATTGGTTCAAAAGTGAAAACAATGAACTTGAAACTTAAGCCTGCAAAATGTAGTTCCATATCGATATGTCAAGGTACCTCTAAGGAAGTACCATTTGCAATTGATGGTGTAGCCCTTGCAACCGTGAAGGATAAGCCTGAAAAGTTCCTCGGGTCTTATATATCTTTCTTTGGTAAAACTCAGGATAACTATGATCTCATTAAAGCCAAATTGACCGAAGTCCTAAACCATATCGATAATTCTCATGTTAGAAACGAATATAAGCTAAGAGTTTTCTCCGACTATGCGATGCCGTCTCTGCGCTATCTGTTAACAGTACACACTCTCACCGATAGCCAGCTCAAGTCACTTGATAGTATACAGACCAAGCTGATCAAGAAATGGCTTAATTTCCCTCTGTATGGGGCTACACCAGCAATCCTCTACTCACGAAAAGGGTTAAAACTGAAACTGTTATCTGAACTGTATTTGGAATGTCACACCCTAGCTATAGCATCAACACTAATAAAAGGTGATCCTAAAGCCAACTATGCTATACAGTGTAAAATAGACAGGGAAAGCAAGTGGGTATCCAAATGTAAATCTAATGGAGTGAAAAAGTCCCAGGATATGATTGACAGGGCTACACAACAGTGTACTAACCCCCAGTCATGGAAACATATGAAATCCGATGTTAAAAAGGTAATTTCTCAAACTATCGCCTTGAAATGGAAGGAACGATTCAATTCCTTAATTAAGCAAGGAAACCTACTGCAATTACTGGAAGAGGAAGAAAGCGACCTGACATGGCGATCTGCTATATATAATCTACCGAAAGGTGTACTCAGTTTTGCAGCAAGGGCTGCTATAGATTGCCTTCCCAGTCCTGACAACCTGATGTTATGGGGGAAAACACTAACTGAAAAATGCCCATTATGTAGCGGGAGGGGAACCCTACAACATATCCTCAATATGTGTCCAACCGCTTTATCCCAAGGTCGACTCACTTATAGACATAATAGTGTTCTGAGGTATATGGTAACTGAGTTAAAGGATAAAGCCGACAAAAACCAGGTAACTATGTCTTTGTACGCAGATTTACCAGGCTGTAGAGTAAGTGGTGGAACAGTCCCCCCTCATGTATTCCCTACTACCGAAAAACCAGACATTGTATTGTATTTTCCAGGTAAACGGGTAGTCCTTGTAGAACTCACCGTCCCATTTGAACCCAACATAAAGAAAGCCCGGGATAGGAAAGTCGAACGGTATTGTCAGTTAAACGAGGATATCAAGGGGAAGGATATCGAGTCACACTTGGTTTGCTTCGAGATTGGCAGCAGGGGGGTAGTCACAAAGGAAAACCAAAAGCAAACAAAAAAAATATTCCGTTTTGTTGGTGAGAAAGCATCTAAGAGTGTCGTGAATAAGTTAAGTCGATTAGCACTTATTGGTTCCTATGTTATATTCAACGCAAGGTCAGACCCTTCTTGGACGGACATAACTCTGTTAGATTAAATATACCCATATTATGTCCCCATACTTTCGGCTTAACAGACCAAATCGATATAGATAGACATTGCTTTTCTAGGCTTTCATTGCGTATATAGACTTTAAAATAAGCAGTTTATGTATTTCCCACAGTACGAATTTTTATATTAATACAGTCTCCACCATTTTGTATGACGTTTTTGTTCCATATTGTAAAAATGCTTATACCATTCTACACCATTCATATATCAATATGTAATCCCCCTGCAGTAAAATCATTATGGTTTATTCTCTCAATGCTCTATATTCATATTACACATGTATATATATATATTTTCTATTCTGTGTTCAAGAATGTAAGACGGTGTAAAAAAAATATACATCCTTTCAACCTCGATACTTAATGATGATGACGAAGGAGATCACGATAATAATAATAATAATAATAATAATAATAAAAATAATAAAAATAGTAACGATAATATAATAATAAAATAATAACAAAAGTACTAATGATGATGATAACAATACTACTAATAACAATATAATAATAAAAGTAATAATATAACAATAATATTATTATTAATAATAATGATAATATTAATAATGATAATAATGTTACCATTATTTTGTTAATATTTGATATACCTAATTGTGTACTCGATTTGTTATGTGCCTATTGCCTTGTTTTTGTCATATGATTGTATATATATATATACCCTGTACAATGTTGAAGAACTTGTATCCTGGGACTGATTGTTACCCTTTTATTATAACTTTTGAAATAAAAGGATTTAAAAAAAACGGTGCTAAAAACCAGTAATTTCATGTAAATTGACCTCTGTGACCTCTGACCTTTGACCTACTTATCCCAACATCTAATCAGTTCAGATATTCAGACGGACGCACGCACGGACGGACGCACAGACAACCCGAAAACATACAGAGGCATAAAAAGATAGTGAGGACAGTGCAATATGCAAATATAACACCTTTTTAAAATCTTTAATGTCCATGCAAGTAAAAGTGCAAGCTAGTAGAAGAAGAGCTTGCAAAATACCAATTAAAAGCTTGATGATGAAAGAAAATTTCTCCTTTTCAAATAGGCATTTACTAATAACAAGCTTATGTGTACAAAAACAAAACCTTTAGTCGCTTGTCTAGAAAAAGCGACTGCTAGAAAAAAAAAACAAGCTTCTGCTTTTTTCTGCTAGCAACTTCAGTTAACATAAATCAAAGTCGCATAAGCCAAACTCTGCCCAAGTCGAATCAATTTTTTTTACCGAAGTATGCAAAAGTGTTATTTACATTTCCTAAGTTGAAATTTGAATAAGTCAAACTATTTTTTGTTGTCCCAACAGATTCAAATTATGCAAAATTAACTGTACTTGGTTGGAACATCTGAAGATGCAAGCAAAAGGTTAGAAAAAGCATTTGCTCGGCCTTTACTAGTTTTTATAGATACAGGCCAATCACTAAGAATGGGGCACTGGTTGTTACACAGCAACTAACACATAAAGTTAACAGGCAATCTTAGGCAGTGTCCAGGAAGAAAGGCAATCTCAAACAGTTTAATGACTACAGGCTAATAGGTGAAGGAAGGACCCCCCCCCCCTCTCTCTCTCTCTCTCTCTTACCTCTATGGTTGCTGAGTACTGTCCAAGGACCTGGTCTACCTGATTAGCCTTCCTGGGTTCCCTGAAGATCTTCTTACGATGGCCTAGTCTAGTGAGGACTCCATGGGACTCCCAGTAAGTGTAGATCTGTTTCTCATAGTCATAGGAGGGGAAGAAACAAACCACACCCCCTGGTACGATATTGGAGACATTCACCAAGACACGTCCTACTTCATCCATCTTGAAGGGAGTAGAATGAACAAAAATGAGAATAGGACAGTTTCAAAATCCGATCTCAAGAACATCTGCAACAAAAACGTTAGTATACAGAAAACTATATGTACATGTGCAGTGTTTGTACATATTCTGTTACAAAATTTCTTCAAAAATACAAAATATATTTAATAGTTGGTAAACTCATCTCAAGTACTTCAGGTTTATAGAATATTTTTTATGAGAAAATTGAAAGTGCATGCTATTTGAATTGTAAACCATAGCTCACAGATTAAAGTTTGATGAAATAATTGCAATTTCCCTTTCATTTTTCAAGGTTTTGCTGAGAGAATATGATAGAATATTAATGGATTAGAGAGGATCAGTATTAAATCTTACCATTTGTGGTAGGTCTCTATGCTGATATGTGAAGTCTAGCTCTAATCCTGTTGGTCCTTTGGATAGGGATATCGGTAGCAGGTGCTCTGGGGGAATCACATGACCTGCAAAGAATGGATAAAATGATATGAATTTTTTTTTAAAGGAGTTCTTGGTCACTTTCCTCTTTTCCATTATACCTTCAAAATACAAATACTGGCAGGCAAAAGATATTAGAGCACAAACAAAGAAATGTAAGCTTTCTTTGCTAGTATTGCAATTCTTATTCTCCTATTTCTTTTATACTCAAACAATTTGAACAGTGGTATGTTTTTGTCTCTTAAAACTAACCTGTCAGATTTTGCATTTCATTCATTTCAGTCCTGACAGATAAAAATTGGCTGGTGTTACAATTCATATGACAAAGAGTAGAGCAAAACTATATCATACCTAATATAGTGGCAGCCTGTCTATATAAGCCCCCCCCCCCATAAATTGTCATCCGTTTATAGTGACCAGTTTCATGGCTAGCCCTTTACAAGCAGGTTTGAACGTACAGAAAATGACTATGAAAAGAAAGGAGGGAAACCTGATTTGTAGAGGGAAATGCATGTAGCAGTTGAAAAAACAAGATGAATGCGACTGCGTCTCCTATATGCCTCCGCCTAAATTCAGTTGATGGCTCAAGCTCTTCTAGAAATATTTGATAACGAGGCTAAAAACCAGTAATTTCATGTAATTTTATGTAAATTGACCTCTGTGATCTCTGACCTTTGACCTACTTACCCCAAAATCTAATCAGTTCATCTTTCTATGGGTATGCATACTGGTACCAAGTTTGAAGTTCTTACCTCAAACAGTTCTTCAGAAATCGCGGTAACGGTGCTAAAAACCAAGAATTTCATGTAATTTCATGTAAATTGACCTCTGTGACCTATGACCTTTGACCTACTTACCCCAAAATCTAATCAGTTCATCTTCGTATGGGGATACATACTAGTACCAAGTTTGAGGTTCCTACCTCAAATGATTCTTC
Source organism: Heliocidaris erythrogramma (assembly GCA_025617745.1). Lineage (NCBI taxonomy): Eukaryota > Metazoa > Echinodermata > Echinoidea > Camarodonta > Echinometridae > Heliocidaris > Heliocidaris erythrogramma. The sequence goes on from CM046867.1 coordinate 41,321,565, forward strand.
AGATATCGCGGTAACGAGAAGTGGGACGGACGCATGGACGGACGGACGGACAACCCGAAAACATAATGCCTCCGGCACCCACCTTCGGTGGGCGGAGGCATAAAAACCTACCGCATGAGAATTCCAGGATCCTTTCTGGTTCAACACCAGCACAGACAAGAAGTTGATGCTTGAATTCTTCTACCGGTTGCATTGTTCCCCCAGCAACGATGATAGCCCTTGCCTCCTGGACAACATCAGTGAAGTGAACAGCAGGGTTGAGAAGCTGAAATCTCAGACTACACTGACTCAAAAGCTCTAAACAAAAAGATGAAGAAACCTAGATGCTACTGAGTACATGAAGAAACCTAGATGCTACTGAGCACATGAAGAAACCTAGATGCTATTGTAAATGACTACACCAAAAAAGTAAAAGCCTAGAAACAGAGTATTAAAGGGCAACAAAGATGTCCCTTATTGTAATGTTATTACTGTTACCAATATCTTGGGTTACAGAAATGGAAACCTAGATGCTACTGAGCACATGAAGAAACCTAGATGCTACTGAGCACCTAAAGGTGTAGTAAATGGGTACCCGGTAGGAATTTATTACTTGAATGCTGTGAGCACCAAATTCGGTAGCCTAGCTAGAGCCGGGGTAATAATACTTCGGCGCTTAGAGACATTTGTATTAAGCGCAATATAAATGTTATGTATTATTATTATTATTATTATTGTTGGGCAACCTAAAACTCCCATTTTTGTTGCATAACTGGCAATTAAACATCACATAAAAAGGTATCTTTATCACTATATCATGTTTATCTTCAGCACTCTAATGTAAATGACTACCCCAAAAAAGTAAAAGCCTAGAAACAGAGTATTAAAGGGCAACAAAGATGTCCCTTATTGTAATGTTATTACTGTTACCAATATCTTGGGTTACAGAAATGGAATTCCACTTTGATGGAAATTATTCAAAGTAATTCTTAATTGATTATTTTGCAGCAGGAAGTTTATTTAGACCAGCAAAAACACTAGATAAGAAATCACATTCTTTGAAAAGCATAACTTATGCAAAACACAACACACAAAACCACACCTCATGCACAATGGTGGGTACAACTTTCTCATTTTCTTACCATTTGCAGATTATTCACCTATTACAAGTATATATATATATATCTTCTCCCGAAATGGTTTACAAGATAGCACCCTATTGTAGTCTTGAACATTCAATTTTTGTATTACACTGTGAGGAATGATTTTCTGTAATTACCCGAGCTCAAGATAAAATATAACTGACAAGAGGAACACACACAATTTAGATGCCAATGATACTAATAAACAACTTTTATTGCAGCATCAAGATAGAAATGTATTGAATTGTATGTGCAAATAACTTAATGCTTGGAATCAAATTTAATCTCCTAGATGATAGAATCATGAGAATTTGTGAGTCATGTCCAATGTGTTCTTGGTAAAATGATTAAAATTGAAGGGGAATAAAAGGCAACAAACATTAGCCTATAATCATATAGATAATTGTCAGCCTATTACAAATATCTTGAAATTACTCCTATTTGATTATTTAAGAAGGAAATCAGTGTCTCCAAAAGTTGCAGTTTCCTTGCTTGACATTATCCCATGGGGGCTGCCATTCTCTTTACAAAGTAATGTCAGAGCAGTTCTATTTGTGAGATACCCACTGACCTATACACTAGCTACCATGACACTCATGACAGCTGTGGAATGCATGACGCTGGATTTTCTCATAATAAACCATTTTTGTAGTCATGTACATTCAAATGAAGATACTTTTATCCTGTCATATAACCTATTTGTGTCAAGATATTTGGTTCAGCTGTTTCTTTTGTTAAGCAGGATTTGGCATGAACTTGTAAGTTGCTTTGTCTGACAAAGGTTTGTCAATTCTTCAAAGAAGTGACAAAGACCTCCAACTGCTCTTAGATATCACCTGTGCAAGACAATGGGGGTACCAAGATGGCTGCCATTTTGCATGGGTGGCTGCAACATTTTATGCATTGTGTACAGGTAAACTGACATGTACCGCAATGACATCAGTGTTTTTCAAAATGGCAGCCCCCATGGGATAATATCTAGCAAGAAATCTGCAAACTTTAGAGAGACTGTTCTCCTTACTGAGTAATCAAATCAGAGTATTTTCTAGATATTTTGAACAGGCTGACAATTTTCCACGTGATTATCAGCTAATGTATGTTGAGTTTCATTCTCCTTTAATACAACTTACCTTTCTGGTGAACAACAACCCTTCCATCCTTGTTTGCATTGGTAAGGGCTAGAAGGAAGCCCTCTATATGCATCAGCGGAGATGAGAAAACATGATTCTCATTCTCACTTGATTTATCTAAAAAGAAATATCAATAAACAAGATGAATGAATGCGACTGCGTCTCCCATATGCCTCCGCCTAAATTCAGTTGATGGCTCAAACTGTTCTAGAAATATTTGATAACGAAGCTAAAAACCAGTAATTTCATGTAAGTTCATGTAAACTGACCTCTGTGACCTCTGACCTTTGACCTACCTACCCCAAAATCTAATCAGTTCCTCTTTCTAAGGCGATACATACTAGTACCAAGTTTGAAGTTCTTACCTCAAACAGTTCTCCAGAAATCGCGGTAACGGTGCTAAAAACGAAGAATTTCATGTAATTTCATGTAAATTGACCTCTGTGACCTCTGACCTTTGACCTACTTACCCCAAAATCTAATCAGTTCATCTTTCTATGGGGATACATACTGGTACCAAGTTTGAAGTTCTCACCTCAGATAGTTCTTGAGATATTGCGGTAACTAAGCCTGAGTCATACCGAATATTTCATAAACCGGGATTCGACGGCTTTGATTCGATCGAATACCGGTTAATCGATAAATGATGTGCGGTGAAATCAGAGTTGCACACAGTTGCACGCAGTGCATGCACTATGCACCGGTGACCGGTCCGCTGGCATCGCGGGCATATGTATGGGCTCTCGCTGCTCGAAATTAACGATAGCCCGCTAGCCAATAGCTAGTAAAAATCACAGCGGACGAGCCAAAATCTTAAGTTTCTAGTCCGTATGGCTAGCCAAAATGTCACTAGTGTCGCACGAAGCGATGCTCATTGTCGACACACCCGACAATGATTCAAATTCAAAGAATTAATAATCTTACTTTGTCTTTGGAGAGCTGAATGGAACACGTTTGTTCGATGCCAAAAAAAAAAACAATACGAAATAAACTTTTCGTCGCTCAATATAGACTCGACTTCATTCAGCTTCAGAGCTCATTCAGAAGTAATTGCCAATTTGATGAGAGTGTGATATTAGTTATTGCGAATTAAGTAAGAACACTCGTACTCATGCCCGTATTTATCATGTTCAATTATACAATTGTCAAATTGACAATGCAGAGAGAGTGCAAGAAAATTATCGTAAACTTCAGTTCGTAAAGACAAAACGATTTTTCCATAGAGAAAGCACAGGTAAAGCGCGACGTCCTCCGCGAGCGAATTAGCGAAAGTTAGCCAACAGTTTGAACTTTGAAGTCGCCTTCACGTTCTCTGCTAGTATATATGCTGTACGTTACAGAGTTTCTTTTTTTATTTGATTTTTTCATGGTGGCTACGGTAGTCAAAAATCTGGCGGACTACAAATCGATGCACCGAATTTGCCAAAACGTATTCGGGATTCGATGTCTTCGATCGAACACCGGCTAACCAATCGATTCGACTCAGGCTTAGCGGTAACGGTGCTAAAAACCAGTAATTCCATGTAATTTCATGTAAATTGACCTCTGTGACCTCTGACCTTTGACCTTCTTACCCCGAAATCTAATCAGTTCATCTTCGTATAGGGATACATACTAGTACCAAGTTTGAAGTTCTTACCTCAAACAGTTCTTGAGATATCAAGGTAACGGTGCTAAAAACCAGTAATTTCATATAATTTCATGTAAATTGACCTCTGTGACCTCTGACCTTTGACCTACTTTTCCCAAAATCTAATCAGTTCATCTTCGTATAGGGATACATACTAGTACCAAGTTTGAAGTTCTTACCTCAAACAGTTCTTGAGATATCAAGGTAACGGTGCTAAAAACCAGTAATTTCATATAATTTCATGTAAATTGACCTCTGTGACCTCTGACCTTTGACCTACTTACCCCAAAATCTAATCGGTTCATCTTCGTATGGGGATACATACTGGTACCAAGTTTGAAGTTCCTACCTCAAATGATTCTTCAGATATCGCGGTAACGAGAAGTGGGACGGACGGACGGACGGACAACCCGAAAACATAATGCCTTCGGTGGGCGGAGGCAAAAAAACTATCAAGATTGATTCATTATATTTGGGGATTATAACCAAATGCTAAGAAAATAAGCATACAGGACCTACACACTGGGAAAGACGAGACATGCAGAGGCCATATCAGATGGCACCCAAGACATGTTTAGAGAGGAAGGTGATTAACTACCGTATCTCAGTCTGCAGGAAGGAATGATGCCTCCACCCTGTAAGTTGCAACAAGTTCATCATGCAAAACCTGGCAAATGTTACATAATTTCACAAGAGAGCTGCACAGAGAAGGCAGCACGCAGAAGTTTGGTTGGAAGTACATGTAGTATCCAGTACAGCATGTTTTGTTTCATGTTAATACTTGTTAAAATGGATAGAGTTCAAGGTTGCTCATATGGGTCCTGTGGTTTACATGGGCTAGTTGAAGTGCTATCATTCTGTTGACCCTACATTGCCCTTCCTAATATGTTGTTCTGAAGCCCCATTGATCAAATCTGTCTATTCTTATTACTTAGCTATCACACAGTTTCTATCAAATTAATTTATTTGTTTCAGTCTTAATCTTTCTATGTAATATTTGAGAATTTAATCTACAGAATAGCAAGATAAATGTGACTGCACCTCCTATATGCCTCCACCTACATGTAAGTTCAGTTGATGGCTAAAACCGTTCTTCAAATATTGTGATAACCAGAATAACAGTGCTAAAAACCAAGAATTTCATGTAATTTCATGTAAATTGACCTCTGTGACCTCTGACCTTTGACCTCCTTACCCCAAAATCTAATCAATTCATCTTCGTATAGGAATACATACTAGTACCAAGTTTGAAGTTCTTACCTCAAACAGTTCTTGAGATATCAAGGTAACGGTGCTAAAAACCAGTAATTTCATGTAATTTCATGTAAATTGACCTCTGTGACCTCTGACCTTTGACCTACTTACCCCAAAATCTAATCAGTTCATCTTCGTATGGGATACATACTAGTACCAAGTTTGAAGTTCTTACCTCAAATGATTCTTCAGATATCGCGGTAACGAGAAGTGGGACGGACGGACGGACGGACAACCCGAAAACATAATGCCTCCGGCACCCACCTTCGGTGGGCGGAGGCTTAAAAAAATCCCGACCTACCTACCCTATTTTTCAGTGATCTTGATATTTTTCCGTTACGCCAATACAACAATTTTTTTTGTGGGGCCAATGCGAGAATGAGGCAAGCACCTGCAATTTCAGAAATTGACCTCTGACCTTTGACTTTTGACCTACGTGCCACAAAATCTGATCGGAATGTCTTCCTATGGTGATAGATACTAGCACCAAGTTTGAAGTTCATACCTGGGGTTCTTGAGTTATCACGAGAACGAAAAAGCTGGACGGATAGACGGACAACCCGAAAACATAATGCCTCACCTTTGGTGGGTGGAGGCATACAAATATTCAATGACCACCTAGACATCTAAAACTGTTACCTGGGATAGTTGGTTGGTTCTGTGTAGGAGCCTGCCCTCTCTTGCTGATTTGATGTAAGAACTGGGTCATGCCCGATCCCTTGGGTTTCTCAGGTTGTCGAACTGTGACAGATGATGGCTGATATCTCTCTACAAATCCATTTAACTGCAGAGGATACATCAAATATATTATACCATTGCACTCAATCTCAGAATGATATATGTATGACAGACTAAAAACACACACAACAGTAATCTTGTACATTGTCATTGGACAGATTTTCATGACATAAGAAGGGTAAAACAATAACTCGCTAAGAATGTATTAATAATGATGATGACGTAGTGATACACCTAAAACTTGAATAATGGACAATTCGATCCACACTCCAGTGATTTTTCCTTTAAGCCATGACACCTCCATTTTGTTCACAATATACACACTCTTTTATTAAGCAGAGTTTACAAAATTCATGCTTTTCTAGAAGAAATACTCAACATACAAGGATTCTTTTTTATTACAATCAGAATAAGCATATATTCAGCTGGTTATTATGGAGGTAGATGCATAGCGAGCAGCTTGTTCAATTACATTATTCAAACTAAAATCATTATAACATTATAGCATTGCATTATAATATAACACTAGAAAGACACATTATTAAATAGATTTAATGTATCAAGTGACTTTTCATTTTTGGGGTGAAATTATAGGGAAGACAGCGACGCCTGTATATCCTGTGCCTATTTTTCATCCCTTTCATCTCACGAAAATACATTGCTATGAGTAAAGGTCAAATTGGCTTCAAATTGTAGAAAATAGCACAAATAGTCTGACATCACTATGATTCACAGACGATTTGACTTTCCTTCCTACAAGGAAGCTTTCAGTATCCCGAAATGTTCATTTTACTATCTACATGACTATTCAAAATTTTGATTGTTATGTTTTATATGTCTGAATGTTCATACTATTGCAAATTCTTCCAAAATCAGATCGTATATATAGTGTGAGATGGGCTTAATGCGAAAATGCCCTTTTCAAAAATCCCATGGAATTTTCTTTTTTAGCCATGCCCTAGTGGAGTGCCAAACAGCGCGAGTAGTAACACAGGAGTGGAACTACATAGAATTGGATTACTGACCTTTCTGGAGATTTGACTCTTTTGGCAGTACCTTTGCAGCTGTAAAATGTAGGACATAATACAAAAATGTAAACACAGGGTGTATAGAGACCATTGCCCCATACAAACTATGTAAAGACAAATATAATTTATGTTGCAACACAGAAATAAGTTGTTTTTTTAGAATTGCACACGATTCAAAATTCTTCAGTGATTAGATATTATGTATACTAACTGGAAACTTCTACAAGCTCCTTCCCTACATCACCACATAAGTCAGTAAGCCACCTGAGATGGAATATTAAAATGAGAGTCAATCAAGAAATTACATATCTGCACTTTACAAACTCCCAGATTGGATGGGAGCACCACAAAACTTTAGGTTAACAAATAGAGTTAACTTTGCATAAGTCAAATCTGTTGGGACCACAAAAAGTATTTCAACTTATGCAAAATTCAACTTAGGAAATATAAATAACACATATTTTGCATAGATTGGTAAAAAAAACTGATTCCACTTAGGGAAAGTTCAACTTACGCGACTTGGAATTATGCGAGGTTAACTGTACATTAATTACAAAAATTATTTGAATAGAGAACTTTAAAAAAGGCAGAAATCTGCCAATTTAAAGAGAAGTCTCGATTTGGGGCATGGGGTCTAGATTACATCTAGAAACCTAGCCTACCTTAAAGAGGTTGATGTTATCCATCTGTGTTTCAAAGAGAAAGTTATTAATGGTGAACAGGGAGGTGGAGCCAGACCTCCTCAGCTTCTGAGAGTCCGGAGAAGAGTCTGTTCTCCCTCCAAGCTGACGGACCCAGCTAGAGAGGATCTGAAGGAGCTGCTTGATGTACATCAAGTTCTTGGCAAGGAGCCGACTCCTGCAATACAATAAGACAGGGAATAATCAGTACTTGGAGTGTGCATACAACTGAGCCATTCTACAAATAATGGTAACAGAAGCATGCCTTTATAATCTACATTGCATGGATGACAGTGATAGGTTCTCATTAATTGAATTATCATTTTGAAAAGTAAGGTGAAATATTTCCTATCATACAGAAAGGAGGAACATTAAGACTCCTTGCATTTGCAGGATTTCAAAATTAAAATATTGATAATAGAATTACTAACATAGAATTTTGAATTAATTGTGCTCAAAAAATAAATATTCTTAATCTCTAATACATTAGAAAAGAAAGTTATAGACAAATCATTCTTAATGGGGAATATTTGATGCACAAAATTGTAATCTCAAAGAGTTCTATTGCACATTTAATATTATCCCTTTCATCCCAAAATTAATTACCCAATTACCATGCACCTTAAAGAAAAGCTTATAATTTGTGCTTTGATGCATGAATATGCCAAATGCTGGTTTGACATTGAACATATATTTGATAAAAGAAACTGTAGAACTACTAATGAGGACACAATTTTTTTTTTATAAAGCGAGAGATTTTTTATAGCGTATCAGCATGATTCTGATTTATGACATCCTAGATACAGGTACAGGTATGTTTAGGATGTTCAAGTCAACAACAGGAATAAGCAGAGCTGGCGGAATGGTCTTCTGCAAAGACTAAAAAAGGTTTCCATATGTGTATGAGTTGGCTCAGAATTACAATGCTATTACTTCAGCACCAAGCGCATTGTTGAAACATGGACATTTCATTCAAGTTTTCCAATACACATTCACATGTAGAAAATAATTCTGCAAAGGAAAAAACATGAAGGAACTGTTAGCACTTACTTAAATTTCATCATGTACTGGGACAACTGTGAATGAGCTCTGCAAAGCTGTGTAGGGAGGGAGAAAGAAAGGGAGGGAGGGAGAGATAAAAAGATTAATGAAAGTTTGAGCAAAATCCATTAAGAAATAGAAAGTTATGAATTTTTGAAGTAGTAATCAATCAAACACAAATTAGCAGTCACCTTTGACCTTGGTCAGCTTCAACTCATTTTTGAACTTGACCTGCACCTTTAAGAAATGTACATTTGGTAAGAATTTGGTGATTCTACCTCAATTCCATAGAAATTAATTTTGATTACAGCATGATTGTTGACGACGCCGACACAGGAAATAGTGACGCCTATAGTCTTGATTTGCTACACTGGCGAGACAAAAATTGATGCGACAGTATATCTGTTTACCCATTTTATACTTCTACTAAATAAAGGCAGTGCACATGGCATGTGTTATTATAACACTTGGTGGAGCATATATACGTGAGATCATCTCATTCTCACTACATTCCACATACACTGCATGTCACTCACCTGTGCTCCTGTGACTTCAATGCTATGAACATTGCAGATGGTCTCTATGAGATTATGGGCTTCATCTACTATGACAACGTTGCCTTTGAGATTGATGCGACAAGCTTCTCTCGTTGATTTGTGAAGCAGAATGTTGTAGGGCAGGACAACCAGCTATTTGAATAATTAATTGGTAGACTTTATTCACATACAACAATAACATATTTACATATCTTATGTCATTTACTATAATAATAATAATAATAATAGTGGCTACTTGTATAGCGCGCAGGTCCGCCTTTCGACGCTCATGGCGCTGTATAGATGGGGGAATGAGGAGGAAGAAGGTTAGCCGGGGTACACTGCTTTCTGGATACTAAGAGATACATTAAATAGAAAGCATGACAAAAGAGATCATATCATATGGAATAATGTTACATTATTCCATATGATATATTGCTTGACAAAATTTGCCTTAAATTTCACTCTTGATGATTGTGCTGGAATATCGTTCTGATCATATGATGATCAGATTGATCCGTGTTCTTGGCAAAAATTTGTTCATACCTGTTGGTAAAACCCAAGTGAGCTGACCCTGTAGCATCTAATTGATGTGGAGGACAAAAGTATTTTGGCATGTAGCAATAGAATGTATTACCATTGTGGGGAGAGAATTTATATTTGGTATGAGTATAAAGGTAATGTTTAGTTTTGGTACTCCCTCAAAAACTTGTCAGATTTCTTGAATTTTTGTTGATAAATATCAAGATACTATCAACACTAAGATGCTGTGAAGATTTCACCTCCTAAAGTGAATTATTTTACAAAAGATAAGTAACAAGATGAATGCGACTGCGTCTCCTATAATTTAGTTGATGGCTCAAAATATTGTGATAACCAGAATAAAAAGCCTCTAATTACATGTTAATTGTCCTCTTTGACATTTGACCTTAAACCTTATAACCCAAATGTCTGATCACTTTCAATATCTCCTCCTCGTCATGAATACAAAATAGTTGAGATATGGTGATAACAAAAGTAAAAAAATCGCGGTAACGGTGCTAAAAACCAAGAATTTCATGTTATTTCAATGTAAATTGACCTCTGTGACCTCCTTATCCCAAAATCTAATCAGTTCATCTTTCTATGGGGATACATACTGGTACCAAGTTTGAAGTTCTCACCTCAGATAGTTCTTGAGATATCGCGGTAACGGTGCTAAAAACCAGTAATTCCATGTAATTTCATGTAAATTGACCTCTGTGACCTCTGAACTTTGACCTACCTACCCCAAAATCTAATCAGTTCCTCTTTCTATGGGGATACATACTGGTACCAAGTTTGAAGTTCTTACCTCAAACAGTTCTTCAGAAATCGCGGTAACGGTGCTAAAAACCAAGAATTTCATGTAATTTCATGTAAATTGACCTCTATGACCTCCTTATCCCAAAATCTAATCAGTTCATCTTTGTATGGGGATACATTCTAATACCAAGTTTGAAGTTCTTACCTCAAACAGTTCTTGAGATATCGCAGTAACGAGGCTAAAAACCAGTAATTTCATATAATTTCATGTAAATTGAACTCTGACCTTTGACCTACTTACCCCAAAATCTAATCAGTTCATCTTCGTATGGGGATACATACTAGTACCAAGTTTGAGGTTCCTACCTCAAATGATTCTTCAGATATTGCGGTAACGAGAAGTGGGACGGACGGACGCACGGACAACCCGAAAACATAATGCCTCGGCACCCACCTTCGGTGGGCGGAGGCATAAAAATTAATTTATATACCAGGCAAGGGATATAAACCCCCAGCAAGTTGGGAGTGCACTAATAATGCGTGCAAAAACCTATGATGATTATGTGTATTCCACACACAGTGACACACATGCTATCTCTATGCGAAGCCCCTGAAGACTGTTGCATGGCGAGCCATCGGGGTGGAAAGGTCCTAGTGTAGGGCAGTACGTTACTGTGATCTAGCGTTCCTTACAGATATTTACACTACAATTCACCGGAAATCATTGATGGAATACCACATGATCTCATACAAAACCTTGTTTGATACAAGGAGAACAACATGAGACTAACTGAACATGTTTCTTTCCAATTTCCTTTAAGCAAGAAACCTTGGCAGGAAGAATTCACAAACCTGTGCACTAGGTACAGCATAGCGTGTGCCATAGTATGGACATGCCTTCAATTCCTTCCCAACCTCTACAAGTTGTTCCATGTCCATGACCTCAATGGCAACCCTGTCCTTGTAGAGGCTCAGCGGACCTTGGCTGAAGTGAGGGCAGGCTTTAGACTGCTTTGATCGCTTACGCTTCGGTTGGATGGAATCATCTTTTTTAGCTAAGAAGTTGAGGGCAGCAAACACAATAAGACGATAGGCAGGTTAGAATTTGCTATCGCTCTCACACAAGATTAAGAATCAATGGCCAGATTTTTCCTCAGTGAAAAGCAATAGCAGGTCTTTATTTAAGTCAAGCCTGGTATTTTCATTTGGGATGCAATAACTTATAAGTAGAACAGATATTCTTAGAGTCAATAGTGACTCCATATCAAAGTTAAAAAACTTTGTATGGGGAGGGAGAGGTTTAATTCTCATTACATACTTCAATTTTTTCACACATAAGCAGTATGTGTGATAGCCTTTGTCAGAACATAGAATTCTGGACAACTACCGTCTTTGAATGCCACCCGATACAAGAAACCCTAGACAACTTCCCAGTAGGGTAGCTGCTAATCAATTTGGGATTGACTTTCCTGGGGCTTTTGTCAGGAGGCTGGTAGGTGGTAGTCAAGGGGTCGTTGTGTATGAAACTCAAAGCCTTGAAATAATCAAAATCTATCATACCTGACTTCTTCTTGGACTGCATCTCTAGACATCGATCATTGATAAGTGTCATAGAGTGGAGCTTCTTCACAGTCTCATTGATGCAAAGATTCTGCCTTGACCCTAAGGTCACCAGTTTGATATCCTCATGATAGGGGCTCTTCTGAACCTCATGAACAAACTGACTCAGCTGAGAATGGGTCCTACTACAGTAAAAGATCTACAAAACAAAATCCAAATTAGATGATCTTTGAAGGTAGAGGTTTGCATGGTGGTACTGATAACGTTGAGAAGGCTTACAGTTCACCATGTGGTTAGTCCTGAAAAGGACTAACCAAATTGTAATCTTACCACTTTCAGTGCAAAACAGTATTTGTATCATTTTAAGTTTCATTATGAACAAAAAAACAAAATCAGTTTGATGAAACATCCAAGGGCATGTTCTGAGGCACCATATAAAAGAAAAAGATCACTTGAGTTCAAAATAAATAGAGTTTAACTTAAAATAAACCTGTGTTTAACTCTAACATTTACAAAACAACTTAGCACAAAGTAGAAAGAACTTCAGTGTTTGATGGATTCTGAATTTGTGAACACACTCAAGATAGTTTAATTGTTCAGTTCATCAATAAAATGGTATAAAATAGTATAGCCACTACATATAATATACTGTGCTTGGAAACTTTGATACAATATTAAAAGAAAACCTTTTTTTTGTGTGTGTGTGTAGTACAAAGTCAAGGAAGAAATTTTTCTTGATAACAAAGCTGAATAACTGCATCTCAATCAATGTGAAGGAATGTAAAATGAACAAAACAAGAACTTTAGAAATAGGTATTTAAAAAACATTAATTATTCATGACCTACTATAATTCCACATCAAACACTAATGCACTTTAATCTCTTCTAATCTAACCTTGGTTGTCTCTTCAGGTTCATCACTTTCATCCTTTCCTTCATCTTCTTCTTCAGATTCAGCATTGTCCCCATCACTGTGGTAATCAGCAACCAAATGCTCATCAGCATCATCCTCTTCCCTAACAGTAAAATCTCCTGCTCCTTGAGGCGACTTCTCTTTGTCATCAAGCTCTTTAATATCATCTGTGGTTGACAGTCTCTAACATGATGAGACATCAAGGAGAAACATGAGGGTCCATTCCCCAAAGTAGAAAAATGTTGTATAAAGAATGACAAATAAAGAAATATATATATATATGTATTTCAGTGGATTCAATATATTGAATCCACTGAAATTATGTGCACCTAGTGCCATACAAATCTGAATAAATTTTCAATTTGATTCCCGAAAGATCTGATACCTTAAAGGGTCACTAAAATAAAAAAATAATTGCCCATTTTTCGTAGGAAGGTGTCATCAGGAGCCAAAAAATATCTATCACACAATTTTTTATGCATTCAGTCATATTTTATAATCATTTGAAAAGTACATTTTTGCTGATTTACACAGTCGTAAGCCCCGCCCCTAAACAAAACCCATCTAAGCGAGATCGTGATCACGTGATCTGTGACGCATGAAAAGTAAGGGAAAATATTCCACTAACCTATACCGGGCGCGCCCGGAGGCCCCTGGCAGGCCCAGCCCGGTGCCGAGCATGACATTCAACGCATCGACCATTTGCATTGCGTATTTTCGTGTGTTTAATTCCTCACAGTAAATTTGATTTTGGGACACAGTTTCATCAATAATGCCTAATCGGTGTATAGTTGCGGGCTGTAGCAAGACCCCTAAAGATGGTGTAAGCCGGCATCATTTTCCTAAAGATGAAAATCTACGGAAATTGTGGGTCGCAAATATAAAGCTCACGCAGAGTGGCAAGGGCCGGCCGAGTGAGTGGAGTACAATCTGCAGCGATCACTTTGCCGAAGATGATTTTGAGGATCCTTGCCTGTATTCCGAATTTGGCATGAAGAGAAGGATAAGCTAGCTAAAATAAAAGATTCAGCTATTCCAAAGATCAGACTTGGAGTCAAGTCTTCCAATCTGTTTTTCAATGACAGCAGCTGCAGCAGCTTCACTGGTAGACCGAAAATTCTGTCTCTCGTTCAAATTCGTTAGCTAAGACGACCTAACGAACGAGAGACAGCATTTTCGGTCTACTTCACCCGTAACTCCAGGGAGCTCCAACGCGTTGGAGCTCCCTGGAGTTACTTCACCCGCGGCCCTTCACCGTATTCTGCGAGGGGTTCAAACATAATATGGTCGAATTACCCCTTGCCACTCGAGCTTCTTTGCCTTCGGGGTCTGATAAATCATCTGATAAATCAGAGTTCGTATCTGCATGGCTCAGAAAAGTCCTCCAACGCGGGCACTTTTCCTCTCTCTATATAAGTTACTCGAATTCAGCCAAAATCTAAGTTAGTACTAACATACTTTGTAAAGCGAAGTAAAAAAAAAAAAAAAAAAAAAAAAAAACGTAAGTGAAATAACACAAAAGCGTTCACCAGTCGCTATGTACGAGGGGAACATAGTCACTGCCCTACTTTGTGTAGGACATAGTACATAAAGACGCATAAAACGGCTGTGCACGCGTTTATGACCAATGCAAAATTTTCGTTCGGCAAGCTCAGATGGATGAGAACATTGTTCAAAAGAAAAGCTAAAAAACAAAACAAGAGCTGTATATTTGGGCAAAAGCGTTTTCTGATCTTGTAGAAAATATATTGCTAATGATTATTCACTCCTAAGATTATATTGATTAATTTCCTTTTTTCATAAATTGTCCGTTGAACAGAGGGGTCAAATACCGCATTCTGTGTACAATATTGTATGCTGCAGCCTGCAGATCTTGTGCCTCTTACTTTTCATACGTCACTTGGGGGTTAGCCAATCAGCTCATGAGTTTTAAGGAACGGTCCCAAAACCTCTACCTTTCGCCCTTTTTCGCCAAAACGAGACATAATTTGGACAATCGATTGGCAGATTCGTGATTAGAAGGCCAAACTACATGGAAAGAGCACCCATTTTCTCTCTAATTTAGTCAACCTTTAACGTCATTAATCGGGACCCTATCGAAATCCTAATAGAACTTTTGGCATTTGGAGGAAAATGTTTGTCAAGAAAGATTTCTGTCCCACTACCAATGTTCTAAAGGAAATATACAGAAAAAAAATTTGCGACGCTTCCATTTTCTGGGAAAGTTCAAAATTTAAAATAATTTAACATGTAAGATACACAAAATACAATGTGCCCGTTATAGAGGAACAGTTGGTAAAAAGCAAGCAAAGGTTCCCTTGGCAAAACATTCTTTAGAACTAAAATATAAACAGTCTTCACTATCATAAATAAACAAGAATAAATCAAACTGATGAAAATTACCTTGCGCTTGAATGAAGCTCTCTGACGAAGGTTATTCTTCAATTTATCCAACTTTGCCTCTCTCTTTAGCTTCTTTTCCCTCTCTTCCTGCAGTACACAAATTGACCCCCCCCCCCCAAAAAAAAAAACAACAAAGCACAAAATAGATATATGAAGAAAGACCATCATTTACAGTATTTTCTAAGACACTCAGCAAATTAAATGACAAGGTAAGGTTTATGAAATGTAAGATTTAAAATAGATTTTCAAATGTATTTTGTGAGGAATGTTTGTATACTTGATTGACCAGGCATGATATCACAATATGAACTGTACAGAAGTCCTTTAGTAGACCTATGATGAAGAAAAATATCAAAAGAAAACTAGCTGGCATACAAATAAGAGAGAGTAAGAATTACCATAAGCTTGGTTGTTTTCTCCATCTGTTCTCGTTTAGAATCAAACTCCATTACCCAATCAGGAGCTCTGGATGACTGAATAGTTTTGTAGCTGCTACAGGAGATAAATATATGTGCAAGGCACAGATTATACCAGTACTTAATATAGTGCATAATAACACCACTCCTCCTCCTCTTCTTCTTCTTCTTCTTCCTCTTCTTCTTCTCCTTCTTCTTCTTCTTCTTCTTCAACATTTAACAAGAACATACATGACTCAAACTTGAGCTGGAAATATACTTCCAAAGAAACAAATCTGTAAAAGATTAGGATTAACATAATATTCTTAACCTCACATTCTTTTAATAGTAACAAAAGCTGAACTACACATTGTTACATGCACCATGTAGGCCTAGAGATACAGGCCTTGAATGTCATCCGTTGTGTGGGCTTGTAACTTTGATAGTCAGAGGGCATAAAGGTTCTACCACAACATGATTGTAAAATGACAAGGTTTAAATGACCTCAAGGATTTTTGTGGGTTTTTTTTAAGATCCTTTGAGACCAGTGAGTAGGAGGACATCATAGTAAAATACATTGCAAATGCGTCGCCACCAGACCTCAAGACTTGCAAATGCAATCAATAAATCTCAACCGGAGTGCCAAAGTGCAGTCACTTGAATAAAGTAATCCCAGTGATTAAGGGGTTGGATTTTCATGACAGCCCAGAAGGGGTGTATCTACCTTTGTTCATCAGCCTCCATCTCCTGCTGTTCCATTAATGCTTCCAGCTCCCTCTGTTTTTGTTTCTCATGATCGGTCAGCCATTTGAGTGCTCCACAAATAAGGCTCAGAGACTTTCCCTAGATGCAAGACAATTGTAATCACATTACATGTAGATAACTGCACAATGGAGTAATACCATAACCGAAATAACTTCTATGTTATGAATTTTCTTTTGAAAAAAAAAAAAAAAAAAAACACAGGAAAAAAGAACTAAAAAAGAACAAGAAAACAATATATAGCGAAGTGAGGGAAAATGGCACAAGCACATTGACTTGGTCTTGAGCCTGGAATGTCTAGATGCTGTTCTATGCACTTAGCCCATAATGCCCTGAATCTTCATTTCACCTTGTCACAAACTATATATGCATAATCCCTAGCAGGGGCGGCATTCTTGGGGGGGGGGCCTCTCCCTGGAAAGATTAGAGGGGGTTGTCCCTTTTGAATTCCCTGTGTGTGCATTAAACCGCATAATTTTATCCCTCGGTCACCATGCGACCTCGCAAATAATAAGCATACTTTACCAAGGAATCAGCCAGATTGCAATTTGAAATCGTCGCCTTGGTCTCCCAGTCCCTGTTATGATGATCTTAGAAAACTACCCCTAGGACTATCATCACCACTGACAACCAGCTGGTAATAATGTTGGTGTAGTTTTCCTAGGAGGTCCAAGTAGTATACACTCTTTGTGAGGACTAAAATGATAACTATGAGCTTACTGTTCCTGTTGGGCTTTCAAAGATACCAATCTTGCCACTATCCAGTGCCTCATACAGATGTTTCATGAAGTCTTCTTGTATAGAATATGGTGGGAAAGGGAACTGAAATTTGACAGGTCCCTCTTCCTCATCACGCTCCTCCCTGGCATTCTTTCCATCTGCACCATTAAACGATTCATCCATCATTCTTTTTCTCCCGTCAGCTCAGATGGATAACTCTTCCTCATCCAGATCTAGGTTGAAAAGATAAGAAAACATCAAAAGAAATGGTTTATAAAAATAACACATTCGACAAGATCTACTGTTTATGGTCATATCTGGTATAATCTGGTTATTGCATCTGAGTTCTAAAGCAGCCAAGGCAACAATGTTTAATTTCCCTTAGCCTCATTAAAATTAATCCTGAATCTTAATAGGTTAAATCCATATTTCACTTCTTATTTGCTGTGGTAGTAGCAGTAGTAGTAGCAGTAGTAGTAGTAATAGTAGCAGTAGTAGCAGTAGTAGTAGCAGTAGTAGTAGCAGTAGTAGTAGTAGTAATAGTAGCAGTAGTAGTAGTAGCAGTACTAGCAGTAGTAGCAGTACTAGCAGTAGTAGCAGTACCAGTAGCAGTAGCAGTAGCAGTAGTAGCAGTAGTACATGTAGTAGTAGTAGTAGTAGTAGTAGTAGTAGTAGTAGTAGTAGTAGCAGTAGTAGCAGCAGTACTAGTAGTAGTAGTAGTAGCAGCGACTGGTAGCATGCCACCCCGTAGCACCCATGGTAACGTACCGGACGTTCACCCCCTCAGTGGCTTTCACAGGGTATTTTGTCAGGAAAATGTTTGAAATAAAGCAATATTTTCTTACACAAATACATTTTGCTTCAAAATCCAACTCAACGATCATAGACATCACTTAGGTTTTAAAACTTTACACCAGTACGGATTTCAGAGGAAGCAAATAAAGGCTAAATTTGCTCCCCAGAGAGTCTGAAATTTCATCATTTTCAGACAAGAAAAAAATATATCCAAATCTGAATGAATATAGTCATGTTTATACCAAAATAGAGAGCAAAAATCTCATTTTGTTGTCTTGTCTTGACTTGGTTGAGTCGATATATGCAGGCTAGCTGTACTCCACCACTAAAGTAGAGGGCTGTGATCAGCGGGCAAGCAGGTTGCTACTGTACTTACTGGGCTTTTTGTTTGTTTAGTGTCAATGTGTCAATGGTGTCAATGTTTAGTTCATTCTAGTCCTTAGTTGTGCGAGGGAAGAAATTGAACTTGTGAGCATCACATTTGATGAGCCGATGCTGAAGTTTGATATTGTTCCCTCTCGTTGGTCGGCTGGTGAATTGAACTTCTACTTCTACAACGATAATCTGCAGGATCCAGAAGTGACGATGTAGTGCTAAGGAATTGAACTTAGGTGCTCATTTGCAACTTGCATGCTTGTTGGTGCATTATAATACATTGTGCAAGTAAAAATCAATTTCCTCAGTCTAGGTGCTGTGTGGAAGAGATCCCTTGAAGGCCTCCAACTTGTTTGATGACTGTTGCGTGTTGCTAGCAATCATGGGTGCTGTATAGTGCTGTGCATTAATGGCTGCCATGCTGTGTTGGATTTTGTACATGAGGCAGAGGCTACCAACATTCCTTCTCCTCTCCAGGCTCTCCCATTTAACCCTAAAAGGGCAGGGGGGGGTGGAATCCCCCCCCAGATGTTTATCGCGAATATGTCTGTAATGCGCATAGCAGTTGCCACAGCGTTTCATGATTTTTTTCTTTCGAATCTCACGCATCTTTTGAAACCAAATTTGGGATGTCCGGGCATGCGGTTCCAAAGTTACTTAACATTTCGTACTTGCACGTCAGACCAAACTGAGCTGCAGTATTGAATGAAGACCTCGGGGTTGATGGCGGCGACAAGGCCTCTTATGATTTGGAACATTAGACAAAATCTGGCATATTTTCTTTTTTTTACATTACTTTAAGAATCTTTCCTAATCCTGTCATCTAATTGGTTGAAAGTGAGGTCGTGTTTTTAACCATACCCGCAAAAATGAACGCAGTGCGATTTGGTAAATTTATTTTACTTGTGACGAAGACCGGTGATCTATCTCGTTTTATCTCTGATTTTTTAGTTTATTAGCAGTTTTATGATGAATTTTGAATGCGAGGACCCCAAGATTGGTAAGTCCCACATGTATTCTTTGACTCCTACCTGGATTTTGTTCAGTATATAAACTGCTTGACTGCTTTAATATTCAAGGCACAGTTGTTTCTAAATGCACAGGTTGGAGTGGGTCGGTAGGAATTGTGTACACAAGGTACCTCTGAATTGTCTGAACAAAATTCAGAGGTACCGAGGGTACACAATTCCTACCGACCCACGAAAAATACCTGTGCATCATCTGTTTTATAGAATGGGTAAAAAAAAAAGTGAAAATCAAACTTTTTCCCAATCATGCATCCAGTGAAAGTGAGCCATGCGTCCGGTAAAAAAATTTACCGGACGCATGGCTCAAATTTACCGGACGCATGGCACTGGTAAATCATTTCCATGCATCATAAATAGATTTTAGAAATTTAATGACTTCCATAGAGAACTGAAAATCTGTCTAATTAGGTTAAATTTCAGAATTTCATTTTATTTCAGTGTTAGAGTCTTGACCCTAAGCCTAGGCTAAGCTAACTACTGTCATGACTGTCAACTTTTTTATTTTAGAATCTGTCACTCATGTCAACAACAAGCCCAAGTTAGATATAATCTAGTCTATTTACATTAAAGCAAGTAATTTAAAGAATTAATGCAAAGAGAACTTCTAGTCTTGCATCAACAAATTTTAAGTCTGGTCAGCCCATAATCCAGGCCAGCCCAGACCAGGCCAGTGTATGCTGCGCTGTAGACTGTAGTGAATCACCGTACTGTATGCACTGCAGTGCAGTGCAGCGTACGGTACTGAAGTTTCAGTTTCACACTGCACTAATTTTCATTTAATCGCCTTTTCAGTTTGCTTGTTTTTAAACAGGTAGACCTAAAATCGGATTTTATTGGGCTTACCATCAGAATCCGAAGTCAACTATCATTAAAGTAGAACACTGATGATTTTAAATATTGGCTTAATACTTATTATTGCATAGATGGCATAAATTAAACAAGGTTATCCAAATTTAAAGCTTGGAAACATTTGAATTAATGATTATTATCAATTATAAAACGGTAAAATACAGCCCCCGATATAGCAGCTGAAAAGCTCCTTGAACGCTGCTGAGATGTGTGACGACACAAGAGGGGCGAGTCCTGTCTAAGCAGACTATGTCCCATAACATTATACACATTTTTCAGTGCCTGTTTTGTCATCTCCTCTTCACTTATTTCTCTTACTTGACTAGCGTCAGTCTTAATGTTAGTCTGTTGCCTCACTCTTAACTTCGTGTATGGTATTATTTTGATGAAAAAAGCAGCGTTAAAAAAATAAAGGAATCAGTCACTTGTAAACAAAATAAGACGCCATTGTATTTTCAGCTGCTTGCACCGCGGCATGTTCGGCGTTTCAAGAGGGAACGAATACCATCCAGCTATTATTCGCAGGGCTTTTCAATTTGAAAATGGGGTTTATTTCATTGATCATTGACCCTTCTCCTGTGTATTTACAATCAAACGGTTTTAGTTATCAGAATCAGTTCACTTTCCCTTTTCGAATGGTGTGTAATAAGGTCATGTTTAAATGTACCAAACTCTTTATAATTTGATAAATAATTGCATTGCAATTACGTTCATTCATTATAGGACGTCGTCTGCTTAAGCAGGATCGATCCCTCGTATGACGACATCAAAACATCGCTATATTTCTGGCGAATCCTCGGATATTCCACATGCTGAGAAGAGCTTTTATTTATGTTGTTTTTATAATCATCATATACGCAGTTGACATAAAACTTATACGATTGCCATCTGTAAGCTTCCCAATTTCTAGTGATACATTAATTGCCATATTTGTGATTTTCTTGAGTGTTCTACTTTAACATCTGAATTTTGTCTCAAATCTTGCAATTCTCCGTCATTAAAAAGTCGTATATCGCGGCTCTCAGCTCAGACTCTCGCACTCGCTAAAATAAATATCGATAGCATGTTTACAGTGGCTATCGTCAGTGATCGTAATAATTATTGATATCGAACGTGCAGGCCAGTAAAATTCAAGGCACAGCTCTTGACCAATGAGATTGCAGGGATTCTGAAACCCATTCTATAAACCTCAAATGGTTCTTGAGTTAGTGCTAGAACGAGGCCAACACCTGAAATTTTTCGGAATTGGCCTCTGTGACCTTGATCTTTGACCTACGTACCCCAAAATCTAATCAGATTGTCTTCCTATGGTGATACATACTAGCACCAAGTTTGAAGTTCATTCCTCATGTGGTTCTTTAGTTATCGCTAGAACAAGAAAGCAGGGCGGACCGACGGACAACCCAAAAACATGCCTCCGGCACCACCTTCGGTGGGCGGAGGCATAAAAAGAAGAGAATGGGAGGACGATCTCCTAATCACTATCTATCTTCTAAAGCTAAATACGATCAAGTATGATGATCCGATTTTGGAAATAAATCGCGATAGCTGAATCTGAATCTGTTCTGTTGCTGGTCCTGATCCTCGAAGTGGGATATTGTTGACCAATAAGAAAGTAGTGTTCGAGAGAGTGTGTGAAATATATATCTAGTACATTTTTTAGTTTAGTCCCATTACTTTAAAATTGCATGGAGTGACTATATTTATACTGCTCCTTTGGATTGCATCCCAGAGAGTGACAATGAAGGTTTCTACTGACTCGGAGCCAACAATGTTAGGAGAAAGTAAATTCCAGGCCCATATACAGTAGTTCGTGAAAAGAAGTGTACAACGATAAGTATCGGTATTACATCTCATGTTGGAGAAGGAGAGACTATGGTGTCCTCTCAGGATCTTCTGTGGTTGAGTAATGTATTCAAGTTTGGATATATAGCAACTTGATCATGGATGGATTTGAAGAGGGGTGAATGCCTAGCCACAAACCGTCGATTTTTGAGTGGTTGCCATTTCAGATCACTCGAGATCGGATACAAGAATATCAAATCCGTATTTACCAGTGACAAATCTTGCTTTTCTGTTCTGAACACCCTCCAGTTTGTTGATGTTTTTGGATAGATAGGGGTCCCACACACTACAGGCATATATTCAAGATGAGGTCTTACTAGATAAGAAAATGCAGCTTCTCTAATATTCTTGGTTGAGAAGCCAGATAGGTTTCCAAGCATGCAGTTTGCCTTGGTGAATACTTTATCAACTTGGTTTTCACAGGATAAGTTGTTGGTCAGTTCAACTCCGAGGTAGGGATGATGGTCCACTTCTTTGACAGCAGTACCATTCATTGAGTATGCTTGGTTAAAGAGATTCCGCCTCTTCCTAGAAATTCAGAAAACAAAACACTTGGTCATTGTGAATTTCATTTGCCACTTGTCTGCCCAGCTGGATAGCAGATTAAGTCTGGAGGATTTCAGAGTCTTGGTTGGACTTGATCGCCCGGTAGAGGATGCAAACATCTGCAAATAGCCTTATACTTGACGAGATGTTTGAATTGATGTTGTTAATATAAAATATGAGGAAGAGCAACAGGCCGAGGACAGACCCCTGCGGGACACCTGACGAATCTTCAGCCGAGTCTGAGCTTTCCCCATCAACGAAGACCCTTTGTGATCTTGTCGTCAGCCAGTTCTCGATCCACTATAAAAGCTGACCTTGAATGCCGCACTTTTGGAGTTGGTAGAGAAGTCTTTGATGAGGTACTTTATCAAAGGCCTTCCTGAAATCTAATATCAAACCATTTTGCTGTGAACCCTGGTCCAATGATCGCATCAGGTCTTCTTTTTCAAGATCCATGTTGGTTCACATTCAGAAAGCTGTGGTTTTCATGCAGTTTGCCTTGCCCTTGGGGACAACTTTTAGTTGAGTAATTTTATGAAAATGACCTCACACAAATTGCAACAGAAAATATTTCAAGTTCAACTGTTCTGGTTTCATGAATATGACCCCTATAACATACAAAAAGTCCTAAGGAATCCAAGTGGAGGAAAGTATTGAAAAATACCAAAATCTGTGATTATCATTTTCCATTTTTCAGCCATTATATGTAAGCACAAACATTGTCAACTACGTTTGTATACACATAGATTGTTCAACTCAGTTTCAGTTGGACACACCCTGATGCACATTCTTTTGTTGTGTGGTTGTCCAACAAAGCAACATGTACCGTATTGTGCTCAGCTTGAACCGAGTTGATAGAACTAAATGTATTATGTTTTTATATATTCGTGAATTTGAGCAACAGCTTACAAGGATGCCCTCTGATTAAAGCAAATAATTATATTTCAAAATATATTTTGTCATGTAACATATGATGGAAATAATGACATTGCATATGGGCAGAGAAGAGAGGAGAGAAATAAGAGAGAAAAGGAGAGGAAGGGGGAGAGGAAGAGAAAGAGAGAGAGAATGGGGAAACAAGAGGGGAAGAGTTATTAACTTTAAGATGGAATATATCAGTTTGTTTTACGAGGTAAAACTATTTATATCGAAAAAGTAGCCGCTATGGGAATCCAACCATAGATTATTCATGTGAATTTGTGGAGGGGTGGATTAAATGAGATATGGCATACAGTACTTTGAGAGGCACTCATAGAATCGTTGGTACTAACTTCTTCCTTTTTTTCAAAAGGGCATTTTCCTGATGAGATGAACAAAAACAACCATACAAATAAAACAAAAGATATAGTATGCGGCAGTGAACACAAAAATGGAAATACTTCTTGGAGCATTTTGGAAATTAAAAAACGGCACTTGCCATCGTACATACATGGACACTCGAAAAGTTAAACTTTGAAAATCAACATTGAGATGGGCCAAGGACTGACAATATCTTACACATGCTGAATGTAACATTTGCAGTGTTAGATACAGCAATATGAATAGTGTGATACAACATATTAAAACCGATATCTCCCTTTCAAATGTTGATTTTATCACTTTATTGTTTAGAATGTAGTCTTTCAAGAGGAGAGTGGCACCCTACTGATCGTCAGAGGGCAATTTAAATTACCACAGTGATTACTATTTTTTGTCTTTATATTTGTTACCACCAGAAGCTTATATTTCACAACCAAATCATTTAATTAAATCAATTTGTAGCCTATTTCTCAACTTTATGAAATTAAAGTTGTTGGATTGTAAATGTTCCCCATATCGGATATGTTTGAATACTTGTTGTCATTATTATTACCATCATTCATCCGTGCCAATGTTTATGTCGAATAATACCAATCTAGTGACCAATGTTCATCTAAATTTGAAGGTAATATGAAGGCCATATAAGTTTAAGCGATTCGTTAATTAATAATCATATTATTTGACATTACTTACCAATGCCAACATTTATGTGATGTAGCAGCAGTATGTACAAGTGTTGCTTTAAAATAGTTTTGAAAACAGGGCACTGTTTACGTACCATTGATACAAATTATAATTTTGTGTTTGCCTCCAGGATCGAATAGTACTCAAGGCATGGGTCATCTCAAAATCTAGTTGTCACTAAATTCCCATTATAGGCCCAGCACTCATATGTGTTGAAGTGTGCACGTGACCCTTCTCATGATGGCCCATAAAGATAGCAAACAGAAAACAGAGAATCAAGAGACAGAAAGAAAGAAAGGGAGAGGGGGCTAACAGAATACACAAAAAAAGATGTTAAGACCGTTTTCTCACCCTCCCCCACTCAGTCTCCATGCTCCGCACTTCATCAACCTGGTATGCCCCATGACTGCCCCATGACTGCCCCCTAAATGACTGGACCCATGCTACACAACGATCTTGGAATGGTGAAAAAGCGATTACACACACGCTATAGAAATCGCGTGTATGCTGTTCACCTTCCATGCCTTCCTGTTCGGAATATGAAAATACGTGTCAGTCCGTGACAATTGTGAAGGATACATAGCGCATGAAAACTTTTACATGGATGGTTTAAAAAAACCTTTAAAAAAACTAATTTCCACCACTTGGATTTCTTAGGACTTTTCACATGTTATAGAGGAGACCTTTAAAGGGCAATCCAACCTTCCTAATGAGATGGTTTGTGTGAAAGCAGAAAAATAAGAAAAACAGGATGGTGAAAGTTTGAAAGTAATCGGACAAGGACTAAGAAAGGAGGCTTTTGCGATGTACGAATCTAGATTTGTAGGTAAGAGGATACCGTAATTGACTAATTACGGAAAGAAGACCCAAATCGTGTTCATTTTAGAGAAAATGATTAAATTAAGATATCTTATGGCCCGATTTTAAATTGCGTGAAAACGGAAAAAATAGCGAAAATACATACATGATAAATTGTCGTCGTTCACATGGGTCTGTATATACAGACTGTTCCGTTTTCGATGCTGATTCTATGGTAGACGGATGTGGGTATTTTTAATATTAATCTCATTTACTTGTTGGGGGGTCAAGAAGCCATAAGAACATATTGTTCGTCTGTACAATATTATAATACGGACATTAGTAATACTATCTGGTAAAGGAATGATAAAGGATAGTGCTTGGAGATCAGGAAATAAATGTTCTCTTAATTTACATTTATTTTTTTCGCAGCCCATAGACTAACTAAAAGCTGGCTTGTGATGGCGTTCTAAAAAGATATGACAGGTCTGGAGCACCGACAAGTCACTTGTCAGCGAAGCTGTCGCTGGTCTTGGCAAAGACGGCTTTGTGACTTTAGCGGACAAGTTGAGCGACTGTGTCGAGATGTCGCTGATCTTGTCGTTATGACGGCTTGATAATATAATAATAATAATAATGGCCACTTATATAGCGCTCATATCCGTCACGCAGTGACGCTCATGGCGCTTAGACATATTACCCTGGTTATAGCCGAGCTGCCAAAGTAACTAGCGCTCAAGCATATCAGGTACCCATTTACACCGGCTTTTGCTAAACAGTCGGGTAACGTCGCGTCGCGTTGGTAGAAATTTTCGAACATTTTTCAGGAAGGTGTCTTCAAGGGGACAAATTGAAAAAGAGTCCATCTCAGTATGATTTTTCCCGTTTTCAGGCTAAAAACGACAAACAAGGGAATAAATAAAACAATAGAAGGATAATGCAAAGAAAAACATGAACTATAAAGAGAGAATAGAAGGGTAGGAAGGATGGAAGAAAATATGATGAAAGGAAACAAAGAATACAACAAAAGGAAAGTTGGAAAGTAAAAATAAGTGGATAAAAACAAAGAATAACATAAAGAAAGATAGAGACATAAATGATAGAAGGGTAAAGATATTAAGAGTAACATAAGGAAAGATAGAAGAGAAGATGATAATTTGAATAAAGGAATAACATAACGAAAGAAAAGATGAAAGGAAAACAAAATGATAGGATAAAAGCAAAGAATGTTTTAAGGAAAGTAAGTAAAGATGGGAAGCAAAAAATTATTTTAAAAAGAATAATATGAAAGATAGAGAGAGAAATGATAGGATAAAAAAGTTTAACTGATATAAAGAAAGACAGAGAGAGAAATGATAGAAGGATTAAAGATTAACGTGAGGAAAGTGGGGGAGAAAATGATAACAGGAAACAAAGAATATCATAACGAGAAGAAGGATGGAAAGATAATTGATAGAAAGATAAAAGCAAGAAATGACAAAGCGAGAGATAAATATAAACATGAAGAAAGGTGGAAGAGAAGATGATAAAAGGGAACAAAGAATAACAAAGTGAAGATGGAAAGCAATTAAAAAAAAGAGGATAAAAAGAATAAATATAAACAGTAACATTATGAAAGATGGAAAACAAAATGATAAAAGCAATAAAAGAATAACGTAATGAAAGGAAAGGTGGAAAGAAAAAAATAATAAAAGGATTAAAAACAACTGAATTAGTAATTACGCGATGCGTATATGTCCCCGCCAGAAGTGTAGATCTGTGGAATGGCTGTTAATTTATGTAATTTCTGATAGAACCTTGAAGATAAATGTGAGAAATGAATTATCAAATTAATGTTTTATGATTATAAATGCATTTTCTGTTGATTTTGAATAAATTACAATAAATTTGCATAATTAATGAATTTCAAAATTCTGTGTAGAGGTTTGACAGCCCCTACCCAGCCCTATCAGATAAAACAATCAGATTCAAAATACGGTGTGAAATAGAGAAGTAGCATTTTTCGTCGATTTTGAATAAATTTGCATAAATTTGCATAATTGATGAATTTCATGATTTCGTGTAGAGGTTTGACAGCCCCTACCCAGCCCTATCAGATAAAACAATCAGATTCAAAATACGGTGTGAAATAGAGAAGTAGCATTTTTCGTCGATTTTGAATAAATTTGCATAAATTTGCATAATTGATGAATTTCATGATTTTGTGTAGAAGCCCCCACTTAGCCCTAACAGATAAAACAATCAGAATCAAAATCGGCCAAGAAATGACGGAGAAGTAGCATTTTCTAACTTTTTGAGCACACACGGACGGACGGACGGACCTTTTGTTGTATTCTTTGTTTTCTTTCATCATATTTTCTTCCATCCTTCCTACCCTACTATTCTCTCTTTATAGTTCATGTTTTTCTTTGCATTGAAAACGGGAAAACGGGAAAAATCATACTAAGATAGACTCTTTTTCAATTTGTCCCCTTGAAGACACCTTCCTGAAAAATGTTCGAAAATTTCCATCAACGCGACGCGACGTTACCCGACTGTTTAGCAAAAGCCCATTTACACCTGGGTGGAGAGTGGCAATGTAGATTATTGTCTTGCCAAAGGACGTTAGTGCTGTGGTGGGATTTGAACCCCGTACCTTGTGATCTGCAGTCCGGTGACTTATCCACTAGACCACAACACCTCTACAAATGATGAAACGACCCCCAGACGCGCGTGTTGTATTCAATAGTTTGTGACAAATATGCCAGAAGTGCGTCTCTTGACGGAATAAACCATATTGTTACACAAAGTACTGAACACAGCAATTGCATCTGGTCCCTTATTCTCCGGGTTTGCCCTTACTTAGTAATTTAGTTTAATGCACACATGTCAGAATTATTCTGTTGAAATTTGTGAGGTTCATGCCTTATTTTTCATAAAATGACTTCACTATTTATCAAATTGAATTGGTTTTCCCAGGATAAGTTGTTGGTCAGTTCATTAAATACACTAATAGTAGACCTAGCATTGGATTTAGACAGTAATTTAGTTAGGCCTAACAATGTTACTTGTTGTTATGTTAGGCCTAACTAAAGTAAAGACAAGTAAATTACTGCCTAAATCCAATGCTAGTAAAGTATAAATAACATTTTCTTTCAAAATCGGATCGTAGACCGATCATCGTGTAGTTTTCGATGGGCTTTACTTTAGTCTTACCAAGTCACACTCTCACTGGAGCTTAAGCCAAGTCAAATATAAAACTGACTTTAGGTGAACTCCTGTTTGCCTGTCGACCCGTCCTGATCTTGCATGCACTGCTCCTCTGATCCCACACCGGCGCTTGGGCGATCTCTGACAGCCGCGCCGGCGGGCTAGGCTCGGGGCGGCTAGCTTGCTGCTAGCTATTAAACTAGCCTCATGCATTGATTCAGATCACAATTTTTTTTTCAACTAGGCCCTAGCTAGAGAAAGCACAAGCATGTGTTTTGTACAACACTGTTTTGATTACTTCCGTATTTCCCGCGACTCATACTTCCGGGAGAATGAATATTCCATTCGTAATAGGGTACATTATAAGAAAATTATCTTTTTCATAGAAAAAAGAGTTGTTAGTCTGCCCTATTATTAAATCTTCTTTCACCAAAATTGAAATACTTTTTAAAACTTCACAATTTTTTTCTTTATTTCACAATTTACAAACTTCATTTCAAAACAAATATTCTTATCATCCTATTTATAATGGAATGATCAGAATTTTCCCGTTCAGTATGACCTTTCAACTTCATCTCATTACGCATGCGTAGTTATATTTTAATGTTTGATTCTGCTCATCCAACGTCAATACTATGACATTTTGAAAAACGTATTTAAAAAATTGTTGATTATTTTGTTCATTTCGGACTGAATCTTATATCAAGATGAGTCACACTGCGGCAAATATGTATCAAACTACTAGTTATGTAGAAGACTACCTAGATTGCATCGAGTCGCTTCCAAATGATCTCCAAAGGAGCGTTTCTCAGATCCGTGAGATCGACAATACATATCAGAGTAAGTGCTATGCACTCCAGCGGACTGGTAAGGCGCGCGTCCCCCGGCCTGGCCTAGCCTGTCGGTCACCATGTGCACGTTAAGTTGATGCTGAGCGTTATCAGCGTTTGTGCGAAAGCGGTGCATCTGCCATTTCAAACAGAGTCGAGGAACTTAATGCCGCCCCGTAGAATTCTACTATATTCTGTAGTCATGCTCATTTGCAGACTCATAATCATATTCAGGAAGTAGGCCCTAGGCCTAGGCCTAGACTAAAATTAAAAATTCTGAAAATGAAATAGCTTTCAATGTGAAATTTACACGAAAATATGTCTGTAACGTTAGGCCTAGTGTTTGTTACTGAGGCCGGGTTAACACAATTACACATACGCCCCGACACTGCACTGGTCACCGACAAAAAAAAATGACATTCGGCATTTCCTTACTTTTCACCCTCCGCCTAACGTCCGTGCGCATTGACTCGCCACCGTTGTTAACTCGCCACTCACCTGTCACTTACTGTCAGAACTCGTCCTCTAAAAATTATCTGCATCGCTTCAGACTTTGTTGTGGCTACATTGAATAGGTCAAAATATATTCTTCTGCCGTTGGAAGTCTCTTGTAAGATCCGGCGCATGAATAAGAGTTGGGCGCGATCAAAGTTTAACTAGCACACACACTCCTGCAATAGCCGGTGGATGGAGCTCGGGCGACAAAGACTAGACCTCCCTACTCAACAATAGTTGTAGCCCAATATGATGACGGAAGTTGACAAAATTTGCTATCGAGATGAAGATTAAAATATACTGATCAAGCTTGTACCATTTTAAAAGAGGGGGTGGTGTGATCTAAAAAAATAGAAGGGGGTGGCGGTTTAACGTAGAACCCTCTACAAGAAGGTGGCGAGTCTGCGTAGATCTGGCACATGTGTTGTGTGTATGTATGACGTGCCTGTGTGGTGTGCGCATGCGCGCAGTATTGGATTTGTAACTACAGGTAGAGATCGATGGGCGCGACTCAACAGCAGCCACCTATTGAGTCGCCATCCCGGAAGTACGTATATAGTGACGTCATTCTCTTTAAAATGGAGCATTTTCATGAATCATGCTTTTGAGATATTTTAGGGGATACATTGATGTTTTCATATTAAATCAAGATTTTGGCAAGAATAAAGTTTAATTTAGCAGTATAGGAAGTTTAAGGCCGTTGGGTGGCGACTCAATGCGCATGGACGTTAGTTAATTAATTGTCAAGGAATGTCCGTTGCACACACACATATGAGAGGTTATAACATGTTATAAATAAAGATATCCTCGCATACTATTGTGTGAGTGCGTGCAACAGGCTTTACTTGTCTTGTCTTTCCGTTGACGCCCACAATCAATGAGTTGATTATTATGGCATTTTAGGTGTAGATCTAGACCAAACTTGTCCTGTCCTGCATTGTCCCATCCGGTAATGACTTTTTTTTTTTGGGCATATTTTTTGTTCTTTATGATAAAAAGGTGTTGTTGAAGGTTTTTACATGCTGACTCTTGACACAAATGTGTCAAGAGTCATTGCCGCTACCGCCTTCTCTGGGAGCCCATTTCAGTCTTTTATAGTTTGTGGTAGGAATGATGCTGCTCTGTACTGCGTCCTGCAGGTGATGAGTTGGAGTTGCCTGCTGTGGGAGCGTCTTTGGCGAGGTGGCAATGCAACTACTTTGGATTTGATTGTTGGGCAGTGGGCTTGGTCATTGTTGATCCTGTACTAACATGGATAGACGCGAGATCTTTCTACATGTACGCTGCTCCAGGGATGTCCAGCCAAGGGAGTCAATCATCTTGGTGACACTTGAAGTGTTATGGTACCTGCCTAACTGCCTAAGACAAAGCGAGCAGCTCGTCTCTGTATCAACTCTAGCTTACTTGACAAGCATGACAAGGCCAAGGGTGAACACATGGTGGCTCAAGCATGCCAAGTCTTAGACCAAAAATTCTGTCTCTGGTTCGTTAGCCTCTTATTTGGATAGGGTCGGCTCTTCACTTAGAGACAGAAACGCTCCATACACTCGCCTGTGCAAACTCACTGACCTCCGAGGAACAGTAGGCATGTCGTTGTTAAAATGTGAATATTACGATTTTTAAAAATATTTGTGTAAATTAAATAGATTAGGCCTAGGCTCTATACTTAAACGAACATGTTCAACTTACCAATTTGACTGTTATTCCTTTTAATGCTCCTTTTTCAGGTAATTCAGGGTCCAAGGTTTTCTCCGTTTGAAAATCTTCCAGCCGTATCCAAACTGTTATAGTGTGTAAGTCAGTGTGTATTCGGTTTGCACAGTAGAGTGGTACGGCCGTTTCTGTCTCTAAGTGAAGAGCTAACGAACGAGAGACAGAATTTTCGGTCTAGCCAAGTCTGTGCACAAGCGTAACTTTTTTTACTTTGACTTTGATGGTGATACTGCCCAACACCCGTAAAAGGGGTAAAACGGGCAGGGGTAGGGTGCGCAGATGGTATAATTACTATAAAGTCTACGAGAGAGGGGTTTTGCTTAATGTGAGAGGTGTTTTTGTACGGATTGTGTTTGTCGAGGATTGTTTTTACAGTATTTGGTAGACTGTTCCAGTCAGTAATTGAACGGGGTATGAAAGAATATTTATAACAATTTTTGTTAGTAGCAATTGGAATATAACTATTTACTGAAGTTTTTCTCAAATTCCTTTGGACCGGGTGCAGGATGGACTGCACTGGCACAGCGAGGTGACCCACAACTGCCTGTTGAAAGATTGATAGGCAGTTTGTTTTTCGCCTGCGCAATTCTGATAATACAAAAACACACAACGAACACAAACTTTTCGTTTTTATACTAGCGACAGGTATTCATGAAAAAAACTAGTCAAAATATAAAAAAGGCACTTATTTCAGACATTTTATTCACAAGCCTCAAAATGTCTTTCATGTCAAAACTCTCAAACTGCGTGTAAAATGAATGAGTGCGCAGACATGGGCACAATTGTTTTTTCATTGTTGAAATGACATGGCTGCAGTTTCTTGTGAAAATGGCATTGTTTTTACTCGAATTTTGATGAGATTCTTTGCAAACTTACTCTTTAGAATATTAGGAATAATATTTAGCTTTAAAGGAATATTAAAGAAATTGTTCATTTTCAGGTCAAAATCTTAGGTGCGCGCAGACATAGGGCTCCCCATCAGACATGGAATGCCATTATTAATAATTTCCTATTCTGTGCTCCTTAAATACATTCATTTTGTAGATCTATTATTGATTTGGCTATTATAGCTAATATGCCCAGTAATCCTCAAATTGGCAAGAATCCTACCTAGGATATCAAAAAAACAGCAGAACGGAGGTATAGATGGGAGTTGTATGGAGCGGAGGTATATAGTGCAGCAAGATCAGATTCGCTGTCAATTGCTCGTGGTGTAGTGGTAAAGGCGTCTGGTCAGACTGTCAGAGTATTCTCTTTCTACACTGCACTCTCGTTTAAGGTCCTGGGTTCGAATCCCGCTCTTTCCTTTCTGTTAATTTTTTTCAGTTATGAATCGATAACGATAGCGTTTATTCCGTTATAAATAACTAAATTTCAACAATGAAAACCAAGAAACTTGACTAATTGTTCACTTGTTCAGGCGGATTTAATGGCGGCTGGGCATAATAACGACTTTGGCCATTGATTTTATAAAATTATTTTGCAATGTTGTAAATTATATTTTAATGTGTCTGAAAACATTCCATATTTGGAGACAAATTATGTACTTATCAAGATGCCTGATCTCTACACTGACCTGACTGAGCGAGAATTCCTGAACTTGAATATTTATTTTTATTTTTTCCCCTCTTCAGGTGTTTTGAGAGAAATTAAGCAGCTCTACGAAACATTGGTCACCAAGGATCTTGACAATCACAACAAACGACGCACTCTAATTCATCTTCATCGCTGTCTCATCCAAAGCCAGGAGCTAGGGGATGAAAAGCTCCAGTTTGCATCTCAGATATCAGAGATCGTTGAGAATCGGCTTCGTCAGATGAACATGAACCGTACCCATCTCGAGATCATGGAGAAACCAGAGCACCCCCCTGATCCTCCTCCCAAGACTAAGAAGGCTGCGCCAGCCGTTGTGGAGCCAGAAGCACCAGCAGAGAAGGCTAGCAAGCGTCTCAGGCGGAGCCGCAACAGTGATGTAAAGGAAAAAGACAACCACAGGGTGCCCCAGCAGAATGACAACCCCAAGGCCAAGAAGAAGAAGCGCAACAAGACCAAGGAGCGAGACATCTTGCCCATTGATCCCCCGATCGATCCCAACGAGCCAACATACTGTCTGTGCCAGCAAGTTTCGTATGGAGATATGGTTGGATGTGACAATAAAGATTGCCCATATGAATGGTTCCATTTTGGATGTGTTGGACTGTCAACAAAACCCAAGGGCAAATGGTATTGTCCAAAGTGCTTACCAGAAGTCAAGAAAAAATGATTCTAAAGAATCAATTTTATAGATTATTTTTGTTTTCATACATTTTATTTAACTAGCATCTTTACCACTAACTCCAGGGAGCTCCACTGCCACCGCTATTAGGCGATGGAGTTCCAGGTACAACTAACCAAAATCTTCCTCGCCCATTAGTTTGGTCGGTTGCATCGCTTAATTTCAACAGGTAAGATGAACATTTGTACTTGCATTTCAAGAAAATCACTGTAACTATCCAGCAGGCACTTTGATTTCATGATTTGACGATCATATTGATGAAAAAAATGGAGTTTCCTCGCCGAGCCGATCTTCCCCCATACTGTACCGTCGATTCAAATGACTCGATCGCACACGGCATAGTGTATACCAACGATTCAGATGACTCCATCACACGGTCCTATTGAGTCATTTGAATCGACGTTATAGTACAGGGAAAGATCGGCTCGGCATGGAAATTCCTTTTTTTCTTCATCGAAATAATCATCAAATCGTAGAATTAAAGTGCCTGCTGGATAGTTACAGTAATTCTCTTGAAAATGTAAGTACAAATTTTCATCTTACCTGCTGAAATTAAGCGATGCGACTGACCAAACTAATGGGCGAGGAAGATTTTGTTTAGTTGTACCTGGAGCTCCACTGCCTAACGGCGGTGGCAGTGGAGCTCCTTGGAGTTACTTTACCACATGCTACATATTTGTAAATATTGTATATATTGCATTGTATAGAGACATGAACAAGGAGCATACTCTATGCTCAATTATTTGAAATGCAAAATAAGTGAATAGCAATAGGGTGAATAAGAACAAAAATGTGAAATTTTTTCTTTTATACCATGTTTTCCCATATATAAATTAATTTTAAAAAGGTGATAGGATGGAATCGGTAGATCATTCATGGGAAGAAAAATATCAAACATACTTTTCAAATTTATGTTCTTGTTCACCTTATTTTACTGTATGTGATATCTGCATATTATACCTTTGATGCCAATGTGGTTTCAGAAGGCTTTAAAGAGAACACAAAGAAACAAGGGGTGGTATTCTGAGATTTATTTTATCTTGATTTTAGTGAAATAATTTTAATTGTCATAACAAAATGTACACTTATGGCGCATCATTGGTTAATGACTGTGTAAAAGTTGCTGCGTACGCGGAATTCATCTGCGCAAACACCAATGAAATGTTGCAATTTAAGATTTGTTATGACAATTAAAATCTTTTCACTAAAATCAAGATAAAATAAATCTCAGAATACCACCCAAGGGCATTTTCTTTTATGACTTATACCAAAGCAGATAATGGAATTATAAGACTTTGAAACAAAATGATTTCCACATGATACCCCTTCATTTGAAAATCTAGTACAGGGGAAACTCAATATAAGGAGGCCGTCGGACCGAAGGATGTATCACCACAGGAAGACGATCTGAGTAGATTTTGAGGTACGTAGGTCGAAGGTCAAGGTCATAGAGGTTAATTTGTGAAATTGCTGGTGCTGGCCATGTTAACGCAATATCTCAAGAACCATTTGATTTATGAACTTCAAACCATAGGAAGATGATCTGATTAGATTTTCGGGTACGTAGTTCAAAGCTCATGGAGGTCATTTACCATGAAATTTTAGGTTTTTGCCTTAACACCCTTGAGCTCAATTTGACCCATTAACTTCTAGCTTGGAACTAGTATGCATCACCATAGTGAGACGAACTGATTAATTTTTTTGTTTGTGTCTAGGTGACATGTCATAGGGGTCATTAGATGTGCAATTAATGTTTCTTAGCTTTGTTCAAAAAAATCACTATATTTCTACTTGTTTGTATTCATGACTCAGAGGAAATAAAGTAAGGTGTAAGATCTTAGTCACAGAGGTCAAGTAACATCTAATTGTAGACTATTTATTCTACTTATCACAATTTTTCAAGAACAGTTTGAGCCATCAACTGAATTTAGGCCGAGGCATATAGGAGACGCAGTCACATTCATCTTGTTTGATATGATGTAGAAAAATGTTGACATATAAATTTACCAAATTTGATCTCCATATATTGTGATGCTCAAGGTAAAATTCAAGGTTTAAAGCAAAGATCAAGGGGTCATTGAACTTTGTTAGTCGGGCATGGAAAATGATGGCAGATTTAGATACATGTAGCTTGTGTTATGACCTTTCTTTCTAGATTTGTCAATATCAACAAAATTATCCTGGTATTTATTTACAAAGATATGGTCATTTAACATTTTTGGTCAACATGACTGTGATGTGTGCCATAGCATGAAAACCATTTGGCCGATGGGTTTAAAACTTAAAATTTTAGCTTGGGAAGAGTCGATTACCCCATATACAGTACATGTACATGTACCAAATTTGGTCCAATTTGAAATGGGTAAGGTTTAACCCATTGGGTGATCTGACACGTAATGACCCAGAGAACGATGTACTATCTAATGTATAAATATATAACAAATTAACTACGATTTCATCTCTCAAGTCACATGTTCTAATCATTTTAGAACTGTTCCTAAAGTAAGACAAATCATTGTAAAATGAAATACATAAATTATACAGCAAAAGTAAGCAAA
Source organism: Heliocidaris erythrogramma (assembly GCA_025617745.1). Taxonomy (NCBI): domain Eukaryota; kingdom Metazoa; phylum Echinodermata; class Echinoidea; order Camarodonta; family Echinometridae; genus Heliocidaris; species Heliocidaris erythrogramma. The sequence continues at coordinate 41,358,039 of CM046867.1, forward strand.
TAATTACCGTTGGTGAAGGTGATGGGACAAACTCACTTCCGAGGCGATCTGGATGTAGAAAGATAGCGTATACATTCAGATCGCCGAGGAAGTGATAGTACGTCTCTTCACGTAAACCCAAAAGGGGATTATTTCCTTTATATTCCACATCTGAAACATTTAACTGGTACAAGAAAGACAATTATTGTCTACTTCTCAAAAAAGACATTTAGGCCGGAATTCACAAAAGAAGTTTAAACCATTACACAAACCCCCTCCTCCTGGGTGCGAACATGTGTTTTATTTAAGCGCGTGAATGGGCAATGCACGCTTATTTAAGCGAATTTTAGTACGCTTCTGGAGCTATTCGTAAAAGTCACGCACTCTTTATTCTGACTATTCGTAAAGGTCACGCACTTTCATTTCGCGCATACAAAATATTGATAACCATTGTGACTCTATAATGGACTGAAGAGCTCAGCAAAACACGTAAGTACTATCCCGTCAAGGTCACAAACTTTTCTTCCCGGGGCGATTGATGGGGAAAACTACGCTTTATCACGTCGTTACCATTTGACCAATCTAACAGCAAGGTTCTTAGTATGTGGAATATAATTATGAATATTGCTGAGAATCTAAAGTATATAACACAGTGGATGTGCTCATCACCTATCATGCTGCAGATGTCAACAATTCACATGACTACTAGTGTTGAAACCCAGTTATAAAGCTAGAGTGACTCAAAAACAACCAATAACCAACAAAGTGGTGGTCATTCTGGGTTATGTAATTCTTTGGTATTTTGTTGGTTTGGGGTCTGGTCTCGTCTGTGTCACTGGCAGTTAAAAAAGAAGGGAAACCATCTTTTTGTTAAAGATGTTGAGAATTAACCTCAAACAATAAAGACGATAGTGTTCAAAGGTGTTATTTATTCCTACTTGTTAGACTATATGGCTTCGCGTCAAAATATACGAGATCGATACGAATCAAGATTTTCTGAGCAAAATTTATCATCTGCTAGCAATATGTATCGTCTGCTAGCAATACATGGGGGCTGCCATTTTTTTTATGTGTACAAGAAGATTTTCTTAATTCAAATGCCCAATTGCCTTTTTCAAAATTAAAAACCCATTTGAGATTAAAAATATAGAATAGATATGTCAATTTATTTTTAAACTGAAGATTTCCTTAAATATTTCTCTTGAAAATCGATATTCGCTTAATATAAATATATTTTCTAGATACTGTGACGCAATGGACGGAGCAAATTAATTCAAATTTTATGGATGCTTCTTCCCTGAGCATCTATAGCGGCAAACTATGCATTCACCTGCTTTCGGATAATGGGACTTGAAAAGTCAGAATGCATGCTGCATATATTATGTTCTGCTCTGTTTGGCAAACCCAAGAAAATAGATTTTTGTTAAGCAAAACCAGACAATTTAAAAGTATCATTATAAAGATTTGATTTTTATAAATCATGTAAACACCCACTTTATATTTTTCGTCACATATGGGATTTTAGGTAATGAAGAAAATCAATTTAGGTCTTGGATGCAAAATATCTTCCTGACCGGAACATTTCTCAATGGTTCATGTACAAATCCAAATCAGCAAGAAAATGGCAGCCCCCATGTAAATGAGTAGGAGACGATACCGGGTGTTGGAATATCTTTATTTATACCCTTTTCTGATATCTTATTAGAAAATGATTTAGGCCAATAAGTAGGAATATATTACACCTTTCAATATAAGTAAATTTGTACTCAGGGGTTAATTCTCCTTTAAAGATGTTGAGGAATGGTTGCCAAGCTGTGTTCTTTTGAATATTTGTTTAGGAAGATCTTGTATCCTGTATTTTGTGATATATTAAAGATAATGTAATGGATAACAAAGGGAGAGAGAGTTTATAGCAAATAGGACTAATTTTTTGTATAAGTATAATTTTCAGAAAACATCAATAAATACACAAATATTCAGTATTATAGTGTCCTTAGAATGCTGGGAAAACAACATGTATACGTAAACATGCATTTCTGACAAGAATGTTACTGCATGCATTACGACTTTCTTTAAATGGAGTCTAATAGCAAGTTGAAATTATATTTTAAAGGTCCCTAGTTTAAAGTTATTTTCAGGGAAGTGGTATGTTGATAGGTTTTGGCTAGAAAACAGGAGAGGTGTGTGCAGACTGAAATTTGGGTTGAATTTACATTTGCAGGACAATGTATTCTAAATGTCACAGCATTATGGGTCTTTCCACTTACATTTAGTGATGTCCTAAAGAGTGAACTGTTAACTTTGTCCATTTCTGAGGGGAAAAAATCTTTGTATTTTCTGCTGATGTTATATGATATCCAATTTATATTGCACAAATAACCAATTCCAATTAAATTACAAATATTTCAGAATGATTCAAAGGTTCTTTTTTATGGTTTATTGTTAAAAATACATTTGTGATTTAAATTAGAGTTTTACTTAATTACAAACATCAGTTTAAATCACTTTTATATTTTAAAAATGCATTGATTTTCAAGAGCATACCCTGCTTAAAGTAAATTGATTGCTATGGATGGCCACTGATTTTAATCATAAAGATTGCTGAATGGCTCAACTTCGTATATATTAGCTGACATAAAAATAAATACCGGTACATGGTCAAAAACATAATTTGCACCAAAAGATTCTGAAATAATTTCCTCTATGGTAATTTAATTTTTTTGGGTCTTGCCTTTGTGATGTCCACACATGGAAATCAATGAGGTGTTATATTATTGTCAAGATATTGATTTAGCCATTGAAAAAATTAAAATGTTGCAATTTTAATTTTGGCTTCTAAACAAACGGTGGTTTGGACAGGTAATGCATTATTATTTGGGATGGCAGAGTTAGGACAACCTATGCTATTTTTCCCCTTCCTGTGGAACTGCTTCATTTTTGATAGGTTTTGCTTCATTTACTTTTTGTGATGTTGTTATAATCTTTACAATAGATGCAGTGAAGGTGTTGTTTCATTGGCAGTCATTAAAGTGGGCTGAGTTAAAAGCCAGGTTTAAGCCCTGGCAAAGAGAGTTGAGCATACAAGAGTATACTGATGTATAAAGTACATGTATTGAATACATTGAGTAGTTTTTACAGGTCATCCCATACAGATGAACATAACTGTAACTAACCGAATGAACCAAAATAGTGAATAAGTTCTATTTTGTTTATTCTTATGCATTCAAATTTAAAAGCAATTTGGTGTTGAAAGGAGATTTACGTTTGATGGACTGTTTACATGTACATCGGTGGTAATATAAAGGTAAATCGTTTTCATTTATCCAATCTTATAAATAAATTTATGAGCCATTTATGATTATTGTTCTCGGTAGCACAGACGAGCTGTATCTCAGGACTGCACTGAACTTTATGGAAATTGCAACTACTCTCCCCAAATCATATAATACTACCTGTATGTTGATATTGAGTATGAAAAATAGATCTAACTTTCATGTTCATGTAAACCAGACTGGACTCTTTCATTTTTTTTTCAAACCTTTGAAGCATTAAGTCTTACCCAATCCCCTCCATCACCTCGCACATCATTTGCAAATATTAAGTAAATCAATGTCAGTATGGGAGAGAGAGGGGGAAGGAAAGAAGGGAGAGAGTATACTGAAAGAGCCCACAAAGATGATGTCGGAGGAGAAAGAGGATGAAAGAAAGAGAGCTATCTAACATGTATTTTCCAATATGAATTTACAAACCAGTGCAATCTACATTTTTGCATTAGACTGAACCACATTATACTACGGGGGGGGGGGGGGGGGGGGGGGGGGCATGTGCCCCGGGCGGCACTTGAAAGGGGCGCAAAAGTGCAAAAGAGAAAGAAAAGGGGGAAATACCAGAAAAATGATGGTCTTAGAGGGTTAATTTGTGCCCCAGTCAAGGACAAAATGTGTAAGATATAAATGTTTTACAGGGTTTGAAATGCAATTTTTCCTAAAGCTTGGTCGCTTTGCTCCCCGCATATTTATGTTCAGGATCTAGCTATGGCGTTTTTAAAGTGTTAATTAATTGAACCATTAATTGACCGTGGTTTCTTTGCCCCCCCCCCCCCCCCCGCATCATTTTTTTTCTTCTCTCTCTCTCTCTTACCCTATTTCTTTCTTTCTTTCTCTCTCTTTCTTATTCTCATTCTTTTTTCCTCTCTATCTTACCCAGGGGTGGCGCTCCAGGAGGGGGGGGGGGTGGCATAAGGTACAGTGCCCCCACCTTTCCAAGTACCCCAAAAGGGCCCTTTTTATTTATGAAAAATGCCCCTTTTCTCTCTTTACTAATTAAAATGCCCTTTTCCTTTGAAATGAGTGCCCTTCCGCCTTCTCATAAGTGCCCTTTTCCCCTTCTAATAAGTGCCCCTTTTCCAGTCTTATAGCTGGCTCCTTATCTCTAATAAATGCGCTCTTTTCCTTCTGCTGATAAGTGCAATTTAATTCTGATAGGTGCCTCTTTGGGATAAGTGCTCCTTTTCAAATATAATGATTGCCCCCTTTTCTCCCTAATATGTGTCCATTTCTCACTTGATAAGTGCATTTCTAATTATGATAGGTGCCCCTTTCATTTCTAATCAGTTCATGTACCTATTTCCCCCTTCTGATAAGTGCCTATTTTCAAATCTGATTAGTGCCCCCCCCCCCTTTACTTCTGATAAATGCCATTTTGAGCCCTTGCCCTCTCTCAAAAATGCCCATTTTAATTTCTTATAAGTAACACTTTCCACCTCTGATAAGCGCCGTTTTTTCTTCTGATAGGTGTCCCCTTTTACCTATATTTTCCCACCTATTTCTAACTAAAAGAGACATATCTAGCTGTAAAGAATCGGTGCGGCTTTATGTAGTAACAGGTACCCATACACTACAACTACAATGTAAGGCAGCGGAACTGGAGGCAAGAGGGGCGCAATACCCCTCACTCGAATGTGCCTATAATTACATCAAGTATAAGGGCAATATTTTCTGAAAATGTTCCCCATACTCGCTCGCTGCGCTCGCTGGCTCTTATAGTATACATGTATAATGAAATCAAGCAGATCGCATAAAGTATCAGTGGCGTATCCAGGGGGTGGCGCAACAGGCGCCCCCCCCCCCCCATTGGCCGTCTTAAAAAAAAAACTAGCAAAAAAAAGAAAAAAGTTGTTCATTAAATAGGCTTCAAAATTGGTCACATATAGGATTATTTTGCATCTCAGCTCTTCTTCAGAAGCAAAATTTTTCCAAAGGGGAGGGGGCACCCCCTCCTCTTAGACCCCTCCCCCAGGACGGCGATCAATAATGCCTGGCGCCCCCCTATTAGGAAATCCTGGATACGCCATTTAGTATGTTGATATCGATGTAATCCCAAAGAGAAACGACAGGATTAATGTACGAATTAAAAGATCATTAGACATCCCCCAATTAATTTGCTGTTGTCATTTTATTATATCGCTGTAAATAATGTACAACCCAAGGACTTCAGAATTAGAAAAAATGTCTGAAAATCTTTTTTCCCTCGCTTCGCTTGCTCGCACGTGAATCATTAAGACAATACACACAACTGCTAATTGGGGGAACCACAATATAAGAACGATGATGAAGTGGATTAAGTGTCAGTTAGACTGTAGGGTAATACCAATGTCACAAAATGTTCTGTTTTTTAAATTTATGTTCACCCTTTGTAGGTGTCTCGTTATTCTCAAAAAGTGCCTTTGTTGGCTGGTGCACGCCCCCCCCCCCCCACACACACACACTTTGGAAGATGTTCCGCCGCTCCTGCTCTTATACCCTCATTCTTTCTCTCTTTCTCTCTCTCTCTCTCCTACCCTCATTATTTCTTTCTCTCTCTCTCTTAGCCGCATTCTTTCTCTCTCTTTCTTTCTCCATCTCTCTTATACCCTCATTCTTTTCATTTCATTTCATTTATTTCCACATTAAATCATGTTCAAATGAATACATTGTATTATAAGACCATTAGAGAGATATTACAAAACTGTGGCGGAGCCAAATGAAAGCCAAAGGCTTGTACAGATTGGCTCCTTTCAAAATCAAGTAATAGTCACAAATGCAAAATAATTAACATAAAAGTATGAATATTAAGTAATTGCATGTAAAAAAAATATTAAATATTAAGAAGAACTACGGATAGGACAGATTACAGGAAGGAGTAAGTAAGAGAGGTAGAAGTACATTTGAAGTATATAAATTCTGGAAAGCAATATTACATTGTGTTAAGGAGTCATTTATAATTGCGTTTTAAATAGTTATAGGATGTACTGTATTTCAAAGTTTCGGGTAGATTATTCCAAAGTAGTGGACCATTATAGAATATTGAGTGCTGTCTTATAGTTGTGCGAAATAAAGGTAAGTGATAATTTTTTAAGTTTCAGGTTTCATAGGAATGGATATTATAATTTTTCATAAAGTAATTCTGAAACAATTGTGGCAATATGTCATTATGACATTTAAACATGAAAAATACACTGTGTAAAGATATCAAATCATAAATTGGAAGAACTTTTAGAGTATTAAATAGAGGTTTACTTGGAGCTAAATAATCGGAGCTTGTTATTGTGCGAACTGCCCTTTTTTGGAGGATATGAACTTTGTTTAAATTTTATTTAGATGTATATGCCAAAAAACAATACTGCAATAACTCTCTCTCTTTCTCCCTTTCTTTGTCCCTGTATCCTGCCCTCATTCTCTCTCTCTCTCTCTCTCTCTCTCTCTCCCTTACCCTCATTGTTGATTTATTTATTTCCATCTCTCTCTTACCCTCATTCTTTCTCTTCGTTACGTGTTTTTAGATTTGACATACTATAATACTGGATTACTTATAATCCACTAAGGGAAATAATGAGTTTTGAGAGTGTTTTCTATATCTATCCAAAGATTAACCATTCGATGAGAACTTTGTTCATTTGTTTTGGTAAATTGGTTGGTACAGGTGTTGTGGTCTTCACCGGACTGCAGATCAACAAGGAACGGGGTTCGAATCCCACCACGGCACTAACGTCCTTTGGCAAGACTCTAATCTACATTTGCCACTCTCCACCCATGTGTAAATGGGTACATGATATGCTTGAGCGCTAGTTACTGGCGGCTTGGCTATAACCGGGGTAATAATGTCTAAACGCCATGAGCGTCACTGCATGTCGGATATTAGCACTATTAAGTGGCCATTATTATTACTCAAAACGCATCAACAAATGATAAGAGAGTTATATAATAAACAAAAGAAAGTTAATCCAAAATTCACTCATGAAAGTGTATGCAAATCATACTTGTCATATGCATATCGTGAAAGATTAACGTATTCAACTATCATCTATTAAGCTATAAAAAATTCATAATCTATTGGGATATCCTATCTTGTTCCAAAGGATTTTGTCACATTCTGTTCCATCAGGACATTACCTACAAGTTTATAATTACCGCAATAAAATGAATATAATTATGCATTATGATCGAAGAAACATCGTAAATCTGTTTTTGGTCCCCCAAATACTATTGGTGGAAAATTTTGTTTCCGGTTATAATATTCGATTTCGGCTTTCTGTTCATTCGTGCGGTATATACTCTGAGTGCATGACGAAAAGCTTTTAATATGTCTCTTTTCAACGCCATTTTTCGAGAATGAGAAAAGTATCGTAAAACTGATATCGTTTCTGGTGTTGAGTTTCAGTCTCATGCATCATTTTACGTGCCAATTTGTGTGAACACCGAATTAATTATTAGTCTCTTCCTGCCTCAACTTTGATATTGATACAAACTGATGCAAACACAAGTTGTCGAAAGTAATCCCAACAGCATACAAACAAAGGAATGTGATTTTAAGATTGTATGACACATGCTCCGGCGACAGTTTCTCCGAAGTCGATTTTCTATTGACTTTTGCTAATCAAATTCCTAACTTCAACCAATTATATCTGTAACATAATTAAAAACCCGGAGCAATTGCCGCTGGAAGAGATGGTACGTGGATCATCGATTTTAATCACTTTATTTCCGATGTTCTCCAATAAAAAAGAGTTGTGGAAGAAACGTGATAAAGAGAATAACTAACCCATTTGTTTCTTACGACATCTTTAAACATGGTAAACGTACATGTATAAGAATAAGTGTTAGAGAGAAAGTGGAGTCTTAGGTGAGCTAATCTTATACCTTACATCACTCTCCCTCATAATAATAAAATCGAACATAAAAATGATATAATGTGCATAAATAATTTTGAAATACTCAAGAAAAAAAATAAGAAACGTGATATCCATCAAAGATGAAAGTATTTCATGACTCAATCATATCAACTTATAATTTTTTTTCGGATAAAAATTCTGGTTTTCCAGTTGTTAAAGAGGTTCTCCAGTAAGCCTGTACAGGTGGAAGTATGGGCAGTTGCGCATGACCACAATCGCAGATTGTTCTCAAATCATTTATACTCCATGTCCAACAAACTTCGGGTGACACTGTCCGTATTGGAAAGAAATTATCTTTCTGTAAAACATTTGGTTTCCTTCCTTGCGTGATGGCATTGAGTGTGGTTTCGTGTTCCGTTGATGGTGAAATCGACAATGAATGTCGAGTAATTGGTTTAGATGTAGACGATGACTGAGATGATGCGTTATCGTTGTCAGTCAGGGATGTCATAAGTTTAGATGACAAGGATGTCGTTGGCTCTTGAGATGCTGTTTTCGACAAAGTAGTAAAAGAAGTTTCTGAAGTAGAAAGTCTAGAAGGATCAAAGGAATCCGACGTCGTTCTCAAAGATGACACATTCGCTGTCGTAGACCTTTCGACAGCTAGCGTTAAGTTTCGTGTCACCAATACAGTTTCTATCGAAACCCTCTCAGAGCTAGGTATTGAAACCGAATCGGTGTAAACCATTCCATCTGCTGGTGTACCATGTTGAGGATTTTGCAAGGATTCGGTGACTGTAGGAAATGTAAGACTCACCGTTTTCGAATCCTGTATATTTGGCGTCGAATTTTGCGTTGCTAGATCAGTTTGATAGTTATTACCATCTGTTATGTCGCCTTGTTCAGAAGCTAATGTTGTCGATAAAAAGGCGTGTCCGGTTACCATGGCTGTGGTTGTTTTGTTCTTTAGCCGACGCCAATCGGTGGGTTTTTTAGATAATTGTGGCGTTGGTGGCAGCGTTGTATGACTTGGTGAAATGGAGGTACTATCGGTATTCAACGTGGAATCATTTGTGGTTGACGTTTCTCCAACGTAATTTCCCTCTGAAGCATGGGTCAAGAAATCGGTCATGTATGTTACATCAGTGGTAGCATTCGAAGAATCTGTAGTCAGATCTGGTAGAGTGGTTACTTCTTTTCCAGAAGAACTAGGTTTAGTGGGAAAATGTGACGACTTGTTTGTTTTCATCCCCAAATATTGCTCAGATGTTGAGGCTTTAACCATTTCAGTGATGATGTCGTCATCCGTCGTGATATATTTATGAGACATTGTTGTCAAAGATTTCAGATAAGTTGCCGATGACGACTGCGTGTTCTCATTCTCAGCAATGGAATCGGTTGTGAGATATGTTGTTTCTACGGTTGTTGAATACGTTGCATATTTATCTGTACTAAAAGAAACTTGGGGAGAAGTATGTTCTCCGATATGCGTGCTTGCCTCAAACTTTAAGGATACAGGTTCGGTTGCGGAGGGTTTCGTAGATTCTGTTACAGCTGGGGATGTGTTGGACATATTGTTTACAACGTTCGTTGTGATTACAGTCGCATTGGTCTTTGTTTGAACTCTCCTGGTTGTTGTTAGGGTTTGCGGTGAAGTTGTTTGAACTGTGGGATTTGCTATTGGTGTCGTTTCAGCATACTGGGTTGTCTTTGTTGTGGAGATGGTCCTATGCGGTACTGAGTAGGGTTTGTACGTTGTGAAGGCGGACGTTTTTGTTGTAGAGGTGGGTATGTGAACTGCTAGGCTAGGCTTGTCCGCCTTGAAGGTGACTGAATCTGTTGTGGAGATAGGAATGCGCGAGGTAGAGGTGGGAGTGTCCGTTGTGGAGATGGGTGTGTCTGTTGTGGAGACAGGCATGTACGTTGTAGAAGTGCTTGTAATCAGTGTGGAGGTGGGGCGCGTCCATTTTGGAGGTGGGTGTGTCTGTTGATGACGTGTGCTTTGTTGATGTGAGCGAGTCCAGTGTGAAGGTGGGCGTGTTCTTTGTGGCGACAGGTGCGGTTGTTGAGGTGGTTGATGGGGATGACGATGCTGTTGCTGGTGCTGTTGCTGTAATAATAGGGGCCACCGTTGTTGTCCACCTTTTCGGGGGCACTGGCCGCTTTGTGGTTGTCCTCCACCATCTGAATGGAGTTGTGGGAAAAACCTGAAGAAAATAGGACAATAATCAATTTAGTAATCGGGCAATACGTCGATTAAAGTATTGTGAAACAGACACAATCAGGCAATAGACGAGGAGAGACAAAGAGGGATAGAGAGAGAGAGAGAGAGAGAGAAAGACCAACAGAGAAAGAGAGAGAGAGAGAGAGAGAGAGGGGGAGAATTGAGGCGGGGTTTTCATAATGAGCATAATCTTTTGGGGTGGAAATATTACGAAAGTAAGAATGGGTGGTCATTTATATTCTGTTGGTACACTTAGAAGTTTTTGAACGCAATATCCATCCGTCATTATATAAACCCTGTAGTTACGTTTATAAAAAAACAAAATATAGCCTATATATCAACGAACAAATAAATGACAATTATGGAAGGGAGGGACCGTTCATTTAATCTAATATTTTTCACAGTCGAATCACAAACAATGGGAACGAAGTATTTAAACACAAAATGGGAAAAAAATATACCATAAAATGCTATTCGACATATCGAAAGTCAATCCCCCAAACACTGAAATATATATAGTTCAGATAATTACGATTTACATGTATGTCAATCTTAAAAACAAATAAATACAAATTATAATACCGTTACATCGAAAAACAACAGAAAGAAGGGTAAAATTTAGGTCCAAAAGGTGAAATCTCATAGGTTCAAGAGCAATCTGATCTATAATTCAGGGACACCCTTTTATTTCTTAAATTACAGGGTTCCATTATTCAAACCAGGCATATTTGATTTGCAGTACTTGAGAATCGCCATTTGATGTTAGGGAAATAGTGGAGTATCTAGTAAAAGAAGTTGACAAACCTTCCGTCTGCAGTCAAATCCTGTATAGCCTCTTTGACATATCTTTTGACCCGTTGTAGGATCACATGTGTACCGGTCATAGTAAGAAGGAGGCCGGCAGTAGACCCTGCAGAATCTCCCGTAATAGTTTGGTTGACAATAAACTGCGTACTGAACATCCAATCTGAAATCAAAGACAATTGATTACATTGCCGTGGAAATGAATTCAATCAGTAAGACAGCATTGATAAACAATATTTTGTTGTAATTCTAAATGGTAGATCAGGAAAATTTCGCTAGATTAAGCGAATGATTTTCCCAATATAGCACTAAAAATACGGAAGCTTAAAAGTGCCCCCAGAAGACGAGACGAGAAGACGAGAAGACGAGAAGATGAGATACTGGATCTTGTCAAGTCAACTTGATGAGGATGAGAAGACGATGAAGCGGGATACTGGATCTTTTCAAGTGAACTTGATGAGGACGAGAAGATGGGATGATTAGATACTGGATTCAGTATCTGGTCTTCTCGTCTTTCAACATGATGAAGTCGACTTGACGAGATCCATCAGTGGCGGATCCGGGGGGGGGGGGGGGGACACTTCCGGCCCGTATGCATTTTCACCATAGAGCATCCTTTTGTCGATTGTGTCCCCCTTTTTGACTGAAGACCCTTTTTTATTTTTTATTTGCTTGTCAGAGAATTATGGAGGGAAACTGGACACCCATAACCCCCCCCCCCCTCCCCACTGAGCGAATTTTGGAAATACGGGTCTACCTTTTCCAAAGGTTGACAAACCTGCATTTGTGCCCCCCCCCCCCCCCTGCCTTATACTAAATCCTGGATCCGCCCCTGAGATCCAGTATGTTGTCTTTTTGTCTTCTCATCCTCATCAAGTCGACTTGACAATATCCAGCTTTATCTCGTCCTCATCAAGTCGACTTGACAAGATCGAATAATTATATCGTCATTTTGTCTTCACGCCTCATCTTCCCGTCTTTTCGTCCTAATATATCATGTCTTCTGTGGTATTCTTAATTATGTTAGAACAAAATTGTACAAGGTAAAATTGGGTAAAACTAGCTACACCATAATCTCAGGGGAGAGACAAAAGAGGGCCAGAAGGGGGCTAATGAAGAAAGAGAGAGAGAGAGAAGGGGGAGGGTAGGAGAGAGGGTGAAGAGAAGACAGAGATACAGAGATAGAGAGGTGCATGGGAGAGAAAGATAGGTAGAAACGCAAATTTAAAGGAAAGGGACACAAATAATATTCGTTCTCATGAATGCATTCGACGGCGTAGTATAAGATCATGTAGTGACCCCCCCCCCCCCCCCCTCTCCCGATCCCTCACAACACAAGAAGACTCACCTCAAGCCATATCTAACAAGCAACCAGTTGTACCAACTAATATCGTGTTCCGTTCTTCCTGGGTTCCAAACGGTCAGGTATAAGGTGTACTCGATTACGAGATCGTTGTCGTATCCCCACCTACCGATATCCCTGACGTTAATCATTACTCGAACTCTGCCCTGAATGTGTGACAAATATTGAAGGGTATATCTCAAGATTTTACAAGAAAATGGGTGTCCTCTGATGAAATTTATAATATGCACTTAACAAACTTAACTAAAACGTTATTCTCGACGCACTGTCCTGCTTCAGAACAGAAAATGAAACTACAATTTATTTTAAATTAAGATGCGTTTAAAATAGATACATCCCCGTTTAGCTTGGAAAAGCGGCATGCTTCAGGGATTATCTTGTCAAGGTTCAAGGTTTTTATACATGTCTACTTTTCTCCATCACCCAAATCATATATAGGGATACAGTTATGATATTCATCCGACAATGGAAATAAAGATCGAGGGTAGCCCAAAAATACACTCAGCAAAAAAAAAAAAAAAAAGGTGGACATGCACTCTTGTTGTTCGATTTTTTCATATAAACATAATAAACCGTAAAAAAAGAATAATATAAACTATAGAAAATTAAAAAAAAAAATAATACTCTACTACATCAATTAAGATCAGGTTTTGAACTTCACGCTTTGATTGGCATATTCATTTAACCGTTAGGAAGTCTGATTAAGAAAATTGCAAAAATAGAGCAAGTAGACCTTCAAATGTTGATGAGCATTTCCATCTTGCACAGTAAAACTTAAAACAATGAAAACAAAAATCAAGAAAAACACTTGAATTTGTGGTTGTGCTCGTCAAACCATGCAGTCCTGAGACTACAGTTGATGTCCAGAGCTCAATCCTCCTCATATTGTTTCTATTTTTTCCCTTGTTGAACAAGAATGTCTTACAGATGCACTCATGCACATGTTTAACGCTTGAATGGCTACTTGTTCAATTTTTGCAATTTTCTACATCAAGACCTTCTTACGGACAAATGAATGTGCCCTTCCAAGTTTGAAATGTTAACACTGGATCTTAATTAATGTTGGTAATGTATTGATTTGTCTTTAATTTGATATATATTTTATTATATTTTATCGACTGTTTATATGAAAATTTGAAAAATAAAGAGTGTCCACTTCTTTTTTTTGCAGAGTGTATAAAGATCGGCTGCACTCTCTAAAACATCGGTCCTGAAAGCTTGTATACACTATCCCCAATTGGGAGGGGTCTTTCCACTCGAGCTCCGTTTATGGTTAACACGGATAAACCACTTTTACAAGCTATTCCATAATGAATGCATGTAGACGAAACAACTATTGGTAGGAAATGTTATCTGTTTAATTTATCTGTTAACTGGGTTCATTATTTGTGACCGTGCTTCTTTCTTTCTCTTCACATTAAAGTATTGAACTCTGAAAGATCCACACGAGTAACAATTTTCTCCCTACCAGTTCCTTTTGTAATAAATAAGCTATGGTATATGTATTCCTACACAGGTTTAGAGTGAGTGTCAGTGAGTAATCGTTTTTATCCAGGACGTAATTGTAGTTTAAAGGGGCGTCAGTATAGAAAATTTTGAATGGGGGTGTAGGGAACCATGCCAACATAATAAGGCAAATTTGCCAACAAGCCCCTCCCACCCTCCAAAATAATTTCTGCAATTTACAAATTTGATGACAACAGGCCACTATATTATTAGCTTCACCGATTTCGGGGTTTAATTTCATACACCTTCAGTCTTGGATATTGATCCGATATTAAATATTACATATAGAAAACGTGTGCATGTCAATTAAATTTACAACACAGTAGCTACAGTTAGATATACCAGAAAAAACCCCAATATATTTTACACGTTTTACGCCGGTTGTCCAGCATGTCCAGTCGGATAGTGGGTTCATCCAACCACTTTTTTGTTTGTTTTTAATATGTATTTTTTTCCATGTGGTCTTAAAGGCAAATAAAACGACGACGATGAAAAACACTTTGCCAAGTTAACAGTACACCTAGTCCTTTAAGACCGAGGAGACAAATTAGCGCCTGGTATACCGATCAAAGACAGTCAGGTGGCCCGGAAGCTATCACATACTTAATGACACCTGTCGCCTTTCATTTCCGTCGAACTCGTTTCCTAGGCAACGGATGCACCTGATCAGAGGCATGACGTACGATATAGCTGCCCTGCATTGCGTACAAATCTATGAGGCCAATTAAATGCAATCTTAATACTAACTACATAAACAGAAACAAAGCAAGAAAAATATATAAGGGTGGCACGAGCGTAGCCGAGTTTCTACGATTCAAGATCTTATAGCACCTCGACTACCCCGTACATTTACCCAAGATGTACGGGATACTCGTACACCCAACCAAGTCAATGACTCCAAGACCACTATCCCTAGGACACAAGCACACTCCCTCCTCCGAGCCCCCCCCCCCCCCCCCCTCGACAAATGCCCCTTATAGGGGTAACAAAGAGAGTTATCCATAAAAAAAATATAGTTTTCTGCAAGGGCGGAATGGTCCAAGGGTTTATTGTCTGGAGGATCGTTTTCAGGGCGTTGGAGTATTGTCCTTCGAGATAGTTGTCCAGGGCGATTGTCCTAGGGGGGGGGGGGGGGGGGTATCATGTCCAGAGTATTTTCCAGGGAATGTTAGTACAAGGAACCTTCTACATGTACCAGGTACTAGTGATACGTACCTCCCAGTACGGCACGATGATTTGTAATGGATTCGTATGACCGCTTGGAAATCTCGAGGGTAGATAAAAAGAATCAGTGTGTTGCTTGATCGTTCCCGTGTGCCATTGCCCGTAGTCACAGTAAGGCTCACCTGATTGTGTGTAGTGGTAACTAGATTGATGAAATTAACAGGAATAAAAGAAAGAAGAAATTAACAGTGACAAACGAAAAGAATAGGCCTACGTGGTAAATGAAAATGGGAAGAAAAATATGTGGGATATTTATTTGAAATGCTTGCAAGTTTTAATTCCATCAAAAAACTCTATCAAACAAAGAAAAACACAATTCGATACAATTCAAGGAATTAAGATATTTTCAATTTTTGCATTTAGCAGTAAAAAAAGCACTGTCGCCCCTGCATGTCCCTGTCCTATAAAATACAATGATCACCATAAGCCTTGACGTTTAACAGCCTACCACCACCCCCCCCCCCCTTCCCACACACAAATACACACACACGCGCGCGCACACCATCCCAGCTTCTGAATCAAATTCCTAGATACATGTACATGAATTCCTTTGAATTGAAACTATCGGCTAATACTTCCTTCTGATATGCTTAGGTCTTTCAAAAGAGCTTTACCATTCAATTTTTATCCAAATAATCCATTAGTCGGCGCGGAATTTCATTGGTTGTCTCCTTAGCATCTACTCAAACGTACACTTTCAATTTCACACTGAGATGATTCTGCATTATCTGTACTTTAAGCAATTTTCTGTAAGTGTACTTTCCATGGCATGGCTTATTACAGGTTGTCAAATTGCAGGTTTTTAAAGATGTTACTCATTTCCTCTCTTCTCGCGAATCACTTGTTTATCTGTTCCTACTGAGAACCTGCAGCAAATCATTCGGGAAAGTTCTTCTTTACCAGCCCTTACATTTACGTTACAAACATGACATGGAATGTATAAAACGTTTCTATATTGGATAACATTACATAGGGATTAAACGTTTATGAAATTCGTAGACTTTCACCCATTCACTGGTTTAAACAAGAACAATATTTGTTACATTGGAATCCCACACAGAGCTAAATATAGATTTACAATAGGTCTTCCGAGTAGATGAAATTAACATTTCACATTCTATTTTCCTTTGTCTTTAGCATGTTTAGTGAGAAGTTATTTATTGCAGATCTCTTTTCTTCTATAGGTCAGTCTGGAGTTAAGTCAAACCTCGATAAGAAGTTATTTTGAGTGAAAGCGGGAAACTCTGAGGATTAGTTCAAAGATCGGAAATGATTTAAAAGTTAAGACCACAAAAGATGGGAAACGCAAAGTGGTGAAATAATCGTGTTATGTAATCTCGGCAGATTTTTAATTTTTCTTGTACAGAACGAACTCAAAGTATTCCCTAATAAATTAAACGAATTCACTTTTGTTCAAACAGTGAACGTTATAAAGATGTCTTGCCCATAGCATAACGTGGATCAGGCTGAAACCTAAGACATAATTATTCTTCATATTTACCAGTAAAGTTGATTTTTATCGAAATTATATTAACTTTAACAAAAGAATCAGCATATCTTCTTTTAATATGCTCGATTTATTCAAATCTTTCATTAATATATTTTTTTAATTTCTGCTTTCACTCAACAGTTCAAAGCAACTTGCTATCAGGTTTGAATGACCCTTAACGAACCAGTTTTGGTAAGCTATTGATATTAATTATACATATTTCTCTGATTTAGTAGAAAGATACTCTCTCTCTCCCTCTCTTTCTCTTGCTCTCTCTCTCTCTCTCTCTCCCTCTCTCTCGCTCTCTGATCAGACAGAGTAATTAGGACATGAGAAATTAACTTTTATCTCTAATCGAAATTTAAGCAACCATTTGTTTTTTGTTTGTTTGTTGTTTTTTTTTTGTTTTATAAATCCTCACAGTGGATTTCAAGTAAGAATGTGTTGGTCATTCAAAAGATGAACAGGATCATATTGTATTGCATCATACACCTTGCCATCGTATCGTGATTCTTATCATGCATTGAGGTACAACAACCCGGATTCATTCAGGTATGAACAAAATCGGCATCACCCCTCCCCTCCTCCTTTAAAAACCTGTTCCTTGTTACGCTTCTCACGATACACTTTCAATAAATCATGGACTATCTCCTTATCAACCATTTCTTCCGAACCTCACCCTCTTCTCTCCGGTATGACCTTATTGCCAATCGGAGATTCTCTAGTACTGATATTAACTTTCCAACTTGAATGCTTTTAACTTTCATATTCCTTAATTGGCGGATCCGGGGGGGGGGGGCATTTCCGGCCCGTGCCCCCCCCTTTAGAATGATGCTTGTCAGAGAATTATGGAGGGAAACTGTCGCCACCCCCCCCCCCCCCCCCCCCCCCCCCCCCCCCCCCCCCACTGAACGACTTTTCGAGAAGCTGGCGAGTCAAAAAATATACGGGTCTACCTTTTCCAAATGTTGACAAACCTGCATTTGTGTGGCCCCTGAAACTTTCATTCATTGTTTCTATGATTTTTCTGTTACTACTCTCTTCAATTCTGTTTGAAACCACAGTACCCCTTTAAAATACGTTTTACCTTGATTGTCTCGAAACGCAGACCTGGAACTCATAGTAACATGGTCCACAATGTCCATGTCGTACATTACAGCAGCTTCCATCCCACAACCTACTGCCTGGGTTAATAAACTGATCCAGGTGTAACGCTACCACCACGCCACTATTACATCGCTGGACAATCTAATGAAGAAAAAAAAAGGACACATCTACATCAACCAAATAACATGGGTGTATCGATCATTATCATTATTGTTATTATTTGCTCAAATATGCGGATATTCTGTAGCCTATTGCCAAAGGGGGACATCTTTTCCCCGAATATTAACTTTCCAGTGTTTTTGCAAGCGAGCGAATCGAGCGAGCAGAAATATTAGCCAGTTTTTCCTTCTTTTTCTTTCCTTCCCTTTTCCTTTCCTTCTTTTCCTTCTGTTTCCTTCTCCTTTCTCTTTTCTTTTTCTTTTCTCTTTCCTCTTCCCTCTCCATTTTTTCCTCTAGCTTTTGTTATTTTTTTTCCGACAGAGGTGGCGCATTGCCGACAGCAATTTTGAGTATGGGGTGACACCCCCCCCCCCCCCTATAGCGACGCCCCTGCTGATCATCTTTGAGCAATTGTGCTCTTTCGTCTATGGCTCTCTATTTGTGAAACATGCCCATTTCATTCAGCGTGAAACTGATTATCAAGTGTCCTTAAAATTAGGCCTAAAATCTTACATGCAGTTTATTTCAACGGATGTGCAAATGCTGAATATATTGAAGGAGTTTGAACGTTTGAATGTGTTTTAATGGGGACATAATTATAAGTGCTGTGAACCATCCAACTCAAACCAAGCTCTGGTAGTTAGTTTTGCTCTAATTGTGCTAAAGAGTTAGGGTAATTGGACAGATATACTGAGTTGGGCAAAATTACCCCAGGGTTTTCCTTTATACATAGAACTTGTATAGAAATAGGTCATTACATTCATAGACAGGCAGGACATTTAGAACCTTTAAATCATTTCCTATTTCCTTCCAGGTATTCGGTTTAGAACAAAAATTTGACAGACATGAAACAATGGAGACACTGAAGTGAAGACATTTCAGGTGACCAAAGATTCACAAGACCGGAGGTTCTCGATCGAGGCCGAACGTTTACGAGATAGCAGAAGGTCCACGACTTTTTGAACCTCCATGTGGAGCCTAGGTCTACAATCTGCGCGATGATGATCGTTTATCTACCAATTCCATTACCACTGCGAGATTTTTTTTTCTTTTTATGCATACATGTGCTAGTTCATGCAAAATCAAAACTTAAAATATATAAAATTGATTTAATCTTATTTACACTTGGGATCGTGCATGCATGCAGTAGAACATGGCTAATGCCGGGGGGGGGGCACTCAGTAAGTGCGGTGGGTATGTGCAGCCGAGAAGACCCCCATTTTTTACACTCAAATGTCAGTTCCATAGCATACCTTTATTTTTTTTTCTTTTTGAGAAGAAGAAGGAAAAAAAACCTTTCCAAAGCACCGCTTTTTTCATTCCGTCGTTCAGGCCGTTATGGCCCGCCCCGGCTCGTTTCGAAGAATAATATTATATCATTTTTGGTGAAAAGTTGGAACGGGTTTCATTCCAGGTGTTTAATTCCTCCGGGCTTTCCCCATTGCTTCCATTCAGGTTTTATTTTAGCCAAAATGGAACCGTAAAGGAAATTAAAGGGAAATTAACCTCAGCGTATGAATTAGCTTATTTTGAATGGTGTAGTATATGCCTCTTATTTGATACATGCAATTTCATGTAAAAACACAGGATATAGATATAAATCACTATTTTCCAGCCAAGTTATCGTCTGCTAGCAATAATAAGGGGGCTGCCATTACTTTATGTGTACACGAACATATTTTTCATCCCAAGTAAAATTTCCTTCATCGTTAACTTGTAATTGATTTTTAGAGGACAAATATATATTAGATAAAGTCACATATTCTGAAATGTAAGTTTAGTTTTATATATTTTTTAAAAGGTCTTAATTTGTTCATAAAAAATATACTTCATAAAAAATATACGTCAAGGACGGAGAATTGACGTCAAGGACGGAGACAATCGTAACAATACCAAAACAAAGCGAGGAATCTGCTTTACAGGATGGCTATTAGAACTCATGGGTCGTCAATTATCTAGGCCCATGGCCAATAACAATCGTAATACAATCAGAACAAAGCGACGTATCTGTTGTAAAGGTAGGCTATTATCAATGCATATGGTACCTAATGATCCGTGTCATGCACAAAATGGCAGCCTCCATGGAAAGACGTAGCAGACAATAGGTGCATCTAGAATATCACGTGGGGTTAATTGTCCTTTAATTCTAATTTAGAACACATTACCGAGTACATAGAAGTATCAGTTCCTTAGGTGCCTTTGTGCAGTCTTTGTAGTAGGTGTATTTTGTATGATCTTATATTTTATTTTATATATGTCCTATTTTTAGTTTTCATTGTATGTTTTGTAATTATTTATTCAAAAATTTTGTTGTAATATCACTGACGTGGCCGAGTAGTCTGGGAGTGGAGGTACTGGGGCAGTTCAATGTGAAGTTTTGCCGGCCCCGCGGATCCATTCCTAGATTGGCTGGCTACGCCACTGGTTCTTTATTATGTAAGTACTGTACGTTTGATGTTATATTGTCCAATGTACACGGCCTTGCTGAAAAGCAGCCTTTTTTTGGCTGATAGCAGGTTTTTATTTCCGTGATTAAATAAACTCAAACTCAAACTGAAACATACATACCCCCCCCCCCCCCCTTCGCAGATCTTCTTCTTGTCACTGATAACCTCTGAATTTGATACCCTGTTTCTTGATTTTTTCTGTTTTTGATACCCTACATACTGAAAAGTACCCTTTTTATCCAATTTCGTGTAAGCGGATGATGTACAGGCCGCAATGAAACACCCCCCCCCCCCCCCCCCCCCCCCACCCCTGCGGGCCAAAACAAAAAAGGAGGGGGAAGGGAGAGGAAAGGGAAAATGAGAAAAGAGAAAGGAGAAGAAAAAAGAAAAGAAAAAAAAAGAAGGAAAGGTAAAGGGAAGGAAAGAAAAAGGAAGGAAAAACTGGCATTGTTTTTTGCCTGCTCGCTTCGCTTGCTTGCAAAAAAACACTGGATAGTTAATATTCGAGCAAAAGGCGTCCCCCTTCGGCAATGGGCTGCAGCCCCCCACCCCGGAGGATTTTGAAGTTCTGATATTCGGGCAACCACCACTTCATATTCGGGCAGCGAGGAGCGAGAATATCCACATATTTGGGCAGGGAGGTTTCCAGATAATAATGTAACTTCTATAATGTATTTTCTGTACATTTTCCCTACGAAAAGTAAAAAGAAATCCTCGCTCGCTTTGCTTTCTTGCAAAAAGTTAATATTCGGGCAAAAGGCATCAGCCCCTCCTTGCGAAAATGGGCCTGTATGATCAAGATCTCTACATCTGTGATTTTCTTTCCTTATTATTTGTGTGTGTGTGGGGGGGGGGGGGTAGGGTGCAGCATTTTTGTCGTCAAATTTGGATGTCACCTCCCCCTCCCCTATTCAAAATGTTCTAACGACGCCCCTGGTGAGGATCGAAGCCAGGACCTCTCGTAGAGTACTCTCGGTACTGTTTTTATTGTTGCTGGATTTTGTTCCTGTTCTAGCTTTGTTTCCGTTTTCGCTGTCTTTAATTTTGTTTTGTTTTTGTTTGTTGTTGTTGTTGGGGGGTTGCTCGTCGTTTCTTCTTCTTCTGACTTCTCCTTCTTTTCCTCTCGTTCATACCTTCTTTATATAGCAAGACCATTCAGATAATATTATTACGCTATAAGATACTAACAGTTCCAGCTTGGATCAAGAGCAAGTGAAGGAGAGAAAGAAAATCTCCAACATCAGTTTGATAATTATGTAGGTGCCTCTATGATAGTGAAATTTTGAAAAAAGTGTTTTAATACATTAATTAGTTATGCCGCGAGATACTAATGCAATACCATGTTTGAGCGGGTATGTCTGTGTTTTGTACACTAAGCTGACGTAGGCCTATCATACACATCATTATAATCGTTATTATCATCATTATTATTACTTTATTCAATGCTCTAATTCAATGAGGGTCCATAGGAGGGCTTCTTATGTACATTCCGCTTCCTGTTTTTTATAAATTTCTGGGTTTCATGGTTTTCAAGCTTTGCGTTGACGCCTGGAAATTGGGCACAACACACAAGCACAGGAGGGGGAATGGGGATGCAAAAAGTCACAGTGCCTTCAAAATGACTCACGCAGAAGACAACTGGTTACTTGCATGGGTACATATACGATTTATAATTCATGGAACAAGTAAATTCAATCCGATGGGTTAAAACAAGAACATAGCTATCCGTTATAGTTTGTTTTTTTATGAAAATTATATCAGCCTTTCTTGGCTTATTTGAATCACCCCACCGGGGTTTAGTCTTTTATACAACAGATTCTTAACTGAATCACTGCTGCTCGTGTATATAGTACAGATATTGTCTCACAGACGTGATATTCATAATGAATGTGTAGAGCTCTCTCTCGCTCTCTCTCTCCCCCTCTTCCTCTCGACCAAGGTGTAAAATGGGTACTTGTTCAGCTGACAAGATAGGAATATGTTTCATCCTCAAACACAAAAAAAAAAACTATTGTTACAGAAAATTAGAACAGTCAAATAAAAATAATGTAGGTCTACTCACCTTTGATAAGACAGCAAGAAAAAGGAGAATGCTCATTCTAATCCGCTTATAAGAATTTCCATCCATTTTGAAGGGCCGATTGATTCAGGATTGATCGACAACACAATCCCTCCAACCTGGTTATGCTAGGTTTGAAATTAACGGACTCCGTGGAACGAAAATGGAATTTCATTTCTGAACTGTCTGCTGATCCTTCATAGTACAGGCAGATTGTAGGCCAAGAAAGTTGTATCTGGCTTTAGGCATGGCGTGTTTACGTCTAAAGTAAGAAATGACAAACAGGGATCGCTATACCCATTTAGAAATGTCGTGACTATAGCTTCCGGTAACAGAATAGTACATGTCATTAAGTTAGCGATGAGTGATAAGGAAGAGGCACACTATCTCCTGCAGACAGTACAATGTTTTAATGACTGCGATAATTATACCTTTGTTCTCTGAGCTCTTATCGTCTCGCCTGTACGACCCTCCTACATGCATTTCCTTGTTATTCTCTTACGAGCCTATCGTTTGCACGCTGCATAGACGGAAATACGAATGTAAGATAAGTGCTATTATTCAATTGAAACACAAATTGCTCAAAAAGCTGACTACCTTCTTTTGTAAGCTATATATAGCACAAAATAGCCTATCGCGGCACTGAAGTATAGCTTTGCTCATCAAGGGCTCGCCATACTTTTTTTTCGATGACGGCTTTTTAATGAAATTACAATACTGACTAATTTGGCATCATAATTATGCAGACGAAAAGAATTTCATGATTAAGTCTCATAATTTTTGAGCCATATGTTATCTATAAAGCACATTATTAGGATGCATTGGGGGAAAAAACAAGAGCTAATGCTATATGGCTAAAGCCTCATGGATAAACTTTAAGTTGGAATAAGTGCGTCAATATTTGAGTTGTAAATTTATTCGTTAACACCATGATTTAAAGGCAGTTGATCAAGTACTTCAGTACTTTGATTTTTAATGCCATCAATGATGTAAGTTATGTTAGCAATATTGTGTTTGTTATTGATATATGAATAAAGTTCCTCGTACAAGGTAAAAGAGAGAAAAAAAATATGTCATGATAATATCTTTGGACTGAATAAAGCACAAATACTGGCCAATCATGCCTTTATTGAACGAGTCAGACAACCAGAACCTCGTTTCCTATGATCAACATCCGTACGGAAATACATCCCCGCAAGAAGAGAGAAAAACATTTAAATTCGCTGAGAATGGGTTTTATTTTGTTAACAGAGTCAAGGGTGGTGACCCTGCTTTACGATATTTCGATTTTACCATGGCATGCTCCCATTTTGACAGCAGCTCGAAAACCGGTTGAAAAAATAATTATAGCCGCAATTCGTGCTTCTAATGGCCTTCGCACGATTCAAGTAATGGCAGTTTGGCACGCAAGGCAATTATATATGCATAGAAGACAAGGATGGTTCGTTCTGACAAAGTAATATACCGTTGATTAACAGCGCAGAAATAATTACATGGATATTAGGTTATACAAACGAAACAAATAAGCAAGTATGGTAAAGTGGGACAATTCCTGCTAGAATAGTCCCTCGGTCCACTCGGAAAGCTGCGTTTCATATACCGTATGTTAACTAGTAGATTCTGAGGGCGATAAGTGTTGAGGTTAAAAACAGACGGGAGGGAGAGAGAGAGAGAGAGAGAGAGAGAGAGATAAGGGAGAGACAAAGAAAGAGAGAGATAGAGGGAGAAAGAGAGAGGAGCTTATGCGTACTACGCGGGGTTGCAACCCCCCCCCCCCCCGTTTTTCAATTTTCCAATATTCGGGAAATCATTACCTCATATGCAGACAGCGGGGTGCCCGAATATGTAATTTTTTGTAATTTTTCACTACAAAAACTACAAAAAGGGTCAAAATTTTACTTTAATTACTTAAAGTAACATTTCCAGTGTTTTCTACAATATATTTTGCTTTTAGAAATGTTTTGTAAAGTGTTGCATAGTAACTGTTTTGCATTTTTTTTTAGATGTGGTACAATTGTAGTCACCATTCTAAATATATTTGATAATAAGTAGTTAATTTGATTACAATGATTCAAGACATAAATGACTTAAATAAGTTGTTTCTTTGTATTTCATTCGTTACACGTAGTGCACTGTACCCCATGGATGCTTATGTTTCATTTCAGGGGCAATCACTAGAAAATTAGACAAAAAGGGAAAAAGATCCTTTGGTTCAACACGGCAGAAATATGGTTGATTTAAAATAAAAATGATAAAATCAGGGATGTACAAGGAACTTGATTGTGTAAAGTTAATAAAAAGAAGAAGCATTCATAAAAGCAGTACATATTTTTGTCGATTCTAGGACACCTACCCCCTGGACAACCATCCCCCGGATAACCACCCCCTAGGGCAACCACCCTCTAGGACGACTCACCCCCCCCCCCCCCAGACTATTACCCTCTAGGATGATTACCCCCCCCCCCCCAACTAACTACTTACCACTAGGACAACTACCCCCCCCCCCCGGATAACTACCCCAAGAAAACTACCCACTAGGGCAACCACCCTCTAGGACGACTACCCCCCCCCCCCCCGAGACTATTACCCTCTAGGATGATTACCCCCCCCCCCCCCAACTAACTACTTACCCCAAGACAACTACCCCCTAGGACAACCACCCTCTAGGACAACTACCCCCAGAAAACTACCCCCTAGGACAACTACCCCCGGACAACTACCCCCTAGGACAGCCACCCTATAGGAAAAGTACTCAGATTGGAATCCAGATTGTGCCCGTTTACTACGCTCGCTCGCAAAATTTGAAGTTCATGTCGATAAGTTTCGCGCAATTAACTGCATCTGCACGTAGCCTGAATGTAAATTCCCACCATTAACAGCACTTCTAACCAATTAACAAATTTACCTTGTCTCTTCGAGTCGATTCTTTTTCATAGTTTGGGTGTTCTACGTTTTGTGTGGCAACATAAAAAGGCCGTTTTCAAACAAAATTGGCCAGAATTCTACATATGAAATTATTTCCTTTTTATGCTTAACAGCTTCTTTGTCTCTTCAATATTCATATTCCTTTTTAAACTGAATTAAATTGTTAAAAAGTGAAAAAGACATAAGTATTTCCAAAAGTAGAAATTTACGTTTTGATGAATGATTGAATGGGCTCTATGGAGGGAAGCGCACAGCTGGGAAAGTGATACGCGCGCGCATGGATGGACTCGTAGAGTATGCAACTTACTTTTTGGTATGGAAAGTTGAAATTATGGTGCAACAATTAAAAACAAAATTTATGGCATTAACCTCCCTAACAATTCATTAAAAAAAAGAAACATCAGAAAGAAAAATAAGTGGATTTTTCTTTTTAATTCTATGAAATTTCATAAAAGTCCAGGAAATTTGTGGTCACCCCCCCCCCCCCCCCCCCCCCCCTCCACGTACTTCCTTGGCCAAAATCAGTTTACATTGCCATCAAGTATCTGGGAATTGTACCTGTTGGGGGGGGGGGAGATGACCTACATGCCATGGATGAGAGTATGTTGGTTGTTGTCCGATTGAATATTTCCCCTAAGTCGTTATTGTCCGGGGGTAGTTATCTGGGTGGTAGTTACCTTAGGCGGTAGTTGTCAAGGAGTTGTCCTAGGGGGTACTTGTCTGGGGGTAGTTATCCGGGAGGTAGTTGTCCTAGAGATTGGTTGCCCTAGGGGGTAGTTGTCTGGGGGTAGTTGTCCTGGGGGTGGTTGTCCAGAGGGTAGTTGTCCAGGGGGTAGTTGTCGGGGGGGGGGGGGGGGTAGTTGTCCTAGGGGGTAGTTGTCTGGGGGTTAGTTGTCCAGGGGGTGCTTGTCCGGGGGTAGTTGTCCTAGAGGGTGGTTGTCCTACGGGGTAGTTGTCTGGGGGTAGTTAACCGGGGGGTAGTTGTCCTAGAGGGTGGTTGCCCTAGGGGGTAGTTAGTTTGGGGGTAATCATCCTAGAGGGTAATAGCCCCGGGGTAGTGGTCCTAGAGGGTGGTTGCCCTAGGGGGTACTTGTCCTAGGGGGTACCTGTCCTAGAGGGTGGTTATCCTAGGGGTGGTTATCCGGGGGGTGGTTATCCGGGGGTAGGTGTCCGGATACGATTTTTGTCATACGTGTTTTTATTTCATGACTTTACACGCATGCATGTCATACACGTGAAAATTTAGTGATAGTAATCGCTGAACGTACGTACTTGCTGAACGAGGATCTGATTCTGACATTGAACGTGAATGCTGGTGTTTGATTAAGCGTGAATTCAGAACGTAGAATTTACGTCAATAAGAAGGGTGCAAAACGCGATGTATTAGGTGTATGGACGCGGTGGTTATTTTAGTGATTTTGTGGTGAGAAATACGTGATTAAAAGTCCATTTTATTGCACGTTCTTTATTAAGTGCAAAAAACGAGAAAAATGTATTAACTCATTCACTTTAATTTGGAGAGTGAATAACGTGATTATTAAACTAGAAACGATATTGACGTCAATTTTAGGTGATTTTGTTCCTTGATTTTAACGTGTTTCAGTGACGCGATTAATCGTTCATGAAAATACGTACAAGGGGAGTTCATGGAAGCAGTGATATTTCTAGTGATTTTATGGTCAGAATTAGGTGATTTAGTCATTTTATTGCACGTGTGTTTTAAGTGACACAGTGAAAGTAACGTATTAACACATTTACTGCATTTTGAAGTGTCTGAAGAACGTAATTCACTGCAAGCGATAATGACGTCGATTTCAGGTGATTTTGTTCCTTGATTTTAACTTGTTTCAGTAACGCAATTAATCGTTCATGAAAATAAGTACAAAGTGAGTTCATGTACACTCGTCTATAACATTTAGAGTTCTGAACACCCCTGAAGATAGAGAATATCAGATTATGGATATTTATTTACAAAATCGTATACTTTCTCTCATCAATTTTTACAATCCTTGTACAAAAATCAGTCCCTCTTTGCCGGACGAAATTATGGCTAATTGCAAAGAACAGGTTATAATTTGCGGTGATTTTAATTCTCATAACCCGCTGTGGGGTAGCATCAGTTTGGATGTGAACGGTAAAACAGTGGAAGATTTCATGAATAAATGCGAACTAGTTCTACTTAATGATGGAAATCCAACCAGAATAGATCCACGCAGTGGTGGGCTATCCTGCTTGGATCTAACTTTCATGTCTAAGGAACTTAGTAGTCGTTCTCAATGGTCTGTCACAAAACATAATTTTGGAAGCGGCCACCTTGTCATTAGTTTTAACATATTCTCAAATATACAGAATACTTTGGAAACAAGACAAAAACAAAACATCGGTGTGAATAGATGCCACACAAACATAAACTGGGAATTGTACAAGATGGAGATTGATACCCACTTTGAGGATATAAAACCAAAATACAAATACTACGACTTAGATATTCAAGGCAGATACAACTTATTAGTAGGTATGATGATAGCTTCACTGGATAAACAAAAGAAAGAGAGTAAACTCAAACATACTGACAAATCGCCGGTACCTTGGTGGAACAAAGAATGTTCCAGAGCCGCGAAAGAAAGAAGTGCGGCTAAAAACAGATTTATGTACAAAACCCTTCTTTATGAAGACTTCGAAGTTTATTTATCTAAAAAGAGAGAGGCCCAGGCCGTTTTTCAAAAATCGAAAAGAGAGTACTGGAAAAACTATTGTGGAAAGTTAGATAGATTGGTGGATATTAGTACAGTGTGGAAAAGGATAAAAGGTATTAAAGAGGGTAGTAAATTCCAAATACCCAATTTGATTATGGACAGAGGACAATCTATAGCGAAGTCGGCAAAAGAAAAAGCAACCATTTTTCTGCAATGTTTCAATTCTTTATATTCAAGTTTGTCGAGTGAGGAGGAAAATAAAAATATCGTTCATAACACAAGTAAAGTTCACGACAATGCGCTGAATGATAATTTTAATATAAGAGAACTGGAAAATGCAATCTCAGAATCAAAGAACACTGCGCCAGGTAAGGATAATATACAGGTCAATATGATCTGGAATTTATCAGGAAAGTTAATAAACATTATCTTAGACTTATTGAATGAAATCTGGGATAAGGGCTTATTGCCGAGTCAATGGTCAGAGGCGATACAAATCCCAATTCACAAAAAAGGAAAGGACGCTTCCAGTCCATTATCATATCGACCAATTTCCCTTACCCCGACACTATGTAAATTGATGGAAAGGTTGATTAAAAACAGAATGACATGGTATATGGAGAAGAATGATATTACTACCCCTATTCAGTCCGGCTTCAGGAAGAAAAGAAGTACTATAGACCAAATAATACGACTAGAAACGGATATACATAAAGGGATGATTAACAGAGACTACACAGTGGTACTTTTTTTAGACTTGGAAAAGGCGTACGATGTCGTATGGAGACAGGGTATCGTGCGTAAAATGTACGAATTAGGCTTTACAGGTAAACTTTTACGTTGGATTAATGCTTTCTTATCCAAAAGGATATGCCAGGTGAGGGTAGACAACTATACAACTGCACAGAAAAACTGTGAAATTGGAATAATGCAAGGAAGTGTAATCAGTCCTTTGTTATTTAATTTTATGATTAATGAATTGGAGAAAATTCAGGAGACTGTAGAAATATCCGTTTTTGCAAACTACACCTGCTTTAAATTTATCTTTGGAATAGGAATTCATCCCTCATTTGAACAAATTTTCTTATGAACAATAACAATGTAGATGAAACTTATCCTAACTCTTATACGCCTGCAGATCACTTTGAGGTGTCACCTGAAGATTTTAATAGTAAACTCTCTACAAAAGCTGACAAGGCTTTATCAGTTTCACACATAAATATTAGGTCGCTGAATAGAAATATTGACAATTTTCGGGTATTATATGAAGAATGTATTAAAGCTACATTTAAGTTAATTGGTTTGTCTGAGGTATGGAATGCATCAGATACAGGTATACTGGGTATGGAAGGATACTCATTGGAACTTAGTTGTCGTAGCCCTGACATGAGAGGGGGTGGCGTTGGAATTTATGTTCACAATTCAATGAAATATAATTTGTTATCCTATGATGTTAATCATGCCGAATCAATATGGCTTGAGGTCAAAGCACTTAGTTTTTCAATAGTTGTTGGAGTTATTTATAGGAAGCCAAACACTGATATTGTAGATTTTCAACACAGCTTAGTTCATGTGCTGGATCAGGTGAAAACTGACAAAAAGTATTGTATTTTAATGGGCGATTTTAATATTGATCTCAATGACCCTGGGCATAATGAGGAAATGTTTATTACTACACTTACATGCATGGGATTGCAACAGTTAATCACAACACTTACTCGAGTGACAGCCACCTCAGGTTCCTTAATTGATCATATCTATACAAATTTTGATAGAAATGGAATATCTGCTGGGACAATCTTGACAGATGTTTCAGACCATTTTCCCATATTTGCCTTATTTGAAAATTATCCTGGTAAATCCCACATTAATGAAAATTTCAAACTTAGGAGTTTAAGGAAATATGATAAAGAAATTTATGACTGTAATAGTCTAAATGACTCTTATGACAAGTTCATAGGAAAATTATAAAGTATGTGATAGTCATGCCCCAGTAATTACTTGTCACCACTCTAAGAGGAAAAGGGATAAACCATGGATGACAAAATGTATTAAGAAGTCTATTCGCAAAAAACACAAGTTATATGGAATAGTAATTAAATCAAATTATAATGAAGGTCATTTACGTAGGTATAAAACATATAGGAATGTACTGACTTCGCTTTTAAGAAATGCTAAAAGAAATTTTTATAGTAACCTATTTGAATCACACAAAAATGATATGACAAAGACTTGGAAGACAATAAATCAATTGCTAAAGAAAGGTGAAAATAATCTGAAGTCAACACAGGTTGAAAAACTGCGTGCTGATTATAATGGCACCGAGACAGTTGTAACTAAAAAAGATGAAATAGCTGAAGCGTTCAATAATTTTTTCGTCAACATTGGGCCAAAACTTGCTAAATCTATTCTTGATAATGATGACAATGTTACTTTTAAAGATTTCTTGGGAAACAAAGTAGGTGCCTCCTTATTTTGGGAGCCAGTAACATATTCTCAGGTAAAGAATTTGCTTTTGTCCTTAGATGTGAAAAAAGCAAGTGGTTTAAATAATAAACCAGCTAGACTGTTGAGGGATGCTGCTGATACAATTGCACAGCCCCTGAGCTATATTTTCAATCTATCTTTTAGGCAAGGTCAATTTCCAAAGGCAATGAAAGTGGCCAAAATTACACCGATATTTAAAAAGGGTGATAAAGAAATACCTGGAAATTACCAACCAATATCTGTGTTGCCAGTTTTAGCTAAAATTTTTGAGAAAATTGTGACTGATAGGCTTCTTAGTTATCTTGAAAAGAAAGGCATCTTCTATCAGCACCAATACGGTTTCAGGAAAAATTACAGTACAAGACTATCATTGATGAACTTAGTAAATGATGTTTTAAAGTCAATAGATAATGGAAAAATAACATTAGGAGTTTTTATAGATTTTCAAAAGGCTTTTGACACCATTGACCATAAAATATTAGCTCACAAACTGGAACATTATGGAATAAGAGGATTGCCACTTGAGTGGTTCAAAGACTATCTTCATGAAAGATACCAGTTTGTAATTTATAATGGGTGTAGTTCATTCAAAAGAAAAATATCATGTGGTGTTCCACAAGGGTCAGTGCTAGGACCAACACTTTTTTGATTTATATCAATGATCAATCTAATTCAACAGACTTTTTCACTTTTCGACTTTTTGCAGATGACTCTAATCTTTTCCATACGTTTCCCCCAAGAACCAAAGAAATAAACATGGATGTTGTAAGTAAACAATTTGAAAACGTAACTAGATGGTGTGATGGTGTGAAATTGACAATTAACCTTTCCAAAACTAATTATATTTTGATTAGAGGTCGTAGACAGTCTGTAAAAGTAAATGGTCAACTGGAAATATCACATATGCAAATAGCAAGAGTTGAAGTAGTATCATTTATAGGAATATATATTGATCAACACATGACATGGAAAAACCATATTGAAAATGTCAACAAATGTGTGAGGAAAAAATTGGTGTCTTATATAGAATACGGCAATTTGTACCAAGGACAATTCTATTGTTATTATATAAGACACTCATTCAACCACGTATATCATACGGAATAGAGGTATGGGGAGGTAATTATGAAAGTAATCTCAAATGTTTGTTTCTCAGTCAAAAGATGGCTATGAGAGCAATAAAACTCAGCGCTTACAGGGCTCTTTCCAGACCAATATTTCAGGAGCTAAAATTGTTAAATGTCTATAAGTTTCATAAATTGTGTATTTGTGTTTTTTCATGTATCAGTTGTTGAATAACAAATTACCACAATCTACCAATGAATACTGTTCTTTCACTGAACACAGATATGAAACCAGACAAAGAGAAAATAAACATTTATGTTTACCAAAAGTGAAAACTACTCAAGGCCAATTTTCTCTATCATACAGAGGGCCATTTTTGGGGAATGCACTAACTTCGGAATTAAGAGAAAAACCTTCTCAATTTTCTTTCCGGAAAGCTCTTATAGCTCAGTTGCTGATAGATTCTTGATATTGATGTGTGCTATAAGTTATTTTCTTTTCTGACAATATGTAAAAGTGTATAACCAAGATTTTAATTTTCGGTCATATTTTGCTTGGTTGCTTGTTTTATTTTTTTGTTCTATGTTGTTTCTTCCCACTATTTTAAATCATTTATCTCTTAATGATTAATGCTGTAAACAGACTTGTATATTACTAGTTTAGCTAAGGGATCAGACTTGATTAGCATTTATGCTATTTTTTTATTCCTTTTATCTAATCAATATCCTATGTACCAGCATATAACAATATAAAGCTCTTGTAATTCAGTATGAATGTACATATGATTATTGAGAAAGATAATAAAATCCCAGTATCAGTATCCCAGTATCATATATGTCTTTGGTTCTCACACAGGAATCCCGCATTTATCAGAAATAAACTGCAGACAGCTTTAGGTAGGATAGAAGAATGGTGCAAAACTTGGGGAATGCATATTTCATCCCCAAAATCCACAGCCGTTGTTTTCGGCAGAAAAAGGGTATATGATTTTGATTTGAGAATATATGATTACAAGATCCCACTACAAAAAGAGCATAAGTTTCTAGGAGTATGGTTTGATTCGAAACTAACTTGGTCAATTAAAGCATATATTAACGAAATATTAATTAAATGTAAAAAGAGACTCAACCTCCTAAAATGCATAGCGGGTACAAATTGGGGTCAGAAATCTGACGTCTTATTTCTAGTATACAAAGGTCTAATCCGATCAGTATTGGACTATGGTTGTGAGGCATATGATGGAGCTAGTGATAATCTCAAAAAGAAGTTAGATTCAATACAATACCAAGCTCTTAAGATAATCACTGGTGCTGCACAACGAACATCTTTGAATGCATTGCAGGTAGAATGCAATGAAATCCCCTTACAACTTCGGAGAATCATGTTTGTAGATAAATACAATTTCTACTTACGGGCTGCAAAAGAAAACCACCCCGCAAAAAGAATATTATTGCCATGCTGGTGAAGGTCCTTTTGTAAAGAGAACAAGGAAACCAATAGATAATAATATTGAAAAACAAGAGGACTGTGTTACAAGAAGACCCTTTTGGCAATATAAAACACCAAGTGTATCCATGGTTATTAAAGAACACATAAGCAAGAGATTTTCATCCCCAACAGAATCAAGAACATATGCCAATGAAATAATTACAAAGAAATGGACACATTTTTTGAGAATCTACACAGATGCTTCCAAGTTACAAGATGGAAGTGCAGGTTTAGCATTTTACATTCCGAAACTCAATATAAGTTCAAAATTTGTAAAGTCAATATCATGAGGGCTGAACTAGCAGCGATCCTAATGGCTCTAGAATGGGTAGAGGAGCACCACCTTGTAGCTGTAGTAATTTTATTTGATTCCAACTCAGCTTTAGAAGCCATTGCAAGTTTACATGAAAACGGTATGATAGTTGAGATATATGAAAAACTATGGGTAATAAATCTATTTGGAATAGAAGTAAATTTCGAATGGGTTCCAGCACACTGTGGCCTAGCAGGCAGCGAAGAGGCCGACTCATTAGCCAAGCAAGCAGCGTTAAAAAGTAATATAGACATATTTGTCAATAAAAACAGACAAGAATTTTGGAGTGAAACAAGCGATTTTTATAAAATAGCATGGCAAAAGTTATGGGATACTACCGAGAAAGGCAGATATCTCTACAACATTCAGCGATATGTTAAACACTCATGTATGATAAAAGGGTTTTGTCGAAAGGATGAAAGAATTTTACACCAATTTCGTCTTGGCAAGTGTAGGCTTAATTATTATAATTACGAAATTAAAAGACACGATTCTGGTCTTTGTGACAATTGTGATATTTTTGAAACCATTGAAACATTTTATGTTATCATGCCCTAAATATGTGACCCGCCGCCTCAAAACCTACAATAAGTCGCACGGACCACAACGTAGCAAACAGCCCAAAATAGTAAATTTGCTTGGTTCAGTCGATTTTCTGTTTTTGATAGAAATGGTAGGGACGAAAAAAATTTTTTCGCCAAACCTTCGCTTAGTAAATCGCTTAGTAAGGGATGATGGGGTCAAGTTTCCCTCCATAATTCCCTGACAAGCCCCCCCCCCCCCCCCCAAAAAAAAGGTCTTCACTCTAAAAGGGGGGGGGGGCACAATCGCGAAAATGGCGGATCGTCTATGGTAAAAATTCATACTTCTATTCCAAAAGGGGGGGGGGGCACAGCCGGCCGTGCCCCCCTGGATCCGCCAATGCTTTCATTCAATGCCAAATTACTACTTTACCTCTAAAGGTATTAACTTGATTTTTGGAGTGAGTAATGAATAGGGCCTCCTGGAGGAGCGTGCTAAAATTCAGCCTAATCTGATAATCCCTTCATACCAGTTGCTATGGCCATTTGAATAACCAGTTTTACTTGGGCGCACACAGAGAGCGAAGGTTTAGCACTCTTTTGTTCCGAAGTTAAATGGCCATTTTCTCTGAATAGGAGTTATTGATTGCTGGTTACATGCTGATTCTAAATGTGATATTTAAAGGCGTAGAGATGACGTAGAGATGACGTCAAAATAAGACGTCCTCTTGACGTCTTGGGTTGGTGCAAGTTGTCGTCTGATTGACGTAATTACAGGACGTAAAAAAGACGAAAACCGCGACGTAAATATCACGTCATTTTTAACACTTTCTGCTATCAGGGAAGAGGAATGAAGACGTAGAGATGACGTCAAAATAAGACGTCCTCTTGACGTCTTGCGTTGGTGCAAGTTGTCGTCTTCTTGACGTAATTACAGGACGTAAAAAAGACGAAACCACGACGTAAATATCACGTCATTTTGTAACACTTTCTGCTATCAGGGTACACGCATACATACATACCAATAAATTAATAAATAGGAAAATTTAGAGAGGGAAAAAAGAAAAAGAAAAGAAATAAGAAGGAAAAAAAATAACAAGGTGAGCAGATGATGCGCATACAAAGTCTTGATGTTGTAACTAAAACATGGCAGCCGACAGACTGTAATTATAACAAGATATAATACAGATTATACATCAGTAACTCCCAAGTTAATACTAAAACCCCTTACCATAATTTTTTTCTGTCTTACCCAATTCTAAGATTAAACAACTAACAAATAAGGAGTAACAAGTGTAGTATCCTGGAAATCATTTGACGCTCAACATATTGTAATACCATTGTGGAATAGCGCCATCTACTGGCGGGGTTTGATATAGACAATATAGAATGGAAGAACAGAATAAACAGTTGCAGTTAGTAACATGGCGAGAATCTATCGTTAAGAACATTCGTGTAACGTGCCTGTTTTATAGCCATTTAACCCCAGTAATTATGTGTGGCTGGATGAATCATGAATGTGTGTGATGCAGACAATAACACCATAAGGAGAATATGACATTTGGCGACGAGGTAAACGTTGAAACCTTCTAACTTTGAGTTTGAAATCAATATTTCTATCGAGCCTTGCGATCATACACGTACGCAAGCAGTTATACACGTGTGTCCCACCCATTGACGTTGCGGTTTGTGCATTACACATCAGGCTGACCTGTACTTTAGCAATGGATAGCTTACCTGCTTTCCCACCCTTTGACCCAGAGCTTGATCGAGCGGATGTAGCATCACGATGGAAGAAATGGCTAGCTCGCCTCGAAAATGTGTTCGTAGCTCTCAGTGTGACTGATGATTTGCGCAAACGTGCCCTACTCCTCCACTACGCGGGTGAGAAGGTGTACGACATTTTTGATGCAGAAAAACCTCCACCTACGCGGGGTTCCAATACAGGTAGCTCGACTGCATCTTCCACAAGCTCTGCCCCTCCAGATCCAGCCACGTATGCTGGAACTGTTTACGTTCTCACCTCCTACTTTTCACCTAAAAAGAACACTCAGATGGAACGGTACATTTTTCGCTCGTGCACACAGGCTCCTGGTCAACCACTCGAGGCCTACGTAACTGAACTGCGTCGACTTGCCCAGTCTTGCTCATTTAGTGAACCAGAGCAAGAAATTCTATCGCAATTAATCCAGCACTGCTCCTCGCAGCGTCTTCGTCGAATGGCCCTGCGTGATCCCGATAAATCCTTGAGTGATGTTCTCAACATGGGTCGCTTGCTTGAACAATCTGAGGCTCAGGCACAGGAGATGGAAAAGCCCAAACAGAGTTCCACTGTACATGCTGTGAACACGCCCCCACGTCCCCAGTCCAACAGGGGAAAAGGACCATCGCATGGCCGTAACACACGTAAATCTTCTCACACCTGCGGCCACTGTGGCGGACATTACCCACATGACGGAACATGCCCTGCAGCAGGTAAACGCTGCAACTACTGCTCAAAACTCAATCATTTTGAAAAGGTTTGCCGATCAAAGTTTCGCTCAGCTATGGGAGTGAAAGCAGCTCAGGTCAAGGAAATCACCCAAGACAAAGATAAAACTCCATACCCTGACATCCCCAGCGATGATGGCGATGTCGCTGACTACTGCTTTCCAATTTCTTGTGGACGAGTGTCTGCTATTGGCCCAACTGTTACCCTCACCATCAACGACAAACCTGTCAACTTCCTAATCGATACAGGTGCAACTGTAAACATTATAGACGAGGAAACCTACCACAAATTGGGGAAACCTCCATTGTCACGCCAGCCCACACCACCTTTATTCCCCTATGGCAGTTCAGTGCCTCTCCCAGTCCTTGGATGCTGCTGCCTTGCCACTGAGTTGCCAGATCACCGCAAGACATCAAATGACTTTTACATTGTTTCTGGCTCCCACGGTTGTTTGATCGGCCAAGACATTGCCATATCACGCGGTCTCGTACACCTCGTCCATGCCTTGACTGACTGGAAAAGAGCCTATCCACAGCTCTTCCAAGGAATAGGCAGACTGAAAGGGAGGACCTTTCAACTGCATATCCACGAGAATGTGCCACCAGTAGCGATATCCAATCGCCGTACACCCTTCCACCTGCGGAGCAAGGTGGAAGATGAGCTCCGCAACCTACTGAAGGAGGACATCATTGAGCAGGTTGACGGGGAACCTACCCCCTGGGTATCGCCTATCGTCACACCTCCTAAGAAGGATGGCTCCATCCGATTATGCGTGGACATGCGTGAACCAAATAAGGCCATCCAGCGGGATCCAGCGCCAACCCTGCCCACTACAGATGAACTTATACATGATCTCAATGGAGCTGTCGTCTTTAGTAAGATTGACCTGAAGGCAGGCTACCATCAGCTTGAGCTAGCAAAGGAATCCCGGTACATCACCACCTTCGCTACGCACAAAGGCCTATATCGCTACAAACGCTTGAATTTTGGCATCAGCTCAGCTAGCGAAATCTTCCAAAAAGCCATCCATGATGTCATCCATGACGTCAAAGGGTCAAAGAATATCAGCAATGGCATCATCTGTTTTGGATGCGGTCCAAACGCCAAAGCGGACCACGATCGAGCTGTCAGTGAGATGCTGTCAAAGCTTCAACACGCTGGACTCACTGTCAATTGGCAGAAATGCGAATTCGGTGTCAACCACATTGAGTTCTTTGGTCTTGTCTTCTCTGCCAATGGTATATCACCTGATCCCAAGAAGGTTGCAGCAATCCACGACGCTGCACCACCAATGGACGCCTCGCAAGTCCGAAGCTTTCTCGGAATGCTCAACTACAGTAGCAGGTTCATTAAGGACTTCGCCACCATAAGCGAACCGTTGCGCAGGCTCACTCCCAAGGATGCTACGTGGTCATGGGACCAACAACAACAGCTAGCATTCCAAACGCTCAAAGACCGCCTCACCGATAGTTCATCTGTCGCGTATTATGACCCCCATGCCCCCACAACGATCTTCACCGATGCCAGCCCTGTAGGATTGGGGGCGATCCTCACCCAGAATGATCAAGTTGTAGCGTATGCCAGCCGAGCGTTGAGCAATGTGGAATCAAGGTATAGCCAAACCGAACGCGAGGCCCTAGCCGTGGTTTGGTCCTGTGAACATTTCGATATGTATCTTCGTGGCGCACCATCATTCACAGTGGTAACCGACCACAAACCCCTCGTCACGATATGGAACAAGCCACGCCCACCACTGCGCATCGAACGATGGGGCTTACGCCTACAGCCATACAAACTGACAATCAAATACCAGCCAGGTCGCGACAATCCTGCCGACTATATGTCCCGCCACCCAATCGCACGCACATCTGCTTCGATTTCTGAGACAGTCGCCGAGCAGTATGTCCACTTCATCGCGTCATCGTCGACTCCGAACGCGTTGTCGTTGGCTGCCATTGTGGAGGCATCAAAGGAGGATCACACGCTCACAAAAGCGATGGAATTTGTGCAGTCTGGAAAATGGCATGAAATACCACAGATCAGTGATCCCAACATTGATCTTCGCGAGCTGCAGGAATTCAAAAACGCGAAGGATGAATTGACCATTCATAGCGCTGGTGTACTGCTCCGTGGATCATTGATCGTCATTCCCGCGAATCTCCGAGACCGCGTTATATCGCTAGCGCATGAGGGGCACCAAGGGATGTCTCGCACAAAGGCTCTCCTACGCTCTAAAGTGTGGTTCCCAGGCATTAACGCGAAAGTTGAATCCACGATCAAACGATGTCCTGCATGCCAACTTGTCCAAGATTCACACACGCCAATGGAGCCACTCCGCATGTCACCGCTGCCCCCTGGTCCATGGCAGCATATCAGCATGGACTTTTGCGGCCCACTACCATCAGGAGATTACTTGTTGGTGATCGTCGACGAGTACTCCCGATATCCTGTTGTAGAGATCGTGCACAGCACATCCGCGGCTACAGTCTTGCCTGTGCTAGATAAGGTGCTATCTGTCTTCGGATTCCCAGCTGTTGTGAAAACCGATAATGGCAGTCCGTTCAACTCTGCCCAATTCGCTCAGTATGCCAACTATTGTGGTTTCAATCACCGCCGCATAACACCACTATGGCCACGAGCCAATTCGCAAGCTGAAGGCTTTAATAAGCCGCTTTTGAAATCGATCAAAGCTGCTCACCTTGAACAGAAAAGCTGGAAACAAGAAATGTTCAAGTTTCTTCGACAGTACCGCGCGACTCCGCACTCGTCTACCGGCGTCAGCCCACACTGTTTGCTATTCGGTCACAACCCGCGTACGCGTCTTCCCAATGTCGCGGAGGTCGCTGACGAGCAACGTGATACCACCACTACATCTTCATCACAGCGAGACTCGCGTACACAGCAAGCAAAATCAAGAGACGCGATAGCGAAACAGAAACAAAAGCGGTACGCAGACAAGCGAAACCGTGCACGCACTCGTGACCCTGATAGCAGAAAGTGGTAAAAATTACGTGATATTTACGTCGTGGTTTTCGTCTTTTTTACGTCCTGTAATTACGTCAATAAGACGACAACTTGCACCAACGCAAGACGTCAAGAGGACGTCTTATTTTGACGTCATCTGTACACTGTAAAAACTGAAGTGCTGTATATAGCACTTTTTGAAGGCATGCATAGGGACTGCACTCAGAGTGCTATTTCAGCACTTTCACCACGTTCACGGGAGCTAGACCGGCTCCTTAAAAAAAATGATTTGGGCGAGCTTCGAACCAGGATCCGCTGATCGAGAATTGCTCATATTGTACGATTTAGAGCAGATCATATTGTTACATAGTGAATTTACGACACCACATAGTTCATGTTATCTACTTGACTCTCATGACTAAACTGGATTGCAAGAAGCATTCGTTAGTCCATCGGTAACGTCAGCGCCTCTCAATCAGCGGAACCTGGTTCGAGGCTCGCCACGGTCACATTTTTTTTTGCTGGTAAATTAGCACACTACACGTGCTATAAACAGCATTTCAGGTGCAGTCACTATACATGCCCCTAAAAGTAGCACTTTAGTTTTTTACAGTGTACAAGACGTAGAGATGACGTCAAAATAAGACGTCCTCTTGACGTCTTGCGTTGGTGCAAGTTGTCGTCTTATTGACGTAATTACAGGACGTAAAAAAGACGAAAACCGCGACGTAAATATCACGTCATTTTTAACACTTTCTGCTATTAGGGAAGAGGAATGAAGACGTAGAGATGACGTCAAAATAAGACGTCCTCTTGACGTCTTGCGTTGGTGCAAGTTGTCGTCTTATTGACGTAATTACAGGACGTAAAAAAGACGAAAACCACGACGTAAATATCACGTCATTTTTTAAGACTTTCTGCTATCAGGGGAGCTAACTGTGGGTGATCGAGTGGTAGTTCGTGATGACAAGCGTGATAATAAGCTCTCCCCTGCATTTCGCCCAACCCCCATGTTTGTGGTTGCTAGGAACGGCAACATGGTAACAGCCGAAAGTGCAAATCGTCGTGTTACGCGAAATATCTCGTTCTTCAAGAAGATTTTCTTTGATGACTCATTTTGTGCAAGAGACGACGATGACCTCGATGATGTCGGTGAGATCGACTCACCACCCACTCCCATGGTCTCCCCCGATCATGTCTATCGGCCTAACCCCCCTGCCCCAGGCCGCCCCCGTCGACACCGTCGACCCCCATCTTACCTCAAAGACTATGTCACCACATCCAGACATTGACTACAAAAAAAAAAGATCATGTGGTGACGGAAAAACTTGCATGATTTGTTAATTTGTGTGCCCAAGTGTAGGCAACGGTAACAAAGAAAAAAAAATGAAAGCACCAAGAAATGTATTCTTTTTTTTATAAACTTCACTGCCAGACATGATTTGGCATGATTTGTTCTATATGTCTGACCATTATTCACTCATAATACAGAGTTAGTAGAGTGCCTCATATTCTTTGCTTTATATTTTTGGATGCATGTTTTTCATAAGCAGTATACCATGGTACTGGTATTGACTTTGGATTTAATGGGTCCTATCTGTTATCAAACTATAAACTGTGTGTACACAAAACATTTTTTTTAGTGATTCAGTCTGGATAGAGCATATTTCAGTATTATCATTTTCAGGTTACACATAACATCAATCAACCCGATTACTGCATTCTTGTGCCAGGAAATGGTATATTTGGATCTGAAATAACAGTTTTTATACATGTATGTTTGCACATTTGTGTTTGCACATTTGTGCTTGCACCCTGTATTCTCGAAGCCTCTCCAATAGACAGTTATTACTTTTAGTTTCAAGTATGCACCTCCTGATAGTGTGTTTATTGTTATTAATATATTACCTCACACGATAGTATTCAACAAAAAAAAAAAAAAAAAAAAGGTGAATGATCAAATAAACAATATGAGGTATATGAGTGTTAGGGGAGCAAGTACCAAGGGTATATAAGTGTATGTGTCTTTTAACATTATTTGGTAAAATCCTGTGTACAAGTTCAATCCTGTGTACAAGTTATTATTCATACCACAAAGAATATTCCACACAATGTCAAGTCAGAAAAACAGAAGTTATAGTTATAGTCAGGCAGACACAGATTGTCTGGCCAGTTGATTACTTGGAACTTGGTTTGATTGGATATGCATTGGCATTCGAATGATTATAGCGCTGTGTTGATAAAAGGTTGTCGGCACATCCATGTTTTTGTTATAGTTGAGTTTATTAGAATCCATGAAGGAAGCATATGGACAAATGCCTTGTTTTGTGATGAAAGTCAGAGTTTTGATTAAGACCAAGATAAGTTTGGTTGTAGCTTATTAAGTTGGTTTAGGATGATATCCTTTGTTTTCTTTGTAAATAGTGTTGTCCAAAAAAAACCCCCAAAAAAACAACAAAACAACAAAACAAACAGACATATGCCCGTGGTTGATATTAGCATAAAGTGTCTGTAATAATGGTTTTGCAGGAGAAAAGGAAAACCACTCACAAAGCAGGGGTGTTTTTATAATTGCAGGTATATGCTTCTTTACTAAAGGTGGGGAGGGATGTAGTATCCTGGAAATCATTTGACGCTCAACATATTGTAATACCATTGTGGAATAGCGCCATCTACTGGCGGGGTTTGATATAGACAATATAGAATGGAAGAACAGAATAAACAGTTGCAGTTAGTAACATGGCGAGAATCTATCGTTAAGAACATTCGTGTAACGTGCCTGTTTTATAGCCATTTAACCCCAGTAATTATGTGTGGCTGGATGAATCATGAATGTGTGTGATGCAGACAATAACACCATAAGGAGAATATGACAAGAAGCACAGACTAATCCATCCTAAACTTGCACTACGCCAAGAACAAAGGCCAAGGAAAGTCTTTATCTCACACACAGGTCAAGGTATCAGAATCATATAACGAGAGAGCATAACAGATAAGAGGCAATGTCGCCCCCTTACAACTAGCCTGGCGTAACTCATCTAAATCGCGATGGATATCGCCAACAAACTAACAAGAACAACAACAACGACTGCAGGCATTGCGTGTGCTTTTCAGTGAGGTTTGGTCAATATTTTTAAAATCTTTTTGATGCTTCCGAAACTTCACAGTATACACCAATTCTTATGTAGACATAATCAACCTTTCCTACTTGCTTTGAGAAGTTTCTTTCACAATATACTGTAATTGCATGACCAGAACTCAACTTTTTCTTTAACAATACCTGTATGTAGCCAGTTAAATATCATGATCTTAAAACTATGTAAAATGAATATGTACCATTCCTTTCCATGCACAGGGTTCCCATGGTCATGGAGAAACCTGGGGAGTGTTTCATCAAGTGTTTTGTCAGTGGTTTTTAGCGACAAATTTGCTCTCAGCCAATCAGATGCAAGGATTTCAGTAACTAATAACAGTTGTCGGTAAAAATCACTGACAAATCACTTGATGAAACATTGCCCTGGAAAGTCACGGAAAATGAAAAAAAAAATCTCCCAAAATCATTGAACGTCATGGAAATTGATCACCGGTTTTTGTTGCATGACCATGCGTTTGATGGCAGGAATTTTAAAAACGAGAATAAGCTCTAAAATCCTTAAACTGGCACAACATTGAGAGGTTCAAATCATTTGTTTTTGCATCAAAATTGGCCATTTTTTCTACTTTTCAACAAAATTCCAAACCATGCATATTGTTTTCGAAGATATTGCATCTTATTAGAACCATGTAGCAGTAAAAGAAAAATATTATTTCCAAATTGAAGAACAAAATGTGATCAATTTAGCCCTTAAATAATTCCTGTCCTGAAAGGGTTCAGAAGTATGTATCTGGACTGGACATAGCCTTGAAATCCAATTTGTAAAAAAAATATGTAGGGGTAGGCTAACAAGTTACTCGGTATGACTGATAGTTCATCCACTTTAAAAGATTAATGTACCGGTGTTCAATTGTGAATATATTCATTTACTATTGGATCAAAAATGTTTTTTAAAAATATATTTGATATAACTAGTTTATAGGCTTTAACCTAAAGTCTTGCATGCATCCACTAAATATTGCATGATACTTGACTCTCGTACCACAAAATTAAGTTTGATTGACATTATACATGTTTGCTGGTACATGTACAGTGAGGTAAAATTTATTTCCATTCCATCCTTGAATCTTTAAAAAGAATATTAAAAAATGAAATGCTGAATATACACGTATACTTCTTGAGTATGCTGGTTGTGCATAGTTGTAAAGAGTCAAACTTTGATGCTCTTCTTTTATAATTAAAAGTTGCATTAAATATGTGCAAAATGAAAAGCCCTAAGCTATATTCAAGACCCATACATGATGAGGGGGCATCTCGTTTTTCCGAAGTTTCGTTTTTCCGAAGGTTCGTATTTTCCGAAGCTTCGTATTTTTTTTTTTTTTTAGATTGATTTTATTTCTGCGTTCAATAGCATGATACAAAATATAGTAGTACATGTGTTACAGATTAAATATATATATATATATATATATATATCAACATATTGTCAGACATTAACAATTTACTTCTTGAATACAAATAAAATATGTATACAATATGGAAAATTAACATTTTACAATGAACAGGATTTGTGAACGCAGGAGACCGTCATCATGAGCGATTTGCGTTATGTCTATGGCGGCCTCAAAGTAAAAAAGCGACATAGAACTTAAAAAAA
The DNA here is from genome assembly GCA_025617745.1 of Heliocidaris erythrogramma. Classification (NCBI taxonomy): domain Eukaryota; kingdom Metazoa; phylum Echinodermata; class Echinoidea; order Camarodonta; family Echinometridae; genus Heliocidaris; species Heliocidaris erythrogramma. The sequence continues at coordinate 41,402,250 of CM046867.1, forward strand.
GAAATTGAGAAAAAGAAAAAGAGGTCATGAGGAGGCCCAAAGCAAGTGCAAGTACAGTGCAGTGCAAGTGCATTAGCGATAGGGTTAAGATGTATTCACGAGTTGTATTGTTCAATAATCAGTAAAATACTATAATTTACATAGATAGTCAATGTGGTGGATTTGAGTATAAGGATATTAAATTAAGCTTCATAGTCGCTTTAAAAGAGTAAATTGTGGAGCACATTTTAACTGTTGTGGGTAGATTATTCCACAAGTCAGGGCCATGGTGTCTTATTGATTTATGCGTTATTAATAATTTTAGGTTTGTCAGATGAAAATTTTCTGAAATACGGGTAGGATATGTGTGAATTGTACTGTTTAGATTAATCAAATTTTGAAATGAGGAAGGAAGGTGGTTATTTTTATATTTAAACATAAAAACTGCAACTTGAAAAATATTTAAATCAGTGACCTTCAATGTTTTAAGCTGAAAAAATAGTGGATCAGAATGAGAAAAGTAAGACGATCCAGTACAAATACGAAGTGCCCGCTTTTGTAGGGAAAGAATGGGATTGAGTTTGGTAATACCACAGTTAGCCCAAACAACATTACAATATGTTATATAAGGAAGTATCAATGTGTTATACAATAAAAACAGAGTTGTTCGTGGCAAGATATATTTTAACTTATAAATGATTCCCACACCTCGGGAAATGCATAATATAATATGATTAATGTGATCGTTCCATGTTAAATTTTCATCAATTATAACGCCTAGGAACTTAGTATTCTTCTTTTGTTCGACGGAAATATAGGTTTTCCCGGTCAATTTCGTAAGATCGTCAGTCAATTTCATTTTGCGTGCATTAAATTTCAAGGATTTAGGTCGCGCATAGCCGATTTGTAATTCAAATTAATTTTCATATCATTCGAATTTGTATTTATGTCATTTGAATCTAAGTTTTTGTCAATCAAATTCGCGCTAAATACACCTAGTTCGCAAAACGTTCATTCAATATAGCAAAGAATGGCAAGGGAATTGCGCAATACTGTTATTCCAGTATTCAATTTCATTTCGGATCATTCAAGTTAACACGTTGAGCATTCAAAATCAAATGTAGTTCCAGTAAATTTTGTCAGTTGATAATTATTTGGTATTTTCATTCTTTCCTTATGAGTTTTCTGCACACATGGTTGTGTTTTTCTATAATCAATAACATTCTTTTATTTTTCTTCTGATTTATTATTGTTATTTTATTTTCTTCTGATTTATCATCATTTTGAAATTTAGTTCTAGGAATTTTTGTTTTTCATTTCTAACGTTTATAGTGCCTGCAGAATTGCAGATTTTCTTGATTATTTTTATTTTTTTTCATAATCTTGTTTTTTCATTTATTTTCTTGATTGATTTTTATTCTTTTTCATAATCTTTTTTTTTTTCATGTCTAACTATATATATATATAGTGAGTGTGTCACTGTGTTGGCTGTCAATGTATACTCTGAAAAATGTTATTCATAACGTACATGTAGTTATCATGAATTATGTTATATATATAATGTTTCCTTTGTATAGTAGGCCTATGTCATGTTGGGCAATGTATCTCTTTATTTCATTTAATTTTTTCGCATTGGGGATAGGGAAGTAATACATGCTAAATTGAATGAACTCATTACGAATTCGAATGCCCACGTGCGAATTTGAATGCTCGAAAAGACGCTTCCAAGCGAGGTAGCGAATTTGAATGCTCTCCACGCATATTTGAATTTGAATGATGTAAACGCTAAATGTCTTGACCGAAGTGCGAATTTGAATGACCTCAAAATGAATTTGAATGATAAATTTCATGGCACAGATCTTTTTCGCGAATTTGAATGACTCCCTTATCAAATTGAATGACAAATCTGCGAAATTGACCGGGAAAACCTATATTATCAATTTTAATATTAATAGGAGTATTAGCTACATGGATATTGTGTTTGAAATGCATAAATTGAGTTTTTTTAATATTGAGAGAAAGCTTATTGCACTTAAACCATTTCGAAACTTTAAGTAATTCAACATTTAAAGTATTTTCCAATGATTTTAGGTTCTTATGAGAATAAAAAATGTTAGTGTCGTCTGCAAATAAGATAAAGGATAATAATGATGACGTATTAATTACATCGTTGACATACACTAAAAACAAAAGCGGGCCCAGGATAGATCCCTGGGGGACACCACACTTAATTAGAAGGGACTGTGAATCAATACCATTAAATGTAACATATTGCTTTCGATTACTTAAATAACTTTTAATCCAAGAGAGCGCTGAGCCATGAACACCACAAGAATAAAGTTTAGAAAATAATATATCTTGATTGAGCGTGTCGAAAAGTCTAAAAATATTCCAATAACATGTTCTTTTTTTTTGCAATGGCGTCTGTAATTTTATCATAAATTTGGACAAGAGCTAGGTCAGTGGAATGGTTTTTTCTAAATCCGTATTGGTTCGGATTTAGTACTTTATGGATCTTTAAAAAACTGTATAATTTACTATAAACAATTTTCTCTAAGATTTTAGATATACTGGGGAGGATAGAAATAGGACGGTAATTGCTGATTTCATGTTGGTCATCCTTTTTAAAAATTGGAGTTACATTGGCTATTTTTAACAAGTCAGGAAAAATACCTGAATGTAAAGACTGATTAAATATATGTGTTGGTGGGTCAGCAATGAAATGGATTAATTGTTTTAATAGTGAAGTACTTATTTTATCATGACCTTGGGATTTCGAAGCATTTAATGATTTAGTAATATTAATTATTTCATTGGTGTTTGTGGGATTTAAAAAGATAAATGCCAGAGTCGGTTCTGAAAAGAATTGAGTATAATGAGCGTTATTTGGAGTAGCAATTTTGGCAGCAAGTTGAGGGCCAATATTAGTGAAAAAATAATTAAAGCAATCGGCATAGTCATTAGAATCTGCAATTTTGTTACCATTAAAAGTAAAATCATCTTTTGGTAAAGTGTCACTTTTAGTTCCCTTAACTTCTTTTATAATGTCGCCCCCTTACAACTAGCCTGGCGTAACTCATCTAAATCCCGATGGATATCGCCAACAAACTAACAAGAACAACAACAACGACTGCAGGCATTGCGTGTGCTTTTCAGTGAGGTTTGGTCAATATTTTTAAAATCTTTTTGATGCTTCCGAAACCTCACAGTATACACCAATTCTTATGTAGACATAATCAACCTTTCCTACTTGCTTTGAGAAGTTTCTTTCACAATATACTGTAATTGCATGACCAGAACTCAACTTTTTCTTTAACAATACCTGTATGTAGCCAGTTAAATATCATGATCTTAAAACTATGTAAAATGAATATGTACCATTCCTTTCCATGCACAGGGTTCCCATGGTCATGGAGAAACCTGGGGAGTGTTTCATCAAGTGTTTTGTCAGTGGTTTTTAGCGACAAATTTGCTCTCAGCCAATCAGATGCAAGGATTTCAGTAACTAATAACAGTTGTCGGTAAAAATCACTGACAAATCACTTGATGAAACATTGCCCTGGAAAGTCACGGAAAATGAAAAAAAAAAATCTCCCAAAATCATTGAACGTCATGGAAATTGATCACCGGTTTTTGTTGCATGACCATGCGTTTGATGGCAGGAATTTTAAAAACGAGAATAAGCTCTAAAATCCTTAAACTGGCACAACATTGAGAGGTTCAAATCATTTGTTTTTGCATCAAAATTGGCCATTTTTTCTACTTTTCAACAAAATTCCAAACCATGCATATTGTTTTCGAAGATATTGCATCTTATTAGAACCATGTAGCAGTAAAAGAAAAATATTATTTCCAAATTGAAGAACAAAATGTGATCAATTTAGCCCTTAAATAATTCCTGTCCTGAAAGGGTTCAGAAGTATGTATCTGGACTGGACATAGCCTTGAAATCCAATTTGTAAAAAAAAATATGTAGGGGTAGGCTAGCAAATTACTCGGTATGATTGATAGTTCATCCACTTTAAAAGATTAATGTACCGGTGTACAATTGTGAATATATTCATTTACTATTGGATCAAAAATGTTTTTTAAAAATATATTTGCTATAACTAGTTTATAGGCTTTAACCTAAAATCTTGCATGCATCCACTAAATATTGCATGATACTTGACTCTCGTACCACAAACTTCAGTTTGATTGACATTATACATGTTTGCTGGTACATGTACAGTGAGGTGAAATTTATTTCCATTCAATCCTGGGATCTTTAAAAAAAATATTAAAAAATGAAATGCTTTAATATATACTTCTTGAGTATGCTGGTTGTGCATAGTTGTAAAGAGTGAAACTTTGATGCTCTTCTTTTATCATGATAATTTGCATTAAATATGTGCAAAATGAAAAGCCCTAAGCTATATTCAAGACCCATACATGATGAGGGGGCATCTCGTTTTTCCGAAGTTTCGTTTTTCCGAAGGTTCGTATTTTCCGAAGCTTCGTATTTTTTTTTTTTTTTTAGATTGATTTTATTTCTGCGTTCAATAGGATGATACAAAATATAGTAGTACATGTGTTACAGATTAAATATATATATATATATATATATATATATATCAACATATTGTCAGACATTAACAATTTACTTCTTGAATACAAATAAAATATGTATACAATATGGAAAATTAACATTTTACAATGAACAGGATTTGTGAACGCAGGAGACCGTCATCATGAGCGATTTGCTTTATGTCTATGGCGGCCTCAAAGTAAAAAAGCGACATAGAACTTAAAAAAAGAAATTGAGAAAAAGAAAAAGAGGTCATGAGGAGGCCCAAAGCAAGTGCAAGTGCAGTGCAGTGCAAGTGCATTAGCGATAGGGTTAAGATGTATTCACGAGTTGTATTGATCAATAATCAGTAAAATACTATAATTTACATAGATAGTCAATGTGGTGGATTTGAGTATAAGGATATTAAATTACGCTTCATAGTCGCTTTAAAAGAGTAAATTGTGGAGCACATTTTAACTGTTGTGGGTAGATTATTCCACAAGTCAGGGCCATGGTGTCTTATTGATTTATGCGTTATTAATAATTTTGGGTTTGTCAGATGAAAATTTTCTGAAATACGGGTAGGATATGTGTGAATTGTACTGTTTAGATTAAACAAATTTTGAAATGAGGAAGGAAGGTGGTTATTTTTATATTTAAACATAAAAACTGCAACTTGAAAAATATTTAAATCAGTGACCTTCAATGTTTTAAGCTGAAAAAATAGTGGATCAGAATGAGAAAAGTAAGACGATCCAGTACAAATACGAAGTGCCCGCTTTTGTAGGGAAAGAATGGGATTGAGTTTGGTAATACCACAGTTAGCCCAAACAATATTACAATATGTTATATAAGGAAGTATCAATGTGTTATACAATAAAAACAGAGTTGTTCGTGGCAAGATATATTTTAACTTATAAATGATTCCCACACCTCGGGAAATGCATAATATAATATGATTAATGTGATCGTTCCATGTTAAATTTTCATCAATTATAACGCCTAGGAACTTAGTATTCTTCTTTTGTTCGACGGAAATATAGGTTTTCCCGGTCAATTTCGTAAGATCGTCAGTCAATTTCATTTTGCGTGCATTAAATTTCAAGGATTTAGGTCGCGCATAGCCGATTTGTAATTCAAATTAATTTTCATATCATTCGAATTTGTATTTATGTCATTTGAATCTAAGTTTTTGTCAATCAAATTCGCGCTAAATACACCTAGTTCGCAAAACGTTCATTCAATATAGCAAAGAATGGCAAGGGAATTGCGCAATACTGTTATTCCAGTATTCAATTTCATTTCGGATCATTCAAGTTAACACGTTGAGCATTCAAAATCAAATGTAGTTCCAGTAAATTTTTTCAGTTGATAATTATTTGGTATTTTCATTCTTTCCTTATGAGTTTTCTGCACACATGGGTGTGTTTTTCTATAATCAATAACATTCTTTTATTTTTCTTCTGATTTATTATTGTTATTTTATTTTCTTCTGATTTATCATCATTTTGAAATTTAGTTCTAGGAATTTTTGTTTTTCATTTCTAACGTTTATAGTGCCTGCAGAATTGCAGATTTTCTTGATTATTTTTTTTTTTTTTCATAATCTTGTTTTTTCATTTATTTTCTTGATTGATTTTTATTCTTTTTCATAATCTTTTTTTTTTCATGTCTAACTATATATATATATAGTGAGTGTGTCACTGTGTTGGCTGTCAATGTATACTCTGAAAAATGTTATTCATAACGTACATGTAGTTATCATGAATTATGTTATATATATAATGTTTCCTTTGCAAAGTAGGCCTATGTCATGTTGGGCAATGTATCTCTTTATTTCATTTAATTTTTTCGCATTGGGGATAGGGAAGTAATACATGCTAAATTGAATGAACTCATTACGAATTCGAATGCCCACGTGCGAATTTGAATGCTCGAAAAGACGCTTCCAAGCGAGGTAGCGAATTTGAATGCTCTCCACGCATATTTGAATTTGAATGATGTAAACGCTAAATGTCTTGACCGAAGTGCGAATTTGAATGACCTCAAAATGAATTTGAATGATAAATTTCATGGCACAGATCTTTTTCGCGAATTTGAATGACTCCCTTATCAAATTGAATGACAAATCTGCGAAATTGACCGGGAAAACCTATATTATCAATTTTAATATTAATAGGAGTATTAGCTACATGGATATTGTGTTTGAAATGCATAAATTGAGTTTTTTGAATATTGAGAGAAAGCTTATTGCACTTAAACCATTTCGAAACTTTAAGTAATTCAACATTTAAAGTATTTTCCAATGATTTTAGGTTCTTATGAGAATAAAAAATGTTAGTGTCGTCTGCAAATAAGATAAAGGATAATAATGATGACGTATTAATTACATCGTTGACATACACTAAAAACAAAAGCGGGCCCAGGATAGATCCCTGGGGGACACCACACTTAATTAGAAGGGACTGTGAATCAATACCATTAAATGTAACATATTGCTTTCGATTACTTAAATAACTTTTAATCCAAGAGAGCGCTGAGCCATGAACACCACAAGAATAAAGTTTAGAAAATAATATATCTTGATTGAGCGTGTCGAACGCTTTACTAAGGTCTAAAAATATTCCAATAACATGTTCTTTTTTTTTGCAATGGCGTCTGTAATTTTATCATAAATTTGGACAAGAGCTAGGTCAGTGGAAAGGTTTTTTCTAAATCCGTATTGGTTCGGATTTAGTACTTTATGGATCTTTAAAAAACTGTATAATTTACTATAAACAATTTTCTCTAAGATTTTAGATATACTGGGGAGGATAGAAATAGGACGGTAATTGCTGATTTCATGTTGGTCATCCTTTTTAAAAATTGGAGTTACATTGGCTATTTTTAACAAGTCAGGAAAAATACCTGAATGTAAAGACTGATTAAATATATGTGTTGGTGGGTCAGCAATGAAATGGATTAATTGTTTTAATAGTGAAGTACTTATTTTATCATGACCTTGGGATTTCGAAGCATTTAATGATTTAGTAATATTAATTATTTCATTGGTGTTTGTGGGATTTAAAAAGATAAATGCCAGAGTCGGTTCTGAAAAGAATTGAGTATAATGAGCGTTATTTGGAGTAGCAATTTTGGCAGCAAGTTGAGGGCCAATATTAGTGAAAAAAGAATTAAAGCAATCGGCATAATCATTAGAATCTGCAATTTTGTTACCATTAAAAGTAAAATCATCTTTTGGTAAAGTGTCACTTTTAGTTCCCTTAACTTCTTTTATAACTTTCCATGTTGCGCTCGAGTTGGATTTCACCTTTTGTAATTTGTTTGAAAAGTGTAATTTGCGAGAAAAGCGAATTAACTTTGTGGATTTGTTACGGTATGTTTTATAAACAAGTAGACTTGTATCCGTGGGGTTATTCAAATGTTGTTTATATAGTCGATTTCTTGTTTTGATTGATTTCAGTATGCCTTTAGTTATCCATGGATTGATAGGTTTATTACGTTTACGTTTATTTCTTACTAATGGAATATTTTTACTGTAATAAAATTGTAGCTTTGAATTCAGATTTGCATATGCAATATTCACATCATCTGTATTAAGAATATCATTCCATTCTTCCATGGCTAAATCTTGTTTTAACATTTCAATATTGTGAGGAGTCTCTTTCCGATACATAAAATATTGTGGTGATTTAGGTCTAAACATTGATTTTTCACAAATAGTGAATATAGGTAAGTGGTCCGATACTTCTGAGCATAACAGTCCTCCAGTTATCTTTTTACAATGTACATTAGAAAATATATTATCAATTAAAGTTGAGGAGTGTACATTAATTCTGGTGGGATTGTTTATAAAAGAATAAAATCCATATGAATTCATCAGTTGAAGAAACCTATTAGAATTGTTGTGATGTAATAAAAGAAAGTTGATATTAAAATCGCCAAGAAAATATATCTGCTTATTCTCGTCTGCCAATTTGCTAACACATTGCTCAAAATTATCATAAAATAGGTCAAACTGAGTATCAGGGGCTCTATATATCAATCCTATAATTAAATTTTTACTTTGGGGATTATCAATGAATCTCAATGAATCAATCTCAATGAATAGTACTTCCGTTTGATCAAATTTGATATCATACCGAATTTTAAAATTCAAATGATCGGCTACATAAAATGCAACGCCACCACCTCTCCTACCTACACGATCAGCTCTGACCAGAGTATAATTAGGTAAATTGAATAATGGAGGGGAAGTCTGATGTAACCAAGTTTCAGTTACTCCAATTATTGTAAATTTAAAATGATTTAATGAATTAAGGAGGTTATGAAAATCATCAAAATTTCTGTTTAAGCTTCTAGCGTTGCAATAATTTAACGTCATCTAAATTATCCTGAAAAGTATTATTGAATTCTGTAGGAGTATAGTATTTACTCTCAACAGGATGTCCATTAACTAGGTTGTTAAAAATAAAGGGATTGTTATTCATTTCCATAATGAATTATTGAGACTTCGTTGAAGGAAATACAGGCTACGGAAATATGGGAAAGTGCTTGTGCAGTTGCGTGTAAGTGCATGTGCTAGTACAAAAAACAATCGGAGTTATCTGTAAAGTGATAACATCCATCATGACCCATATGGACGAGCTTGAACGGAGAAGAAAAAAAAGAAAATGCATGGAGAAACTCAGAAATGTATTAAGTGCATATCATTTGGAAAGCACGGGTTATAAGCAAAGGCATGTGAACATACCCGTAACGCGTTTGAAAACCCTAAAAGAGAACAAAAAAGGCACTCGTCCTCCCCGCCGTCGTAGCGTCGAGCCACCGCATTCATGAGCTACAAACTACCGCCATCTAAAAGAAAAGGCCAAACGCATTGTAGGTCGGAGAAGCTCATAGAGCTGGTCCGTCCAAGCATGAAGTTTGTAACTTCATGGTCAAAATAAATGAAATCGCAATTCGCCCATAAAAATGATGAGTTTACCGGCGCGTAACGGGAGACTAAAGGTAGCCGAGCCCGAGGCAGCAAAGAGGACGTATGCCATAAAAATCTGATTACGCTACAAAGATGATCTGATTTACCGGGCTGATTTACTTACAGCAAAAATACAATACAGAAAAAGATCTTATGATAGATTTCCGAAACACTAATTTCCCATGCCTGGGGGTTCATAATTCTGAAAATGAAAAAGGGTTCGTAATTCCGAACATTTGTTGCATTTTTCCGAAGGTTCGTTATTCCGAAGGTTCGTTTATCCGAAGGTTTATAATTCCGAAAATGAAAAAGGATTCATAATTCCGAAGGTTCGTATTTCCGAAAATGAAATGAGGTTCGTATTTCCGAAAATGAAAAAGGGTTCGTAATTCCGAACATTTGTTGCATTATTCCGAAGGTTCGTTTATTCGAAGGTTCATAATTCCGAAAATGAAAAAGGGTTCATAATTCCGAAAATGAAATAAGGTTCGTATTTCCGAAAATGAAAAAGGGTTCGTATTTCCGAAGGTTCGTATTTCCGAAAATGAAAAAGGGTTTGTATTTCCGAAAATGAAATAGGGTTCGTATTTCCGAAAATGAAATAGGATTCGTATTTCCAAAATTGAAATAGGGTTCATATTTCCGAAAATGAAATAGGGTTCGTATTTCCGAAAATGGAATAGGGTTCGTATTTCCGAAAAATGAAATACTGTTGCTGCTTCCTACTGACCGGAACAAGCTCCTAATGCACTGGAAAGGACCTTTCCGTGTTGTAGATACCGTTGGTAAGCTTGACTACCGCATTGACACTGGACATCGTGTGACTACGTTCCACGCAAACCTTCTGATGAAGTATCATCACAGGGAGGATGACAACCAGACATGCCAGAAGTCTGACGAAGAGCCTGACAACGTTAAGGATGTCGGAGGTCCCACTACCCCTATGGAAATAGCTGCTACGTCCGTCGTCAACGACGATGAAGTCGGAGAAGACCCGTCACAGTCCGATAAACCAATTGTGAAGGAACTGCTTTACATTCCTAGTTTGAAATAGACACAGACATACAAAGATGTCGTCGTCAACCCCGAGCTCGAAGGCAATCAGGAAGATGAACTTCGGTGTCTACTAAAGAAGTACTCCGATACTCTGACTGATGTCCCCGGTGTAACCAAGGCTGGACATCACGACATCATACTTTCCGACACTAGACCGATTCGAAGCCGACCCTATCCTCTCCCTCATGCTCTGAGAGAGACTGTCAACAAGGAAATTGAAGAGATGTTGAAGCTAGGCGTCATAGAACCGTCGTCGTCACCGTATGCGTCGCCTGTAGTCATCGTCGCAAAGAAAGATGGTTCCAACAGGTTTTGTTGTGACTATAGGAAGCTGAATACAGTGACAGTGAAAGATGCCGAACCAATCCCCGACCAGGATGAGATTTTCGCCAAACTCGCCAATGATCACTACTTCTCGAAAATCGACTTGACGAAAGGGTACTGGCAAGTTCCTCTTACGGATCACGCCAAGTCCCTTACTGCCTTTGTGACCCCCGATGGATTGTACCAGTTCCGTACAATGCCCTTCGGTCTGGTCAATGCTCCAGCATCATTTTCCCGTGTGATGAGATCAGTCCTTCGAGGCATCCCTTGTGTAGACAACTTCATAGATGACATCCTGATACATACCAGGTCATGGGAACATCATCTTGAAGTACTGGGGGAAGTTCTTCGTCGACTCAGCAAGGCCACCTTGAAGGCGAAACCAAGCAAGTATTTCCTTGGATATGAAACCATCGAGTTCTTGGGTCATCAAGTGAGCGAAGGAATGTGTCAAACCCAATCTGGACAAGATTGATGCCATAGTGAACGCGCGTCGCCCACAGACCAAGAAGCAACTCCGGTCCTTTTTAGGTCTCGCCGGGTATTACAGGAAGTTTGTGCCAAACTTCTCTGCCATTGCAGTACCCCTCACCGACAGAACAAAGAAGAAATTACCAATATCGAGTTGAGGCTATCAAAGGCAAGGATAATGTTGGTGCGGATTATTTAAGCCGCATAGATTAGTTTAGGATTTTAGGATTTCAATCCTAAGATCACTTAGGAATTTGCAGTCTTATCAAGAAATTTAAGGCAATATATAATTTTGATTTTGCTTGTCAAAATAAAATGTCAAAGCAGTAGGGTTTTTTTCCCCCCCAAAAAAGGGGGTAAATTGTCAAAAAAGTATTTTAATCGATATTTTTCTTCCGCTGCAAGACAAGTATTGCATAACTTTATGTCTGTTAATATTTCACCCTGCCTAATACTGATTAAATTCGCAGGTAATTCAGGTGCAGAGTTAGGATGCATCACATTTTTTGTTCTGTAAATTGCTCATTGTTATAGGAGAACGCTTTTAGCACAGGTGAACTGCGGTTTTGATTTCTTTCATTCAGCCCTTTCCTCTGCTATTGCGTTGCTATGTTAGGGCAATTAGAGAATGAATGAAGCGTGGTCATGTGGTTTGTTTGGACTAACGTGAGTGGTCAGTTTTGCTATTGGGTGTGAGGATTGGTGTTGGAATGAAGGTGTGCGAAAGCGAGTGGGGCAGATGCCATTACAGTAGTCATCGGAGAAAGTCCTGTTTTGTCACCCTTTGAGAGGGAGTCCCACTGCCAGTGAAGGGAAGACTTTCGGCTTGCCGTGTTAGAGCGAGTGTGTTTTTCCCTATTTTGGTTTCGCCAATTCTTCTGCTGTTTGGAGCGGATTGGGCAGACAGTCGGTGGTGGACAAGATCCTTCCGGGAGGCAGGCAATGGGTCCTTCAATATCCAGAAATAACTCCGTTTAAGGTGGTTTTCAACCATACATCGAGTGTGCTAGCTTTTTCTTCACTGGTCGTGGATGGTGTGGTTTTCATACGTCATCAAGAACCTCATCAGCCACGTTTTTCACAACTCCAGTATGCACCAAGGACACTTTACTCAACACTCAACACTTTGTTTCGTGTAATTTCATGATGAACTGACAATGGTCTGTTAGAATAATTTATATGTATATTTAAATAATCGGCCTTTTGATTAATATTTTCGAACCAGATTTGACCAGATATATTGTACGTCACTTTACTCTGTTATGGAGTAGTTTAACCCTCATTAATGAATTAGTCGTATTTTTACTTGAATTGTATACTTTATTCATGTCTTTTGTGAAAATTTAAAGTGCAAGTTTCAGGCAATTTAGCTACTTGCTGAATTAAAACTCAGACCTTGAAACTTTAACGATTTATCTGAATCTGTCTTTATTTGTGTATCGCCGAGTAAGCTATAAACTACAATATTTTGACAACAAGGATCTATTTGTACACCCAAGGAAACGTACTCAAACAAAATTTAAAAAACTGCAAAAGTGACAGAATAATTAACTAGATTGTGGTCACTACCAGTGTCTACCACCACTCCGCCAGTGACCAGGAAGAAGTACTGAATGTACACATTCGGTTGCTTCAAACATTGACAATATGTGGGAGAGAAATAGGGATGAGGATACTTAACATTTAACGTGCCACCGGTGAGACTGAGCAATAGCGACTCACAATTTCTGGCATTTATTGAGTTAGTCAGAATGTTTCCATCCATAAATGTATATACGTACATACATGTATATATATATTGTAACGAAATTGGGTTTAACTTCGTAGAAAAGCTTAAGTTTTACTATAGAAATAATCGTTTTGGCCGATTACCGCATTGAAATAACATTTTATCAAAATGTGAGATCGATCATGTTACGTTTCTGGGAAAAGAGGATGTTTTAGTTACACTTTAGCCTGTAACTTTTGTTGTTGTTAGATTTGCTTTATATGATTGTTCGGCCAGGTACACTTCAGCTTTCCCTGCAGGACCAAATCGTTTCTGCAATCTAGCAACCAAAGTCTCGTACGTCAAACGTACACCAGGTTGTTGAGAAAGCAGTTTAACAGCTGGCCCTCTCATGCAAGCTGAAATATACTGCACTGCTTCATCCTTCGTCCAGCCATTCACTCTGCTGCAAGCTTCGAAATGAGTCAAATAGTCCAGAACCGATCCATGCCCGTCAAACTTGTCTGGAAGTACATTTGGCTTTCTATTAACCAAATCTGCTTTGTAACTGCCATCTTGCGGATGCAATGATGTAGGCACTTTTGTTTGCCCCCTGAAGGTGGAAGCAAACTGCCCACTTCTTGGTTCTGCATGTCCAGTAGCTCCGACGTCCGGTTGTGCGTAAATTGGGGAATCTGCCCATTGAGATGTGGTACTCGAGGACGGTACTGTTTGTTCCCTGGAACCAAAGTCTGTCCTTGGAGCGAATTTTACAGTGTGTTTGCCAACGATGCCCGAAGTTCTCTCATCATTTGGTCTACCTCGACCATACTTCTCTCTAAGTATGCCATGACAGCAGCTGGTGACGGTGGTTGTTCCATATTGGTGGATTTGTACTGGTCGGCAAATCCCACTCCTGACACCACGTGTAATCGACGCTGCTTCCTCCAGCTGCGGTTTCGGTCAGGATAGCCCGAGCTGAGGACGTGGTACGTTTGGCGGAAATATACCACCTTGTCGAACCTGCTTTCTCTCCAAACCTTGCTTTCTCTGCAAACCGTCACTACTGCGCTATTTCTGCTAGTTTACTCTTCAGAAGTACGCAGCACCGCACGACCATGTCCAGACCTCGTTTTCAGTAGATTGTCATCCACCAGCTTCCCTGCGATGAGGTGCTAAGAAGGCCAGGCAAAAAGCCAAGAAATCAATCACTGGCGTAGCGATTGAACAAGTTATTCTCGAAATCTTCCAAATCAATAATTGGAAAGACTGTGCAAAACCATCATTTGAATCATTTGGCCCGCACACCAAGCCAGCCTGAAGTACTTGGGTTTTGTCTTGTCTTATGTTGCTTTACGTCTTTTAATAGTTTATGCATATGATATCATTGTAAATACGTTATATTCTTGTGTTCTTTTTCAATAAACCCAAAAACACCCCAAGAAAAGCCAGCCTGAAGTATCAGCCACTGTATTACATATACTATCAGGCTCGGTGAGCGCTGACTTGGCATACAGTGAATGACTCAGCCGTTCCTTCATTCAGCATATACGCCATTACATATGCAATTAAATGTACATGTACAAGAAAAAGTGGTTAATTAAATACACATGCAATAATCAACTCATATTTTCCTAACTTTCCTTGCTTTGACCTAGGTAAATGACCTACCAAATTAATTGGCATAAAATGTTTAACAACCCGGTAACAATCATATAAAGCAAATATAACAACAACAAAAGTTACAGGCTAAAGTGTAACTAAAACATCATCTTTTCTCAGAAACGTAATATGATCGATCTTATATTTTGATAAAATGTTATTTCAATGCGGTAATCGGCCAAAACGATCATTTCTATACTAAAACTTAAGCTTTTCTACGAAATTAAAACCAATTTCGTTACAATATATACATATATATATATTACTAGTTAAAACAAAAATATGTCCCCCCACGTTTGAGGAGCGATTGACGCCCATGCTGCCATATAACATTACAGGCAAAATCAATTGATCAAGTAACTCGAGTTGGATTGGTAGACAAAGAGACGCAATTTCGCTCTTCATAGAATACGTAGCTCTTCGTGCTAGGGTTACTTGTTTGTTAATAGCTTTTTTGAAGATATTATTATAGTTAAAAATTTGTTCCTAGATAGACATATTCATCACAAATACTTGTTGATTCGTCATCAAAATAAAAATTAGGAATGTCCCTGCCTTTTCCTGGAGAAAAAATAACTATTTTTGTCTTCGAAGAATTTACAGTAAGATGACACATTTGGCATTAACCAGAAAGAGCATTACTGCACTTTCAGCAAGTAAAATAGTGTCGTCAGCATACAGAAGAGTAAATAAGTTAAGTGTAATTCAATTTCATTCTCATACAAGCAATCATGGATTGACAAAGAGGGAGACCTCAAGCCATTATATCTCCCTCGTTAAACAGATTCAAAGTTATTTAGGTACAGTGCAAACTAATGCCTTATACTTCTACATTACTACGGGGGGGGGGGGGGGGGGGGGGGGGGGGATCAGATTTCTGACCATCATATGATATGCAAGATTTAGCATTCTCATACATTTGAATCATTACAGGCAACAATTTACCATTAATCCAATGGTTAAGCAACTTAATCCAAAGCGAACTTCGATCAACTTCGTCAAATGCTTTAATCCATAAAAGCACAATATATTTTTTCCTTTTTTTTAAATGCTAATCAATGATTGCATGCAATGAGAAAATATGATTTCATCATATAAACACATGTTTTAGGTGCCTGTTTTTCAAATAAAGGGCCATCATATATATTAAAATATCACGTCACTGATACGTTGAATATAAGTACAATGCTTCTAATTGTGATCAGTCAACATTACTTATTTGAAATCAACAACATAGGTGCCACAGGTGCCCCAGGTGCCCATTATAACAAAAAATGCCCACAAATGCCCAAATTATTCAAGGTCATATAAAAATCCCACTTTAGGAATCACATGGGCCAATAGCTGGCCCATCAAAGACAATTCTTTCCCTCACAAGAGGATTCAACACCCCCCCCCCCCCCCGAAGTGTTTGAATATGCATATAACTTTGAGTTTACGCTTTAAAATATAACTTAAGGTATGTTTTATAAGCAGAATACTTCTAGTGTATATAGGGTCACTTCCTTTCATGAAGATGGTCGTCATATTAAAAATGACCACTGGTCTGTTTAAAGACGTGATTATTTGCATTAAGTTTGCTGTGTCTTGAAGCTTAGATCTTATAGGTAGAAATTTATGGATGTTGGAACTT
This sequence comes from Heliocidaris erythrogramma, assembly GCA_025617745.1. Classification (NCBI taxonomy): domain Eukaryota; kingdom Metazoa; phylum Echinodermata; class Echinoidea; order Camarodonta; family Echinometridae; genus Heliocidaris; species Heliocidaris erythrogramma. The sequence goes on from CM046867.1 coordinate 41,418,610, forward strand.
TCTTGCCTAAAATAGACATAAGCGTGTTACAGTCCCCCCCCCCCCCCCCCCCCCCCCCCCCCCCCCCCCCCCACTGGGAGGTCGAAGGGACCGCATGCGTGTTCCCAAAATCTCCGGTAAAGGGGTATTTTTGGGCGACACAATCCGGCCCGTGAATTGTAAAAAAAGGGGTGTTTTTTATCTTTCACCCGCAGATTTCATTAAAAAGGGGTCTTTTTCTTTCTCTCTCTCTCTCTCTCTCTCTCTCTCTTCAACACTTGAGAAATTAAAAAAGGGGGGTTATGAAATATCTTGAAAAATTTATCAAATCCCAGGATCAAATTCCTGAAATTTGTTGTTTGGTTTCTTATGACTGCATTGAGTTCTGAGATACCATTTTGAACATAAAAAACATCTCTTCCAAGGTATTGTAATGACAGCTTACTTGGGAGGGGGGTTGGGGTCTGTCCTGAGATATGGGGTTGGAATGAGAGCTCATCTGAGATAGGGGGGTACATTGAGCAGTGTTCTGAATTTAGGGGGTCTCCAAGGCAGGAAAAGCCCGTGATAGGGGGGTTCAGAAATTTTGGCAGCCCTGAGATAGGGGGGTGCTTTCAAAGGGAGGGAACAAGCATATCCGTACCCTAAATAATACTGAGGGGGGGGGGGGGGCCGGGGTTACAGTGGTGTATTTGGTTAAGACACAATGAAACCAAGGTAAAGGTGTATCTTATAATGCTGAAAATTTTGAAAAGTTGGAAATTTCATCCACGATTGCCATTAAATTGAAAAATCCTGCATAGCCGTTGAAATGTAATTTGCATCTGATAATTTTGCATTTTGGCATAAAGATACAAATTCAAAATGGTTGATATGCTAAAGAACTATGTATTCCGGTTCTCTTTCTTTAAAGCGACATCCAACCTTAATGGCAAGTTGCTTTGGAAGAAAGCAGAAAAATCAGAGAAGTAAACTGTTAAAAGTTTGAACGAAATCGGACAAGCAATGTGAAAGTTGTAATCCTATACAAATGGGAATTTCAAAATTCCCCGAACCGGCAATGGCACTGTGATGTAACGGCTGAAAAGTCTCCCATTTGTTCCAACACACACTGACATTGACACTAAAATGTTTATTTTTTTAAAAAGTTATTACTAAAATATATTTTTAGTAGTACCCGAGAGAAAAGGGGCTTATGGAAAATTAGTGGTGTACGACAAAATCGAGACTTGACCGGGAATACCTCACAATCTACTGACCTAACTGCCAATTTGCGATTCAAATAGTGATCTCATTTCTCAAACATTGATGACTTTCTTGTTCTTGGTCCGATTTCTTTCAAACTGTCATCATTATGTTTCTCTTTTGCCTGATTTTACACAAATCAACATATTACAAAGTTTTGAATTGCCCTTTGATAGGTGTTGCAGATGTTTAAAATGAATACAAATATTAATTGGCATCTTTATAAATCTTACGATGTGTAGGTTGTTTCGTAAAGACATATCAGTTTGATTCTTTTTTCAATATGGCCACGAAGAAAGTGCAGTTTAATCCAGAGGCGGCGCGCCGGGGAGGGGGGAGGGGGTGAGGGGGGCAGGGTGCACAGTGCCCCCCCCCCCTTCAAGTACATGTACCCCAAAGTGCCCTTTTTATATCTGAAAAATTTCCCCTCTCTCTCTCTGACAAGTGCCCTTTTTACTACTAAATTACCCTTTTCCTTTCTAATATAGTGCCGTTTCCTCTTCTGATAAGTGCCATTTTTACCTCGTGATAAGTGCCCCTTTTTCAAATCTGATAATTGCCTGCTTATCACTCTTCTAATAAGTGTCATTTTCTCCTTCTGTGCGATTTTACTTCTGATAGGTGCCCTTTTTCTTTCTAATAAGTACCTTTCCATCTTCTGATAAGTGCCCCTAATTTCTCTCTAATTTGTGCCCTTTTTCCTTTGAAGTACATGTTTACTTCTGATAGGTGCCCCTTTTCAAATCTGATAAGTGGCCCCTCTTTACTTCTGATAAGTGCCCCTTTTCACTTCTTATAAGTGCCCCCTTCCATCCCCGATAAGCACCCTGTCCTCTTCTGATAAATGCCCCCTTTTACCTAATTTCCCACTGTTTCTTACAATAAAAGCCATATCTAACTTCAAAGAATTGATGCGGCTTTATGTAGTAACAGGTACACATATTGCTACAATGTAAGGCAATGGAGCTGGGGCAAGAGGGGCACAGTGCCTATCCACCTCCCCCCCCCCCCCCCCCGTAAAGGATTTCTCATTCCGCTCGCTCGAATGTGCCTATAATTTACACCAACGAAGGGCAATATTTTCTGAAAATCTCCAAAAGACTCGCTCGCTACGCTCGCTAGCTCTTATGGTATAATTACATGTAAAATGAAATCAAACAGATCGCATAAGTATGTTGATATCGATGTAATCCTAAAGAAGAACGACAGGGATAATGTATGAATTAAAAGATAATTCGACATTCCCCTAATTAATTTGCTGTTGTCATTTTCGTTATATCGCTATAAATAATGCTCAATCAAAGGACTTCAGCATTATAAAAAAGTATAAAAATTTTCGCTCGCTCGCACATGAATCATTGGACCATCCCACACAACTGCTAATTGGGGAAGCTGAAGCAGTGTCCAGAACCACAATAGAAAGGAAGAAAATAACTGGACTTGGGTAATACCAATGTCACAAAACGGTCCCTTTTTCGCTTCGTGTTCACCCCTTGTAGGTAGACGTTCTGCCGCCCCTGGTTTTATCACTCACTTGTTTTGAATCTGATTATAGGTTTATTTGAGCATAATAACAGTTATTTGTAAAAGAAGACTTTTTTTTTTTTTTTTTTTTGGCTTCATCAGGATATCAATGTATATTGTTCATGAATAACTCTTCAATAAGCAGAGAAACATCCTATATATGTTAGATTGATATTTTCTCTTTTTAGAAATTTGGATTCCCCCAAATACATGTATTGGCATACACTTTTAGATTACCATTTTCCAAAAAGTAGTTAACCCTAACTGCACTTGGGGGGGGGGGGGGGGCTCCCCTTCCATATTTTCGGTGATTGCATCGCGACCGCTGGCAATTTCGGATTCTCGCTTCATGACTTTTTTCCCTGAAGTCTTGCACACGTTTTGATACCACATTTGTCCATATCACACGTACCTAGGGGGTGTTTTATGCTAATGTTTTAATGTCATTAAAATTGCTAATTGTACATAGTAAATTTGCATATTAATAGTTTATGCTAATCTGTTGTGCACGTACAAATATATATAAGGATTGATTCATTTCACATTTGGGGAACATTATTCTTCATTATAACAGTTTTCATGTAGTTTTCTACTTGTTTAGGCTGAAATTATGAAAATATCTCAAAATGCATAAAATATGCATTATTAATAATTAATTAGCTAATTATTCCGAGATCGATGGGGGGGGGGGCCTCCAGGTCCCCCCCCCCTATTTTCATGGAGCAAAATAGCCCAGTTCACGCGCTGAGGACCTTTATTTTTTTTGCTTGTCAGAGATTTTTGGAGTTAAAAAGAGACCCCCAAAATGCTGAGGACCTTTTTTTCTCTCTCTCTCTCACAGCACCCCCAATAACAAAATCGTTTCCAGGTGCCTGGGTTCTTAAATGGTAATCCAATATATCAAAAGAGTTTGTTACATAAACTAAAGCAGTAAATTATGTATTCATTTTTTGGAACTTGATTCCGGCACAAATCTAAACACCCACCCACACCCACACAAACACACAGTCTTGTATTGCCTCAGCCTTTACTTCCGAGGACAAGTATTGTTCCTCTATTGTTCTTCCGTCCTCGGACAGTCGACGGAATAAGGCACAAATTCATTGTTCGACGTTCGAGGACTATTGTCCGGCTTCCGAGGACCAATGTTCTCATGATTTTTTTTTTGTTCTCTGTCCGAAAATGTCCTCTGACATACGGCTAAACACGCCCACACACGCACACAATTATTCTAATGTTAACAAAACTCACAATGCTTCTAGAAGGAAAAAAAATATAGAAAATTAATTTAATACTCTTTCTTCTGTCTTCACTTACTCTGATAATTAAAGTAATTATTGGTTTGTCATCAGTCTGGACTATTTGAAGTAGAGATTTCCTCAGATTTATATTTCCTTGCAGAGAAATGCATCACTATGTTTTATTAACAAGATGAATGCGACTGTGTCTCCTATATGCCTCCGCCTAAATTCAGTTGATGGCTCAAACGGTTCTTGCAATTCTGTGATAACCAGAATAAAAAGCCTACAATTATACGTTAATGGACCTCTTTGACATTTGACCTTACACCTTATAACCCCAAAGTCTGATCACTTTATCTCCTCCTAGTCATGAATACAAAATAGTTGAAATAGGGTGATAGCAAAGCTAAAAAAAAAACAATTTCACATGTCACATTTGACCTAGAACAAAAATCTTATCAGTTCTTCTCACTATGGTGATGCATACTAGTTCCAAGTTTGAAGTTAGTGGCTCAAATTGAGCTCAAGAGAGTGTTAACAAGGCAAAAGCCTGAAATTTCATGGTAAATGATCTCCATGACCTTTGACCTACGTAGGCCCAACCCCAAAATCTATTCAGATCGTCTTCCTAGGTGATACATACTAGCACCAAATTTGAAGTTCATACCTCAAATGGTTCTTGAGTTATCACGAGAACAAGACCAACACCTGTAATTTCAGAAAGTGACCTGTTACCTTTGACATACGTACCCTAAATTATAATCAGATCGTCTCCTTATGGTGATACATACTAGCACCAAGTTGGAAGTTCATACCTCCAATGGTTCTTGAGTTATCGCGAGAACGAGAAAGCGGGACGGACGGACAACCCGAAAGCATATGCCTCCGGCACCACCTTCTGTGGGCGGAGGCATAAAAAAAAGTGCAGTGATGGTGATTTTTCTATTTGCAAATCTCTTTTATCGACATGCCATTTGCAATGGGGGGTTTTGTCAATGGGCTTTTGCCAAGATTAAAGGATATACATGTAGAGGTGTTGTGGATCAGTGGATAAGTCCCTGAACTGTGAACCACGAGGTCCAGGGTTCGAATCCCACCGCACCACTAGCGTCCTTTGGCAAGACGTTAATCTACATTTGCCACTCTCCACCCAGGTGTTAAATGGGTACCCGGTAGGATGCGAAAGTTATGTCGTTTGTTTAGCAATTTGAGCGCCACCGTGCTGCTCTTGCTGGAATACTCCCCAGGGAGCGGATAAAGTGCACACATTGTGTGCGGGCATGTCAGAATCCGAGGACCGGGGTAATAATAGTATCGTATTATGTAAAGCGCTTTGATATTAGTTTACTTCTGAAAAGCGCTATATAAATAGACGTTATTATTATTATTATTATTATATCATTAGAACATGACGCCAAAATTTAAACAAAAAAAGTTTAACGCTTTGTAATCCAACAGTTCTTTTATTTAGCCCACAAAAGAACTATTCGATTACAACGCATGAAACATTTCTTCTTTAATTTTTGCGTCATTTTTATAGTATGCCAACATAATATATGTAATTGGATATGAAATCTCTTCCCATTGTAGATTTCGTACATGATTATCAAAGTAGCAATAGGGGCGTCGGTTCTTTTTTTTGCCGGATTGAGGGGGGGGCGCAAGACAGCCTAATACATGTAGTGCCCTTCATGATTTTTAACACCTCTTAATTACCAGCTTTACCACGGTTACATGAAGCAGGGCATATTAAAATATTTGCTTTGTTTGGAAGGTTTCATTTCCAAGTTTAGCATCATTTTTCCTTATTTTATGTGACACCTCCTAATCTATTGGGGGGGGGGGGGCAAAACAATGTTTGCCCTCCCAATATTAAGTCTAATCTTCAAACACATGTATGAGTATTACATTTTCCTTCTTTATGGTCTTTGTCTTTGATTTGCCATTCTATGTGATATCGCAATCCTTCTAGTTTGCACTGGAGCATGCAACCTTGTTAAAATTCACCCAGACTGTCTTCTTGTGAAAACAATTCCTATCTGAAAAAGGTTTTACAAAGAAAAATCCTGAGTCAGTGGTTAATAACATCTCATTAACACAAATTTGAAGAAATAAAATCATCCACAAAAAGAAAATAAAAAGAAAATGATATGACCCCCTATCACATTCCTTACTCCCAGCACCTGTTCTGTCATCTTTCATCTACCTAATCCACCTAGTAAGACTGGTCACACCCACTCCCCCTCAATGGCTGGACCTGTACTATGCCACTGATGACAAGTATGCCCTAACCCTATGCTAAATAAACATACATACACCAGCAACAAAATATCAACTGTAACTTTAGCTTTTATCATCAATAATAATCAGTCTCAGAAAATATGATTACACAAAGTGATCAAATGAAGACATTATAGACTGAAAGAACCAATAAACGTACATGTACTACCTTAAAATAAAAATGCTAGTATAAAGGACATTTGTCCAGAAAAGAGTCTTACAGACAGAGAGATATGGTCATTATTCATAGGCACTCTTTTTCACAACTACATGTAATTTCATCAAGACAGAATGAAGTAAACAATTATAACTGGTTATAATGACTGAAAGAAATTTTTGCAGCTAATTTCAAGTATCTATCTTCAACTCTCCTGACATGAGTTCAAACAAGATATCTTGATACACAGAAGTTTTAAGCACAATGTTGCTTATTCATATCAGAGACAGATTTCTAAGTGCAAAGGGGAATCGGGGAGGTTCCATCTCCCTAGAGGAATATCACACGTATGTCCAAAATTTGTATCTTTTACTGACAACAAACTTAATTATCATACTGAATATAAAAGATAGAAGGGATTCAAAACAGTCGAGTAAGACTTGCACATTTTGTTGTCAGAATAATCCAAGGGTGCAAATATTAGTACACATTTCTGTCAAACTTCTAAAATATTTAGTTTGATAATGAAGTAATAAACTATAAAATAATGTATTGTATGGACTGAAATATGTAGCACAGAAATACTAAAAAGAAAATGTTCAAAATATTAACATTTTTTTTGGTAATATATATGTATATTGTCTGTGCATTCCCTCCATCCATTCGTATCCTTCTGTTTATCATACCACTCTCTCTCAATAACCCATGAAAGACTTTCCTAACTACACATTTGAAATTTTTTGCTATAGAATACTTTGCCCCTTGTGTGTAATAGACCCGTTTACTAAGTGATTCAAATTTTATGCATACTTTTGAAACAAAGGTTGTTCTTGACAACCTGAAAGCTTGCCAGAGGCTTGCCAGACATAGCAACAAGTAATGTATGCAAACTGGATTCCAAGTATTGTAGTTCATTCATTAATAACAGGTTAATGGAATACCTCGTTACTAGGCCCCCAGGAAAGAAACATCCACAAATTTGAATCACTTAGTAAACAGGTCTATTGGGTTTTTACATCTAGGTGTTTCAATCAGATCCAGTACATGTTCTACCTAGCCAAGTTTGAGTGCTGGGCTCCACCGTTCCAATATGCAAGCAGGGCTGGCACAGAAAGCAGGTACAGGTAAGAGTAAGGGGCTGCTGCCAGTCAATGTATACATAGTGTCTGGCAGTGAATACCCTGTAAATAAATTGCAATGACACTATTCATCTTACTATTCACGCTTGTTCATAAAAAATGCATTCTTATCAAAAAATTAAGTTATAGCAACATTTCTGCTTTAATACTCTGAGAACAATCTGTGATAGGCAAAACAGTCTCTTTTGATTACATGTCCCAGGCACAAATCTGATACCCGGGCAACCCTGATCAGCGCTGCCCACCGTAGCAACAACACTGATCTGATCACCATCTAAAAGATATGACTTTGGATTCAACCTTGGTAATTGTAGAGGCAAAACAAAGATCCAACACCTAGATCAGCTCACAATTGTCAATATCAGGTGCTCAAACTCCTACAAGCTTTGTACAGTGATAGGCATTGGCGGAAATATGCAGGATATTGTTTTCATTGGAAGAGGAATATAACAATAGGTCAACCCCCCCCCCCCCCATGAATCGAATTGCATAACACTCTCCGCCACTGCTGATAGGTATCTAGGTCCCAGATCACAATTTTCATAAGCTATCTACATTTTATATACTTAGACAAAATATACACGAAATGAAATATTTTTATATTTCATGAATTATTTTCTTACTGATAAATAAGCATTAACATATCACCAAATGAGAGAAAAATGAAATGTCTATTTCTTAAAGTTCACACACAGGAATCACAAGGTGCTATTCTTCAACAAAGTGATTAACAATTCTTTACATCAATGAATAAATATGTTTGAAGTCCTTTCAATTGATAAAGAGAGTACCAGCTAAAAGCTCTTCACCATCTCCAAGGAACATGCTTCAGTTCCCCTTGGAATATATAAATTCTTTTTCATCATAATCAAAGTGAGAATTCAGTCGAGTTATTTTAAATGACAATATATTTTCCCCCGAAGAAGAATAAATGAAGAGTCAAAGTCGTTCACACATTCTTCACAGACTTAGCAATTAAATATTAACCCATAAGCTGCCAAAACCTTGCACACTCGGATCTGCATAGAGCTGCTTCCTACATGTGCTAAGCGTGTGCTGGAGTGCCAAAGGCTTGTACACTGGCCTCCATAGCATTGTTTGTTCGTGCTTAACCCTAAAAAGACTGGGGTATTTTGGAGGCTGGAAAAACTGGGGGGCCTAAAGGGGCCTAAAGGGCCCCCCCCCCCTAAGATCTCGGCTGTTGATTGTCCGATAAGGGGAGGGGGTGGAATATATAATTCTAGAGGGGGATGTGCCTTGCACCTTTGTAAATGTGAATCCTTACAATAGGAATACATCATACCTGGAATGAATACCATTTTACCTTTTCAAATATTAAACCACTAATGGCTTTTAAAACATGGGACATTCCAATGACCAAATGATATTCAAAATCTAGATACCACTATTGAGATAAAGCCTAAAGCGATACTAAGTCAAAAGCTGTACTTGCTAACTAGCACCTGCCCTAAGCTTTGCCGCCACTTTGATGGCTGATATTCAGCTTTCTGAGATAACCCTTCAACAACTTCTAGGCTGTTAGAGCAGGCAACCAAATTTCAATGGCATTACTCTGCCTTTTATAGAGCCATTTGCCACAAGTAAAATATTCCTTTATTGTCACTTTATTCCACAGTGGTCCTTTAACTAGTAATTTGTGTTGTTTTTAAGATCAATTTGAATTTAGAAATTATCCCATTACTATTCATTATCAGGTAAATATTGATATAGGGTAAATAGTGATGTCTGATGCTAATCAGCAATAACTTATGAATATCAGTCCCATGCCTAAAAGTTTTATAGTATTCACAGCATTAGAAACAATGTTCAAAATGCTGCTGATGCTGATTCCCCAATCAAGAGAATCTTAACAAATTCTTACATTCCTGAAGGAAGAAGGTGCCTAGACTTAATCACCCCTTAAATATTTAGCCTATCTCATACGAAAATCAAATTCTACCAAAGGGTTACTTAACAAAGTCATCTCCTGACCCCAAAATTAAACATAGGGCAACTATATGATGAGATCTTCAAAGAATCTTTCCATTACTTGAGAATGATGCCCTTCTCTTTGAACCCTGACATGACCTTCCTCACATTCCTGACCTCCTGACCTATGTTGACCCCTACTCCTGCTACGACGGCAATCCCTCCGCTGGTGGTGGTGCTGGGAGTACTCCTGGTTGTCATGGTGATGCGAGGGATGCTGCTGATGATGATGTCGTCTAGATGAGGAGTAGTGCTGATGCCTGCTCCCAGGCTGATGATGATGGTGGTGATGATGATGGTAACTATGGTGATGTCTGCGATGTCGATGCCTGGCCTGAGGAGCAGCAGCTGAAGGAATATTGCAGTTATTGTTGTTGGAGGAAGAATTGGTTTGAGAGGAGAAGGGATGAGAGACGAGAACAAAGCTATGACCACGAGGACGCTTGTAGCAACGTCGTGCACTGGAGGAATGATGGACACAGCTCTGGCAGAACACTCGATTACAGTGCTTACAACGTACATACATAGCACTGGCTGCCTGAGATGAGCAGTTAAACACTGAGCACTTCAGATCCATGTGAGATCTAATAAGAAGTATAGAACATATAATATACAAAAAAAAATTATACATAAAATAAAATGTGCAAAATGTGAATTACAATTACAATCATAATACATTTAAACAAACTCATTAATGTACAAACATACATAAATAGATCTTCAGAAATACATAAGAAAATGCATTAATCAAACAGGTAGTCATATTACTGAAGCATTATCAGAATAAATGAAAGGTTTTGAATCATGTTAAAAAAGACACAGTGCAGGGTGTCAAGCAGAGAAGTTGTATTGAGTTTTGAAAGAGAACTCCTGCCCTGCCCCCCCCCCTTGTTTTCTAAATCAGTTTGGAAAACAGACTTAAAATCAGCAACTTGCCAGAATAATGCACAAATTTCAATTTTTGGAAAAACGATTCATTCCAAGCTTGTTTTCTTGATTATCTTGCAGGCCATACTACTTTCACTCAAAATGTATGTGACTTTAATGCATAGTTCTGCAAAGAAATGTTACAATTACTGTATGACTTAAGAGCAGTTTTATTTGGAATATATCCAAGTCTCAAAAATATTTCTTGTGTATTGAAATCTGCATTCAACTTTAACCTTTCCAAACTTTAAGACAAGAATGAATGGGAGGAATATAAGCATGCAATTTTTTCCAAGTAAAGTAAATATATTTTGTATTTATTCAACAATGTTGTCATCCATTCCAAATGAAACATATTATAGAAAGCATATTACATGTATATACCACACATCTAACTAAACCAACCTGAGAAATTATTGCAGTTTACTCTGATGAGTACAAGACAAAAAATTCAATATGTCCCTTTTCAACACCATACTCTGATTCTACAGTACCAAACATCTTTTCAGTTATTTGCTCAGAATATTTTTAACATTTGGTACTGCCGATGATTAAAGTCAAATAAAAGAGTAAGTTTGGGGAACTTCAAATATTAAAACCTAGTTGTGAAACTGTAATGTTTTCCTACCTTGGATGAATATGACCAGGAGAGGGCAGTGTGCATCCTTTCTGCACCGTGTTTTCCTGTCTTTCATCAGGATTCCTCGATGTAGCTTCATCTGAAATGAAGTAAAATGCATTTCAATCTTTGTCACTACATTGGCATGAGGAAACAGGAAACTTTATACACACCTTTTTCCCTTTCATATTACAGCATAAAACTGATCTCAAGTGCCAATTTGCATGCTGTTCACAATCATACTGTTAACCTAGTCAATGCTGCATTTGAAAGAACAACTGAGAAATAAATACATCTGTACCTACGTTTCCCCAGTCTTACCCTATTTATAACTAGAAATGTGCATTGCTGGGGCCGCGCAATGCTAAATGTATCCCCCGGCACTGGCAGCAATTTGAAGGAGGGACAACGACCCTCCCCCATCCCCTCCCTCAAACAAAAGGATGGTGTAGAAATTAGATGTGTAGGTTTCACTAAGACACATCTTCATATAAAATTTGAAAGAAATGTGTTGAGAGATATACCAAGATACATCTCCATACAAAATTTGAAAGAAATCCATCAAGAAATGTGGCCTGCAGAGTGCACTCACGCCATGCCCTGAAGTATGACCTTTGACCCTATAAAAGACGGAACACTGGTGGCAGCATCACCAAAAACAATAGGTTTTTAGATTACACCAAGAGACACCTTCATGCAAAATTTGAACGAAATCCGTCAAGAAATGCAGAAGTAAGAGTGCAAGAAATGGAAAAATGACCTTTGACCCTATATAAAGGACGGAACAATGAGGGCAGCATCACCAAAAATTAAATATGTGTAGATTATACCAAGATACATCTCCATACAAAATTTGAAAGAAATCCATCAAGAAATGTGGCCTGCAGAGTGCACTCACCCCATGCCCTGAAGTATGACCTTTGACCCTATAAAAGACGGAACACTGGTGGCAGCATCACCAAAAACTATAGGTTTTTAGATTACACCAAGAGACACCTTCATGCAAAATTTGAATGAAATCCGTCAAGAAATGCAGAAGTAAGAGTGCACAAAAGGGACAAATGAGCTTTGACCCTATAAAGGACGGAACAATGAGGGCAGCATCACCAAACAGTAAAGATGTGTAGATTATACCAAGATACATCTCCATACAAAATTTGAAAGAAATCCATCAAGAAATGTGGCCTGCAGAGTGCACTCACCCCATGCCCTGAAGTATGACCTTTGACCCTATAAAAGACGGAACACTGGTGGCAGCATCACCAAAAACTATAGGTTTTTAGATTACACCAAGAGACACCTTCATGCAAAATTTGAACAAAATCCGTCAAGAAATGCAGAAGTAAGAGTGCAAGAAATGGAAAAATGACCTTTGACCCTATATAAAGGACGGAACAATGAGGGCAGCATCACCAAAAATTAAATATGTGTAGATTATACCAAGATACATCTCCATACAAAATTTGAATGAAATCCGTCAAGAAATGCAGAAGAGTGCACAAAAGGGACAAATGAGCTTTGACCCTATAAAGGACGGAACAATGAGGGCAGCATCACCAAACAGTAAAGATGTGTAGATTATACCAAGATACATCTCCATACAAAATTTGAACAAAATCCGTTGAGAAATGTGGCCTGCAGAGTGCACTCACGCCATGCCCTGAAGTATGACCTTTGACCCTATAAAAGACGGAACACTGGTGGCAGCATCACCAAACACTATAGGTTTTTAAATTACACCAAGAGACACCTTCATGCAAAATTTGAACGAAATCCGTTGAGAAATGTGACCGCCAGAGCGCACACAAGAGTACACACAAGACATCTATCAAAATATGACCTTTGACCCTATAAAAGACGGAACACTGGGGGCAGCATCACCAAAATCTATAGGGTTCCAGATTTTACCAAGAGACACCTTCATACAAAATTTGAACAAAATCCGTTGAGAAATGTGACCGCTAGAGCGCACACAAACTCCCCCAAAATATGGCCCTTTACCCTATAAAAGACGGAACACTGGGGGCAGCATCACCAGAAACTATAGGGGTCCAGATTTTACCAAGATACACGTCCACAGGAAGTCTGAAAAAAATTCGATACATCTCCATACAAAATTTGAACAAAATCCGTTGAGAAATGTGGCCTGCAGAGTGCACTCACGCCATGCCCTGAAGTATGACCTTTGACCCTATAAAAGACGGAACACTGGTGGCAGCATCACCAAACACTATAGGTTTTTAAATTACACCAAGAGACACCTTCATGCAAAATTTGAACGAAATCCGTTGAGAAATGTGACCGCCAGAGCGCACACAAACTATCCCCAAAAATATGGCCTTTTACCCTATAAAAGACGGAACATTGGGGGCAGCATCACCAGAAACTATAGGGGTCCAGATTTTACCAAGATACACGTCCACAGGAAGTCTGAAAAAAATTCGTCGAGAAATGTGACCGCTAGAGCGCACACAAGAATGTGACGCGGCGGCGGCGGCGAAACGCTGCTGAATCCAAAGTATCCTCCGGCATACTGCCGGGGGATACAATAAGTTACATTTGACCACATCCTTGTTGTGTGGGGTGCCCTATCTTCTCAATCCTCATTAAAGGTAGACCTACATGTACATGTATGCAACATAATCCATAAAGGGAACTTTATGAAGGGTGAACAATATACAGTGAGAGGCCCTCCTGGCTGCACCTCAATATTTTTAGGAAATGATGTCTACCTGTTTTACCAGGATATAACCTTTGTCTTTTCATGTGATACAAGATACATACTTCAACATTTCATCTCTTACTTTGTCACAGGGTTTTGTTCATCTCAAGATTTCATCAAAACATGACGGATGCTTATGTTTCAAATGCTTGTATCTCTATACCAATGCCTTGTTGCAAAAATAAAATGTTTTGTACAACAAAAGTAAGAAATCAGATGGCTATTGTAAATAAAAGAGTCTTTTCTGTCCTAAATGTTCTGCTCCGTATTTGTTTAAACATATTGTTCATAGCAAACTGAAGAAAGATCTTGAATAAAATCTTTAATTTTTTGAAAAAGTATTTATGCTATCGAACAATGCCTCCTATATATTTTGAGAGCTTGATTCATGCTCCAGATATTGATATAAATTAAACACATCATGCAGGTCTGCGATTGGATATAAACTAGTCTGTTTTTCACATCATTGTAACACTGGCATAGCAATAGTGAATTCATTTATAAACAGATCATTACACCCACTAGCACTGTGTGAATTTACATACACTTCAAGTGTTATTTTTAGATGCCTTTCATCTGATAGTTTCTTCAAGGTAGGTAAAGGAAACTATGCCAAGTATGAAGTCTAAGATTCCTGAAATAATATCCTTGAATGATCCTTGAAGAATGAGGAATTACATTGCATCATTCAGTTTCAATACCGTGGGTGTATTATGTCAATAAATGATGGAAAGTATTTGATGAGCAAAACCAATCATCTAAACACTATCAGGAATTTACAAGAGTAATTCTTTGTAATATACTGAAACTCTGTCACAGATAATTAGTATAATAATATGCAATTTGAAAGACACTTTTAACTTGAGGAAGATAATAAGTGTGACAAATTTACAAGTAGGCATCACAAGCCTGTTTTAAGTATTCAGCCAAAATAAAAAACATAACGATATTATGTGTCAGACTTTTTAGTATACGTTAAAGCATATCTTTACTTGCCAATTCAAATACATGCCATATGATGTTCACTGTATAGCACTTACAATTACCAGTACATCAATGTCAATAAGACTAAACTTGCAGCCTGGTAAGAGACATATTCTGCTACAATCCTCTCTACATTGATTTTCTGTGAGAAATTTTTCATGCAGAATAGCTATTATTGTTTCTCATACCATTCAGGATTCATTTTGGTTCTTAACCTCTTACATGGTTTGCAAAATGTAAAAGGGTAAAATACATGTAAAACCATCAGACCAAATCAATATACACGCAATGAAACTCTACCCACCTGAAGACAAGGGAGCTTCCTGATTCTCTCCTCCAACGGCACCAATCTCTGCAGCATCACCTGAATTCTGTCCTCTCTCCATCTCAGCTACAACCTCTCTAACTGACACCCTGACTGACGTCTGTCCTCCTTCATGCCTATCAGAGTCTCTTTCTCCTTGTTGGCATGATGGAGCAGGATTGGCGTTGGTTGATGACCAGCCACCACGATTGGACCAGGCTGACCTCAGAGGAAGGTCAAGGTCAAGATCGCTGACATCGCTGAAATCGGGGCTGGCAGCAGAGGAGGAGGACGTGTCACTGCTTGCATCACTCACATCTTGAAAGGTGTCTATGGGAAAGTACCATCAAACTCACCAAATTATAAATAATAATAATAATAATAATCCTTTTATCTCAGCCTATTGTTATCATTCGCCTTAACACACGGTTTCTTTCCCCGTAACGCCGAATTTCTATTGTGACGGAATAAACCACATTGATAGGATTCCCCCTAATGTAGGAAATAATGTTATAATAATAATAATGATAATAATAATAATCTTCATTCAAGGACGCTTTACAATATAGTTAACGTATCTACATGCTATACAGTAATCATTACCCCAACAGTCAAATTTTAGTGTAATTTGCCATGAAATGGGTTCAAATTTATAGTTGGTTTTCTCACCTGTACTGAATTTCCTGGTTTACTCTATTCATATTGATACATGCACATGAATGACAATTTAGATGTACTTGCAATGTTTCGTTGTTGTTTTTTCCAATCAGTATTTCATTACTCCATGATCGTCTTTGATGTTCATTGTTCATTTCTAAGGAGGTATATCTCATATATCTCTTAACTCTTCTCTAACTTGCCACTAGTAAGTGCAAACATCACACATAACCTGTACTAGACTAATGTCTGATGTAAGAATAGACAAGTAATTTGAGGTAAGGTTGCTTTATGGTTTGATGTTTATGCTTTTTTACACTCCATGTACATGTATATTAACCCCTTCCATGCCACCAGATTTTTGAGCAATTGTCAAAAATGAATTTTCAAGAGTCGAATATTAACTTTCAATGAGTTTTTTCTTTAGCAAACGGGGCACAGATATATTGCATGGGAATAAACATTATATTAAGGGCACAGGTTTCTGTATGAGGAAGAATTTTCAAACCATTCTGAGCCTAAACAAAATGTTCAACACTCACATTTTTGGGTGGGATTTGCCGCCCATGGCATGGTAGGGGTTAAAATTTTACAGGGCATAAAAACTGATATTGGCAAGTATTGCGTGTGTAATACATATACATGTATTAGTTGTATTTTTATGATTGGAATCAAAGGGTTCTGTATTTTTTCAGAAAGGCAAAACACAAAAATTATGGTAGTATATTTTTGAGGATATGTTCCACTACTACAAGTATACATATCTTGACGGTTGGCTTTGATTGTAAATGTGTATTTATTGATGTTGCTTTATACAGTTGAATATGTCGATCTGAAGATATAGCTTTTTAGGATTAGCATCAGGATGAAGGTTTGACAAGATCAGAGTTATTATAGATGATTGATACATAATCTAACAATGACATGTATCTGTAGTTCCAATGTGAACTAGGATTTATATAAATACATGTATAGAGGATGATGAAAAATAGGCAATCTGTCAATCATGCGGTCAAGTGATAGAGAGCGGGATATCCTTGATAGAAACCAAAACACATTCCAAGAGGTTTTTAAGTGCTATCATTTATAACCCCGGATGTCATGGGAGGTAATATATACACAAGATTCTTCCAAGCAAGTTTTCCTGATTCTAACAAACCAGGGGCCATATTCTCTATCTTCTATGTTAAGGAAAATGTTAATTGTCATAAGAATCTTAAAATGTGCAGAATAAAATGCTTATGATCTGTGCTTGCAAAGACATCTTCAAAGCATACGTAACCAGCTTTGTGCAGACATTAAACCAATGATATGTTCTAATTTTGATTTGTGATGACAATTAACATCATTTTACGAACATAAAAGGTAGTTTTCAAAATACAACCCCAGACTGTAATCACATTCCATTGTCCATATCATGTGAGGCCCCAAACTGTGTATCTCCTCACAAAGATTTAAGAGATACATGTACTCATCTTGAAGAAATCAGATATAGACATCTCTACGTGCTATTAACATAGCATATAGTAATATCACATCAAAAGTGATACATGATTCCATTTTTTTTTTTTTAATTAGCAGGGATGTTGATTTACTTTAATATTAAAGTTGGACTGCTTCCAGAGAGATACTATTATTATACATTAAAGTGAAATAGATAGCTGATTACCAGGGCTTGTGAGAGGAACTATACATAAACTAGAGTATAATAGACAAAAGGCATTTCACACAGATGGATTGTCTAAAACAGAAATAAAAGCATGGCACTACATTTATTGTCCCCTTTGAATTCTTCATCACCATTCTAGAAAATAAAACATTTTCCTCCCAATCCATCATACAGACAACCAACTAAAAATATATATCATACCTTCTTCATTTTGGCTTGTATCTCGCTCTCCAAGCCTGCGTCTTCCTCTGTGTACATATAAGTCACACCTCCCTCGACTGCCCTCACCATGGCATTGACATAGAGGGCGCACTTGACAGACTGATGGGTCAATCTCATCTAGGTCCCCAACACTGTCAAAGATGATTACATCTGGTCTCTGAAGCCTTTGTCTTGGTCTGGTGATGCATATTAAATAATAATGAGATAAAATTTTAACCCCTTCTGTGCCTATACATGTAGGTTTTAAACCAAAGAATTATTAACCTGTTCACTACTGAAGTCCCCATATTCCCATATAAGCTTAATACAGGGCCCATCCGGTTCCAGAAGGCAATGGATTTTCTTTCAAGAGTCAACATTGGGGTTTTAATTCTTCATTTCAAATTTATTTCTCTGCAAATGTCTTTCCAATGAACAACCTTCACAAAGTATGTTTCTGATTCACTAGGAAATAAGCATCTATTTTTAGGACATATGTAAGAAAATCAACATTCTCTGACAGAATTTGACAGAAGCATGTTTAATACAAAGGATGTTCATGTACATGTACAGGACTGCATGTGTTTACAAAATTTGCATTTTTCAGCAAGATTGATACATTTTGTGACAATTTCACTGAGGTTTAGTACTTCTTACAACACAATCATTATAATTGTAGACAGCTTTTCTCAAAATGCACATACTCAAACTAAATCTTTAAATCCATGAAATAAAAAGCAAACAATTATGTAGTGACAGTAAGATTGATAGCGATACTAATCATCTTTCTGGCATAAAAAGAGATATGAAAGATGAAACTAAATCTCCATTAGTCTCTCACATGACAAAGTCTAGTCACGCAACAAATACATGAATTATGATAGACCACTTCTAGGATGTAATATATAATACCAGCGCAAGTTGAAAGTGATTTGTTACATGGAGAGAGAGAGAGAGAAAGAGAAAGCCACTCATATTATTTCAGGAAATACGGACACAATTACAACCACCAGACCACAGCATTGCAAGATCAGTTTTTTTTCTCTGGCCACATGATGCAACCCTCATGGCTAATACACTGTATGAAGAATGTGGGTGAAAATATCATAGGTAACATTTTGATGTCCTATTCTACATGAGTCAGTGAATTTATAAGGCTATCAATGCTGTTATATCAGAAAATTGGTTAGATATTCATCACTTGCTATATTACACAACATTGGTAGAACTGATGGAAATAAATTTCCTGACGATTTTGGCTGAGACACTCGAACATGGTTTAAAAAATGAGAAACCATTACCCCTCTGATTTGAAAAATTACCTTGACCACAATCCAGAGGGTCATTCATAAGAAGAGGAAAAACATCACATAATCACAGTACTCTGAATGAAAATCATAATATAAAATATTATTACTTGTATGAAGGGTTTTCATGCGACCAGAAAAATTGGCGTATCTCATTGTTTGCGCAAAAGTACCCGGATGACCATGCAATTATATAATGGTTTGGGGTGTGCGTGACATGTAAAAAGGTGAATACGCTTTTAAATACGCAAAGGTTAATTGCAAGATGATTGGGTAAGGTCAAATAATGTTTTTCTACCTGTGTTTTATGTTGAAGTCAATACAAAAACATTAGGACATGTAATGGTGAAAACTGAAGAAATAGGTTTCATACAATTAATAATATTCAATGGCTTTTCTTTCATGGGACATAAGGGCATATCGCGCTCGCTTTGAAAATATTTCACTCGTCGTGCTGACTCGTGAAATATGCTCATAGCTTGTGCGATATATCCTTGTATCCTACTGAAGGCCATTCAATGTTATATAAATATCATGTAATCTACATCAACAGCACACTACCTTTGAAGTAGACAGCAAAATGTAGATTAATTGGAGTAATGTAAAACTACAAACATATTTGGTGAATCGTAAATATTGGTCATTTTCATACCAAGAAACTATTGCACGTTGCAAAAATTAAGTGAGGTGATCAATTCATTTTACAGCATCATCACAAATGTAGATTAAATGGGACATCTGAGAAATTTTAATACACACACATAAGTATCTGGATTCACAGTATTCCTCTAGACACTTTGGTAAAACTTTCAAGGTTAAAGGAGAATTAACCCCTAATTACAAATTTACTTATATTGGAAGGTGTAATATATTCCTACTTACTGGCCTAAATCATTTTCTAATAAGGAGTTGTACATGAACCATTGAGAAATGTTCCAGTCAAGAAGATATTTTGAATCCCAGACCTAAATTGCTTTTCTTCATTACCTAAAATCCCATATGTGACAAAAAATATAAAGTGGGTTTTTACATGTATTATAAAAATTAAATCTTTATATTTTCAAATTGTCTGGTTTTGCTTAACAAAAATCTATTTTCTTGGGTTTGCCAAACAGAGCAGAACATAATATATGCAGCATGCATTCCGACTTTTCAAGTCCATTATCCGAAAGCAGGTGAATGCATAGTTTGCCGCTATAGATGCTCAGGGAAGAAGCATCCAAAAAATTTGAATTAATTTGCTCCGTCCCATACGTCACAGTACTGAGAAAATAGATTTCTATTAAGCGAATATCGATTTTCAACAGAAATATATAAGGAAATCTTCAGTTTAAAAGTAAATTGACATATCTGTTCTATATTTTTAATCTCAAATGGGTTTTTAATTTTGAAAAAGGCAATTGGGCATTTGGATTAAGAAAATCTTCATGTACACATAAAAAAATGGCAGCCCCCATGTACTGCTAGCAGACGATACATATTGCTAGCAGATGATAAATTTTGCTCAGAAAATCTTGATTCGTATCGATCTCATATATTTTGACGCGAAGCCATATAGTCTAACAAGTAGGAATAAATAACACCTTTGAACACTATCGTCATTATTTTTTGAGGTTAATTCCCCTTTAATATATTTCATATCATTATTTTCCTGTGGGAAGGAAACAAACTCTTTCAATGAAAAACAAAAGAACAAGGGTTGATGTAGATGGTCATATTAGGTACACGTAAGTGAATACATTGTATCAAATGACATGCTATTCATGAAGGATACATTCACTGAGTGGGCATTTGTTGGAAAATTGCCGGTATTATCTGAAGGCTGAACACAATGAAGGATCACATGACTTTTATATTTAGCTCATGACAAAGTAAAGTAAAGTAAATACCACGTGATTTGTGCATCATCTGGCATCATTTGAAGATAAATATATCTGTCAGATTGCCAACAGAATTTGGCAATGTAATGTAGAAAGAAAAGTTTTGAAATGGCAAGTCATACTATGTCACGCTTAAAAATGCCACTTTTTTGTAACGTACATGTAGCTCAGTGAAATAAAGACAAAGGAAAGACGCAAAGAGGAAGTTTGCCAGTTTTGTCTGTGCTTCTAAATTTAGAATCAGATATATCTGAATAATTTTTTTCATATTATTTTGCTCAAAGTGTTGAAATAGGTAAATACTAATTCTAATCGTAATATTTTGGTTCTGGCTCTATAAAATAAACTTTTCATTTTTATCAATTTTGTAATACTTTCCCGTGTTCTGACGCGCCACAACGTTTCAATAAGCTACCTAAATACATTTTATTGTGACTTTAAAGGGAAAGTTCACCCTGATTACAAGTTGATTTTAAAAGAAGCAGACAAATTAAAGAAACTTTCACTGATCTGTACTTCTTTAATTTTTCTGCTTCTTTTAAAGCCAACTTGTTGTAATCAGCGTGGATTATCCCTTTAAGATGACTTGCAATTCTACTGCTACCCTGACACCAAACTTTTTTTCATAATCATATCCTGATCAATTCTGTTGATCACTTTCATTTATGATGATGTGGTACATTACTATCAAATTTCATTTTCATGAATGGAAGCATGACGAATATTCCTTTGGATTTATGATAAGGAAGACAAGATTTTAGGTTTAAAAATAAAATTTGAGTTCTGGTCATGAGATTGAATTGTGAATGAAAGCAATTGGGAAAGGTTAACTATGCAGCACATAAGAATTGATGTATGCTGGTTTTGTAAGCACCAAAATGATAAGAAATTGCCTTAATCCAGCTGTGAGTCACATGCACTGCACACAGAAATGTGTATATGGGACTACATACAAATGTTTGGCCTGAAAATTTCCACTGTTTCTTGTCAAATTTTTAATCTGAGGGCATTTGAAGAGCATTCCTTTTCAGGGAACATTTCTACTATGATAATCTTCCAAACTAACATAAAAAGAATTAGAATTAGCTCACAAATCATGTTTTATACCTTTCCAAGAACTCAAACTTCTCTTTAAATTGTGATACTGCTTGGTCAATCCAATGATTTACCATCCTTATGGACAAATTGCATGCACACAACATTCAAAAGGCAGAATTAAATATTAATTGCGTGGCAGCCTAAAAATAGCTAAAGTGATATCCTGGACGCGAACTTTTTTTCCCCAAGAACTTTTGTCACTATCGTCCTTGACGCATGCTCAACTTTGAAATAGCCCTACAATGCTTGGAGTTGGATGGGGTTTCAAAGTTTCATCCTACTTTTAGTAATAATAAAAATATAAGACGTTATTTTTGTAATGTCCAAACCGAGAGTCGAACCCACATACCTCAGGTTAACTGTCCGAGGGCTAACGCATCTCGCCACAGCAAGACGCTGGGAGCAACCGTCATTATATCGCTTACGGAATAAACCCTATGATTGCGAAATTGATCTAGATCGGAAAGGATCAGGTGCGCATGCGCCAGAGAGGACAGGGACAAAAAGTTCGTGGGAAAACAAATTTAGCATCCTGGACACGTGAATAGGCACTGTTTGTACTAAATCTAATCCATATTATCATTGTTGTAGAAAGTAAACTTAGAAGGTGTAATTTAATCTCTTAGCATAAACTAGTTGTTTTTCCAGTGATAATGCCATGTACATGTAACAAAGCAATACCAATTAATTAAGTAACAGCTGGAAGACACAAGGAAATACCATTATGTTTGTTTGTCTAGCACATAATCTACTTTCCCAGATGTGAAACAATAATCTGTAATATTTATATGGTAAGAGAGAGAAAGAGTCAATATGCAACACAATATGAATGAAGCGACTTCCCTATATGTAATAACATTGATTTAAAAAGATGTATTCCTCTTAGAATGCATCTATAAGCAAGTTTCTCGTCAAGAAATTTATTCCTGTATTGCAAAAGGAAGAGTGTATAGAGATCACATGTCCTATAAAATGGGTCTAACTGCCCCCTTAAACTTCTTTTTCTGAAGATTTGTTTCAGAGCAAATGAAAAAAGGGGTTTTGAAACCAAACTGGTATTTAAAAAAAAAATCAAAAGTAAGATTTGCTTGGGGGTAGGGGGAGGGGGTTAACCAAATGTGCAATGGACATAATTAGATGATAATGTAGTTTCGTATATTTACCCATTATGCTGACCAGACGCAGCAGCTATCTCAGAGTTTTGCCAACGGGTATTGGCTGGCTCTGCCTCATCACCACTAGGCCCAGAGTAGCTGGTCTCTGTGACAGGTTGGGACTGTTCCTGTCGCTGCTCTAGGTCCTGGTTCTGTAGGCTATCCCCATGTGGTTCCCTAGTCATGTGAAAGGTGTTTTCTAATTGTTCAGGATCTGTTGTTGAAAAAGAAAATGAAAAATATAAGGAAAACAGAAACAAAACAATATTTAATCGATTCTATAATGAAGGCATTGCAGAGTTTTAGTGAAAAAATGTGGATTTCAATGGTTACAAAAAACATGTGGGTTCAGGGAAATTACCGTAATAGAGCCTTTCAATATTAACCCTTTTATGGCCAAATTCATGCTACATTTCATTTGTCAATGATGGGCAAAAAAAGGCGGGCAAGGGAGGTTCAGCTAGAGCATTGGGATAAACCTGTATATTCAAGGTATTAAAGCTTTACATAAATGAAAGTGAAGACCTACCTTGGCATTCTACGACAGCTCCATGAGCAGCTATGGCCTTTTGTAACTCATGAGGTAGGTCACAAACAAGATTGTTCCTGGCACAAGGACCCAAGTCATGGTTAGGTATCTCTGCTTTGAAGGTATCTATTTCACGCTGCAAAATGAAAAGATGTAACTTATACATGTAACACTTAAAACAAACTAATATTATAAAACAGGTTGTGGATGGATTTGACAATTTAACCCATTGTCAAGTTTTTCTGATTATCAGTCAAAATTAGTAAATTGTCACATTCTACACGTGTATTCTCTACAGTTTTGCTGGAATAAGCCAGTTCGGGGTTAGCGCATGGTACAAATGACCCCAAATATCCACAGATATTTTAGACATGGAGGGTCCCTTTATGTGCACTTCAGAAAAATAACTCTGGGAGTGATAGAGGTGCCTCATGAATAGCTTTTGTTTCCCCCTTTAAAAAGAATACTTCCACCTGGATATCATGGAATGCACCATTAGTGCATAATTGAATAATGATTACATGACATTCATGAGCACATATCGAATATTAGTGTCAGTGGGTCTTTAGAATTTGGTACAGATGACCTTTATCTGCTCATGCTCAGATTGCATCTCCGAAGTGGCTTATTTGAACAGAATGCATCCTCTACAGTTTCGCTGGAATTACAGCGAATATGCATCCTCTATAGTTTTGCTGGAATTACAGCCAAAATGCATCCTCTATTTTTTCGCTGAAATTACAGCGAATATAAATCCTCTATAGTTTTGCTGGAATTTCAGCGAATATACATCCTCTATATTTTCGCTGGAATTACAGCGAAAATGCATTCTCTATAGTTTACCTGGAATTACAGCGAAATGCATTCTCTATAATTTTGCTGGAATTACAGCAAAAATGCATCCCCTAGTTTCCCTGGAATTACAGCGAACATGCATCCTCTATATTTGCGCTGGAATTACAGTGAATATACATCCTCTACAGTTTCGCTGGAATTACAGCGAATATACATCCTCTACAGTTTCGCTGGAATTACAGCGAATATACATCCTCTATAGTTTCGCTGGAATTACAGCGAATATACATCCTCTGTAGTTTTGCTGGAATTACAGCAAAAATGCATCCTCTACAGAATTATAAAGAAAATGTGTCCCCCATAATTTCGCTGGAATTGCAGCGAACATTAAGTGAAGTAACAACTACAGTTTTGCTGGAAATACAGCAAAAGAAAAGGACTGTTGTTTTGCTGGAATTATATGAAACATGCTGTATGCTTTAAAATTTGCTGGAAGTTCACCAAAAATAGTAATAAAGAACACAATTTTCTTGTAATTACAGCAACATACTATTACAATGATCATGCAAATCAATAAATTATACCCTTCTCATTAACATACACTTGTAAGTTTCTGTCTCTTTCTCTAATACTTGCGATCGCTCTTTCTCTTTCCTTTAATGGAGCTTTCAGAGTTTTTTTCCTTTTCTTTCACAATTTAAACAATTCTTCATAATGGGAATAATCGTAATAATGGTCAAGCACCAAAAATTGAATCATTTCTCAGTCTGCTTTATTTTTGTAATACCTCCATAGATATATAGATAATATACACCATTATATGGTTCAAGCAGTTCAACAGACACTGGGCTAAATTTTTCTAGGTGAGAGCAACCATTCTGCTCAACACTGATACTAACAAATAACAAAAGGAAAGACATTTGTCTTATTGTAAAATAAACATGAACAAAGTATGAATGTAATGTTGAATATCACTAAGTTATTTGTATTCTAGAGGTTCCATGGAATTTGCTATTTTTTTTACTCCGTTTTATTTTCTGTGCTTTCTAATAATGTGTCCCCAACCCCTCCCCCACAGTTCCTGTTACATGTATACTGTTTTGTGTCTGTAGTCTATATATATGCATGTCTTGCTTTTTATGTTTGTCTTTTTGCCTCTGACGAAGATTCTGCTAGGATCGAAAGCTCAGGCCCCTTTTGACTCCACTTTCTAATAATCAACAGAAATTTCTATTATGAACAAAGAATTGATGCGAAAATTATATTAGACTAATCACACTAATTGCCCCATTCTTGATTTTGTGTGAGCGTTGGGGGGGGGGGGGGGGGGTGGTTACAGACAGCAGAGCACTTATTGCGAATATTTATTAAACCCAAATAATTGTAATAGAAAACAATCCAATTCTTCTCTCAAAAGAGGCCCTGAGGAAATTATCAATTTCTCTATACTTTATACATGTTTAAATGCTACATAGAAACAAATTGGACTTATCCTCTACATATTATTAACTTCAAAATAAACACTTGAATAATTAAGGCAAATGGTTAAGATTTGTTGTCAGTTACATGTATTTTACTTTAAATTAAATTGTTGAATATGCCGACTTACAATTATATATTGTCATTTAAAATTGTGTACACAAGGATGTGTGCTCTTGTACTTTACCTAATGTGTAAATCGAGCTATATGACACACGTACTCCAATGATATTTTGTCACATGTACAGGAGAGACAACCATGAGGAAAAGAAATGATCCATATGCCTTCCATGAAGAAGACCTCACTGATGGTATGTAGCAAGTCATGAATTAGAAATTTATTATTTTAAAAAATGTTTGTACGAGATACATATGGCATATACCGCAGTTCTCATGTGATCTGACACACATCTTCATTTGCAAGCCCCAGATCACAAATAAGTCTGAATCCTGCAATTTGTTTTTTATGTTTCATAATCCCCCTCTAAAGAGTGAAAATAATGTTGGACTCTAATTGGCAACTATGTTATTATCTGTGATGTCACATATGGACAACTCTTCTTTGGTTCTGCACCCTAATTCATAACAATTTCATTTTCATTTTGTTTCTTCAAAAATACAATTACCCCTAACTTGTTATTCACACTTACATACTTGAATAGTCTTGAACATATTGTATTAATAAAACACAAATGTTGACCTCTTTACATAGTTATGTATTTGGAGTGCATGTTTAGTATACTGTACTGAGGATTAGCCTTCAGTCTAATATTAATGCTGTACCATAAAACATTATCCAATAAGAATTTGGTGTATCTGTTTAAATACTATTTAAATGGTTATGTCCATTATCATATTTTAACTACAAAGAGGAATTGACATTAGACATCTACATGTACATGCATATGCATTCAGTGAATGCAGTAAACCTAAAGAAAGGCAGCAGTAAATTTAGATAGTCCAATCAACCATGATCCAATGAAGTGTTAACAGTTTTGAACACTTCCAATTACAGGGCCCTTAATTTGTCAACTACATGTCAGTCTGTGGTGTCAGTCTGAAATATAAATCGAGGAGTTGACCTAGAAAGCCACCGATAATCATTTTAGCCTTTGGGTTTGTGAAAAGGGTAAAATTGAATAACAAGTGAGGGGTAATTGACTTTTTGAAGAAAGAAAATGAAAATGTTGTGAAATTTGTGTACAGAACCACAGAAGAGTTATCAATATGTGACATCACACATAATTACAGAGTTGCCAACTAGAGTCCTACATTATTTTCACTCTTTTGAGGGGGATTGTAAAACATACAAAAACATTGCAGGATTCACACTTATTTGTGAAATCTTTAAGTTAACAATTTTAGGTGTTTGAAAACATAAATCAACTCCTAAATGCAGGCATACAATGAAAATAAAACACAAATCGAATGCATACACAAACTCAATCATCTAATAGGCATTTGAGTTCTTGAACAAGACCTGTGGGCATGGGTTGGTGTTCATCCCACTTTATAATACATTCGATTTGTGTTTTGGGAACTGTTTGTTTGGCGTTCTTATAAACACCAAGCTCCCAAACATTGGAAAGCTTGTCATGTCTAAAAAAGAAACTGGGGTCAACTGCTGCCATAACCCATCAGCGCATAATTACTGACATGTGGGTGCATATATGTCAATGTGTTTGTCAATATTATTGAAGGACAAAATGTAGGGAAGAAGTGGATTTAAATAGAAAATACACAATTTCTACTCGCTCCAGGGAAACACGTAAAACAGTTTCACAAAAGATAGTTGTGATGCACCAATTAACTAAAGAACTGTAGTGTATAGTCATCCTGTAAAATGATGATATGCATAAAGAATAAAAACATTTCTTTGTACTCCTTTTCCCTCAACCCAAATTGTCAGCAAGAACACAAGGGCTGCCAGAGGAGACTCCTTGACTAGCGGAAAGATGGTGTTGACTAAATCAAAGGAAGTCGGAGTAATCGTAGAAGTTTGTGAAGCACAGGTTACATTATCTTTGTTCCACGGCAAGAAAATTTCTGTCTGGAAGCCATTTCTGCGTCCAAATGGTAGGCAGAGAAGTGAAGTCGTGACAAAGGTAGATATTCTAAGAATCTTTGACCTGACACACGGCTTGAGGCTTCCTGGCCTGATAGCCAAGTACTTGTAAATATTACTCTTTTTTAGCTCACCTGAGCCAAGGCTCAAGTGAGCTATTGCGACTGGTATTTGTCCGTCGTGCGTCGTCCCGTAAACTTTTTAACATTTTCATCTTCTTCTCAAAATCGGATTTTAACCAAACCTGGTTTGAATCATCCTTAGGGGTAGGGGATCCAAAGTTGCTAAAATGGTACATGTAGCCCCCAGGGGGAGGGCCCCAAACGGTAAAAACTATGTAAATTTAAAACATCTTCTTCTATAGATCCAGAAATACCACAGTCTTAGTATTGTGTTTGTAGATACCTCTATATATGAAGAATAAAAGTTGTTCATGATATTTCTCTGGGTGGCCCCATAGGGGCCCTGTAGGGGGTGTCGTGCTGGAGGGGGGCACTACCACGGGATATATGCATTTTTTAACTTAGTTAAAATCATCCTTAGGAGCAGGGGATCCAAAGTTGCTAAAATGGTACATGTGGCCCTCAGGAGGGCCCAGTGGGAGGGCCCCAAATGGTAAAAACTATGTAAATTTCAAACATCTTCTTCTATAGATCCACAAGTAGCAGTGTCTTGTTATTGTGTTTGTAGATACATGTACCTCTATATATGAAGAATAAAAGTTGTTCATGACAGTTCTCTGGGTGGCCCCATAGGGGCCCTGAAGGGGGTATCGTGCTGGAGGGGGGCACTACCAGGGGAAATATGCATTTTATTGTTACTTCTTCAAAAGGCTTAACTTAGTTAAAATCATCCTTAGGTGCAGGGGATCCAAAGTTGCTAAAACAGTGCATGTTGTCCAATGGGGGGGGGGGGGGGGGGGGGGGGGAGGGCCCCAATGGTAAAAAATTGTGTAAACATCTTCTTTCCAGATCCAGAAGTACCACAGTCTTTGTATTGTGTTTATAGATTTACCTCTATATATGGAGAACGAAAATTGTTCATGGTACATGTGGCCCCCAGGGAGGGCCTAAAATGGTAAAAACTATGTAAATTTCAAACATCTTCTGCTACAGATCCAGAAGTAGCACAGTCTTGGTATTTTGTTTATAGATGTGACAGATCAGAATTGATCGACCGCAGGTGAGCGTCGTGCCCCCCGGGGCCTTGTTTTAATATGTAATAAAAGACTTAACTCCTATGTTATTGAGGATTACATTTACACTTTCAACATGTAGTTGGAAACAGCCCTTGATACTGACTCAACTGGGAATGTGATGTTACACAACTAATAATTGTGGTGAAACTGTTTTAATACACCATGGTGTGGTAATTGCATGAAGATAATTTGTACCTTCATCAAAGTCATTGCTTGTGAATATCACTTGCCCTTAAAAATTGTTTAATTGTTAGTCCATTTGGATTTTTTTTTTTGGAAGTTCAATTGATATAAAGGTTATCTCCTGCACAAATCTCTATTCAAATATAAACAAGTTGAGTTTTTAGGACAATTGTTCTCGTAATTGTATCCTGTTGCTAGGTCATTAGCTGTATTAATTTTGCTTCTTTGCAATTGCAAAAATTTAATTTTATGTATTTGGTTATTAAGAGAGATGAAAAGAAACACATGTACCCACATCTAGATAACAGGTTTACTCTATTTTGGACATAATAAAAAAAACTATAATTATGGCATGCATGCTTTAAATGAACATATCTTACATGTGGATTGAATATGTCATTTACATTTTTCAGATATATCTGAATTGTTACTTTGCATATGTACTGCATTTCTTTGTTCTCCCTAATAAGTTCATGTTATGGGGTTGATTTACAGTTTCCTTACCACTTATTAACTTAAAGGTGGCGTTCTTTATTTGCGAGCACCAGAACACAAACCTAGTATAATACTTACAATACTTTACAAAACATAACCTTTTAGATTCTCATTCAAAGAGTAATAAAGTTGAAATATAATAATTGTCATTACAAAACATAAACAGGCCAGTCTAGAAAATAAGTATACATTTAATAACAAATTTCATGGAACCTCTATAATAAAACAGCTGCTTCCATAATTCGGTCATGTTACAAAAAAGGCAACACATCTTTCATTCTGTTATATGCTCATATCAGAGTTGAGCATAATGGTTCTCAATTTCAGAATAATTTAGCCTATTATGTGATAAGCTGTTTGAACAGTTATTGCATTTTATACATTATATGGATCTGCATGTGTTGTGTATATTTCATATATATCTATGGCATATATGATATGATTATTTAAAAAAAACATACAAGAGCTAAAATTTGATTCAAGTTTTGGCAGTGATTTATTCTCCCTATCATGAGTAGTTTCTTCACTTGTGAAAAGAAAATTAACAAACTCTGAAAGCTCCAAAAGAGGAAAGAGAGAGAGTGAGAGAGAATGAGAAAGGGAGGGGGTAGGGGAGAGAGAGGGAGTATTAGAAAAAAAAAGAGACATGTACTTGTGTGTATTAAGGCTGTTAAAATAAAACAATAAACTAAAACCTCAAACTATTCATGTTTGCTTTAATCCGAGCATACATGTACCTTCCAAACATCCATGTTCGCTGCAATTTCAACAAAAATATATAGGGTCCATGTTCGCTGTAATTCCAGTAAAACTGTAAACGATGCATGTTCACTGTAATTCCAGCAAAACTGTAGAGGGTCCATGTTTGCTGTAATTCCAGCGACACTGGATGATGTATGACCAAGAGAATTGGGAAAAGACAGAAACTTATGTATGTTAATTAGAAGGGTATTGAAATTTAATTTAATTAATTTAATTTTGCATGATCACTGGAATAGTATGTTGCTGTAATTACAACAAAATTCTAAGTGCTTTATATTACTATTTTTGCTGAACCTTCAGTAAAATAATTTTAAAGTATACAGCATGTGTCCTATATAAGTGCAGCAAAACTACAGACCTTTTTCTTTCGCTGTATTTCAAGCAAATCTAGAGAGCCTGAGGATATATTTTAGCTGTAATTCCAGCAGAACTGTAGACGTTACATCACTTACATGTTCGCTGTAATTCCAGCGAAACTATGAGGATGCATTTTCGCTATAATTCCAGTGAAACTGTAGAGGATGCATTTTTCCCTATAATTCCAGCGAAACTATAGAGGATGCATTTTCGCTGTAATTCCAGCGAAACTATAGAGGATGCATTTTCGCTGTAATTCCAGCGAAACTATAGAGGATGCACGTTTGCTGTAATTCCAGCAAAACTGTATAGAGGGTTAATGTTCACTGGAATTTCAGCAAAACTTTAGGGGATGCATTTTCGCTGTAATTCCAGTGCAGTGAAACTGTGGAGGATGCATTTTTGCTGTAATTACAGCGAAACTATAGAGGATGCATGTTTGCTGTAATTCCAGCAAAACTGTAGAGGATGTATATTCGCTGTAATTCCAGCAAAACTATAGAGGATGTATACATGTATTCGCTGTAATTCAAGCGCAAATATAGAGGATGCATTTTCGCTGTAATTCCAGCAAAACTATAGAGGATGCATTTTCGCTGTAATTCCAGCGAAACTATAGAGGATGCATGTTCGCTGTAATTCCAGCGAACTGTAGAGGATGCATTTTCGTTCAAATTCCAGCAAAACTGTAGAGAATGCATGTGTAGAATGTGACAATAAGCCATTTCGGAGATGCAATCTGAGCATGAGCAGATAAAGGCCATCTGTACCAAATTCTAAAACCCACTGACACTAATATTCGATATGTGCTCATGAATGTCATGTAATCATTATTCAATTATGCACTAATGGTGCATTCCATGATATCCAGGTGGAAGTATTCTTTTTAAAGGGGGAAACAAAAGCTATTCATGAGGCACTTCTAGCACTCCCAGAGTTATTTTTCTGAAGTGCACAGAAAGGGACCCTCCATGTCTAAAATATCTGTGGATATTTGGGGTCATTTGTACGATGCGCGAACCCTGAACTGGCTTATTTACTAATTTTGACTGATAATCAGAAAAACTTGACAATGGGGTAAATTGTCAAATCCATCCACAACCTGTTATAAGGAGACATGGCCACACCAGAGCCCTGCAATTATTTAAGGATAGTTGTACTTAAATATGAACAAGCAAAAAATTGCAAAAAACTCTGAGCTGAATATTGATGAAAGTCTTAAAAACAACTGAAAAGTCTTAAAAGCAACTTTCTTATTGCTTGTCAGATTCCGTTCAAACCTTCACCAATCTGCTTTTCTGATTTTCCCTCTCTTTCACAGCAACTTGTTATTAAGGTTGGATTTACCTTTAATGGCAGCAGACAGTTTTTTATTCAATATCTTGTTTTATACAACAGGGTTGAGAAATAATACATGTATGAAGGAAAAAGTTGCTACCAGAGTCTGTACATATTACATGTAGCTATCATTAGGCCTGTCACACAAAACCAAAAGTACCAGCAAAAATATACTTTAAACACTCTTATCTTTATGACTATAAACAATTTGTGATATTAATGCCTACACAGTATGCCAACATCAGTTTATCACTATTTATCTTCTATTCTCTTTTAGAACACTTACCTTGAAACACAAATCCAATTTATATGTGCCGTCTCTTATTTTGTAACCACTTCCGGCAGTGTAAGACTGCACAGTCTTATGTGAATACTTACTTACTTTGCATTAATTACAATAATCAAAAGCTTTATCTACTTTATAATAGCTAGATCAGTTGCTGGTAGTGTTACCTTTATCAATGATCTGACCTAAACACAACATCAAATGTAGATTAAATCATGTAGATTAAAATTATCATGAGATTAGTTACATACATACCAGGTACAGAAATTTATTTAATTAACATTTAAGTTTCCTAAATTTTACAAAATTATTTCTATAGGCAAAAGTTTCACAATTTTTTTCATAGTTTTAACTTTGTTCCCTATGCATAGTTTGACAAGTAAACTACAATCCTTCATTTCTCATAATATCCACTTGACTGTCTTGCTTTCCACAGGACAAGAGTATTTTAA
Organism: Heliocidaris erythrogramma; assembly: GCA_025617745.1. Taxonomy (NCBI): domain Eukaryota; kingdom Metazoa; phylum Echinodermata; class Echinoidea; order Camarodonta; family Echinometridae; genus Heliocidaris; species Heliocidaris erythrogramma. Next base: position 41,451,625 of record CM046867.1, read on the forward strand.
GCTATCCAACTATATAATACCTTCAAAGAATCCATTTTGAGGACCACCTCATAATCAGGACCAGAGATAAAAGACTGGCATGCCATTTTGAGTTGCTCAACCCTGTCCATTAGTTCTCCAATTCGCCTATAAAGTGGACAGATACATTAATAAATGAAGAAACTTAATGGGAGGAATTTTAATTTGTAAACAAATTTTTTAGGCGTTACTCCCAGTGTTAAAGATCGTATGCTTGATCTGTAATGAAAATCACAAGTCAGAAAAAATTGGAACCAGCGGGATTCGAACCTGTCATCTACTGCTTGCCGGGCAGCGACTTAACCACCAGGCTATTCTGGTTCACGGCCAAGTCACGATGAACTGAAATCAAATACCCAAGATCCTCTTCTTTCTGACTCATTAATATTCAACGGTCCGTCGTGGACAATTGTTAATAATAAAAGAAGCTTAATGGGAGGAATTTTAATTTGTAAACCAATTTTTTTAGGCGTTACTCCCAGTGTTAAAGATCGTATGCTCGATCTGTAATGAAAATCGCAAGTCAGAAAAAATTGGAACCAGCGGGATTCGAACCTGTCATCTACTGCTTGCCGGGCAGCGACTTAACCACCAGGCTATTCTGGTTCACGGCCAAGTCACGATGAACTGGAATCAAATACCCAAGATCCTCATCTTTCTGACTCATTAATATTCAACGGTCCGCCGTAGACAGATACAATTACATTTCATCAAATTTCAAATTAGCGTTAAATAGAGATAATGAAGCTTTTTTGTTTTGATGGCAGTAGCCATTTGCTCATCATACACTGTGTATACTCTGATACTTCATGTATTTTTCATATACGACTGAACTGAAGTTCATTCAACTCCACAGTGTTTTGCATCTTTTTAAGCATACAAACATTTCCTCTTTTGTTATACATTTTTATGTACGCGCATACCAAACATTCCATGCCAGGTCACCTTACCTATATTCTTGAACAACCAATCAAGTTTGTAAAATCAGCACTGATTTTATTATTTACTATATAAATCTATATACCTACCTATTATGCCAGTAGTCTTGACTACGGGACCCCTTCGAGAATTTAACACAAATGAGTCACAATATTGTGCACACCCCCCGTAATCCTATTGTCCCCTTCGCCACTCACGCGCGTCAACACGCCACGGCCATCTTCCTCTTTTGCGAGCAACCCCAAGTAGAAACATGTTGCTTGCAAGGAGAGGGGAAGGAGGGAGGGTCATAGGTAGGTATATAGATTTATATAGTAAATAAGAAAATCAGTGCTGATTTTACAAATTTACTGCAATAAATCATATATACCTACCTATTATGCCAGACCAGCGCCAACTCAAAGACCGGGAGGCATGTTTCAAGCAGAAGGGAATAGGATTACACCGAAGATTACAAAGAAGACACAGCGGCCTTCAAGGTGGCTGACGCAAACATAGCCTCACCTGCGGGAACATTCCTAAGGTAGCAAGAAATGAAGGAATTGGGCGAACGCCAATAAGCAGCCTTCAAAATATCATCAAGTGCCACACCTTGAAACAGAGCCCAAGAAGTGCTGACCTTACGAGTGTCATGAGCATGAGGCTTACTGTCAGATAAAAGAGCCTCTGTGCCAGCAGCCCTAATAGCCTCGACAACCCATCTAGAAATGGAATCAAGAGAAGCAGGAGAAAAAGGCTCTCTAGTGATCAGGAACAACTGATCATCCTTACGATAAGACTTAGTCTTATCAATATACCATTTGAGAGCCCTAACAGGACACCAAACTTTGTCCTCGCGCACTGACGAAAACCCAGAAAGCGGACAAAGAAAAATCTCAACAGGGCCAGAGGCAGCCGTTTGATTCTTGGCAATAAAAGAAGCCTTAGGAATCAATCTAACGCCTTTTCTCTCCCAGCGAACATGACCAGGAGTAAGACAGAGAGCATGAAGAGTACTGCGCCTCTGCCCAGAGGCAATAGCTACCAAAAAGAGCGTCTTAACCGTAAGATGATGAAGCGAAGCTTCACCTAACGGTTCAAAAGGAGGTTTCGCCAAGGCCTCCAGGACCTTAGGCAGACTCTAAGACGGTACTAACCTAGAACAAGGAGGACGTTTCAGAAAGAATGACCGAATCAAACCACTCAATAGCGGGGAATTGGAAATCCCCGAACCATCTGAGAAACCCGAATGAATGGCCCCAATCGCCGAACGGTAGCCTCGGATAGTAGAGATGGATCTCCCTTTGTCAAATAACGAGATTAGGAAATCCGCAATTGAACCAATGGGAGCCTTAGAAGGGGTTTGATTTCACTCTTTACACCAAAGGAAAAAGACCGAGAGACGGGAATTATAAATTTCCCTAGTAGAAACCCTACGACTGGACATTAAAAAGTCCGCGGCTCTATCAGAGAGACCCGACTGTCTTGCAGATTCCCTGACAGGGGCCAAGCAGTCAAATGAAGGGACTCCGGACTGTGATGAAGAATCCCCGAGAGGGGCTGCAACACCAGATCCGCTCTTAGCAGGAGAAGGAACGGTTGAGCCCTCAGGAGGCTCATTAGCTCCGGAAACCAATTCCTCCTGGGCCAAAAGGGAGCTATCACAAGCACCCGAGCCTGATCTTCCCTGATTTTCCGCAAGACTCGCGGAATCAGTTGGAAGGGAGGAAAGGCGAATCCTTGAAGGTTCTCCCAGCTGAGGGAGAAAGCATCGAGAGCCCATGCTCCCTGATCGCAAACACGGGAGCAATACTTCGGCAGCTGGTGGTTTAGCACCGACGCAAATAGATCCACTTCCAGTGGACCTAGGCAACTGCGAATGCGGCAAAATACCTCCGGATGGAGCATCCATTCTGATGGAAGACACCTGTCCCGAGACAGAAAATCCGCAATGAGGTTTTCCCGACCGGGGATGAAAGAGGCCACGGGTGTGATCGCCATGCGACGACACCACCTCCACAGCTGAGCTGCTAGGGCATTCAGGGCAGCCGAACGAGTGCCTCCCTGCCAATTGATATATGCCGCCACAGTGACATTGTCCGTGAGGATCAGAACTGAACGACTGAGAAGTCGACTTCTGAAATGGAGCAGGGTCAACAGAACTGCCATAAACTCCAGGACATTGATATGGGGAAGAGTCCCAAGATGAGACCAATCCCCCGCGACTGTGCTGCCATTGCAGTGTCCTCCCCACCCCAACCGAGAGGCGTCCGTCGAAACCGAGATCGACGGAAGAGGGGTATTGAAGGACTTGCCTCGCGCGAGAAACTCCTCGCTCGTCCAACAAGAGAGAAGAGACTTGATTCTTATTGGTACTGGAATCCAGACCAACAGAGAATCTTTTCCCGGCTTGAAAAACCTGAGGAGATGTCTCTGAAAAGGTCTCATGAGGAGCCGGCAGTCCTCTAGAACATCGACTAGACTGGCTAGATAACCCAGAAACTGAAGCCACTGTCTGGCCTTGACCCTTCTGGCCAGCAAGAGCTTGCGAGCCGCAGAGACAATGATGAGAATCCTGTCTCGACTGGGCCGAGCCAACTGATTCCGTATGTCTAACACCGCCCCCAGAAAAACTGGGCTGCGAGTAGGAACTAACTCTGACTTTTCCCAATTTATTAGGAAACCTAAGTCTTGAGTAAGACTGACGAGCAAACGAGTCTCGTCTAACAAACGATCGCGCGACTCCGCAAGAAGAAGCCAATCGTCCAGGTAGCAAAATAGCCGAAGGCCGCGTCGCCTCAGAGAGGCCGCCAGCACAGCTACAACTTGAGTAAAAACCTGAGGGGCCGGACGCAGCCCGAAGGGAAGAGCGCGAAAACGATAAGTCTCTGAGAGGAAGGAGAACCCCCAGAAGATCGCGCGAAGCGAGATGAATGGGAATATGAAAATACGCGTCCTTGAGATCTTTTGAGACCGCGTAGTCCTTCCTCTTGATCAACGGGAGAATGGAGGCGAGAGTCTCCATCCGAAAATGTACTGAAGGAATGAATTTGTTTATTCTTTTCAGGTTCAGTATCAAACGAAGTTTTCCCGAGCGCTTGGGAATAACAAAAATTGGAGAAAGGGAAAGAGACGGCCTGTCTCTTACCCTTTCTATAGCCCTCTTTTCCAACAGAGACTCGATCTCCTTTGAAGCATGAGATCGAGCCAGGGCAGACATGGGAGGTGACCGAGTTCTTATAGCCCCTCCGGGGAGCGAAGCGGAAAGATCTATGAAGAATCCGTCTCGCACGACGGAGAGAACAAACGCGTCCCCGGAGATGGCCTTAAGCGAAGCCGTCGCCTTACCACGAGAACCTCTCGAATAGCCCCTGCCACGTCCCCCTCTCCCGCGAGAAGGAGCTGGCTGCGGCTCAGAAGGCGGGACCCCAGACACACGACTGTGTTGACCCGAAGCGGGACCAGCAGGCCTCCGCTGGACAGGGGCCCGCGTCGACTTAGAGTGAGTGTGAAACTGCTTAGTCATATCCGAGACCTGCTTTCGCGCATCAATCTCTCTCTGAAAAACCGTAGCAAATTGACCACCAAAAAGCGAAGGACCCCGAGACGGAACATCTCGGAGAAGTTGAGCAATGCCCGACTCCTTAACACCCAGTGCCGAAAGAGCCAGGATCCTGCGACGGAACGTAACCGAAGCAGCTGCAGTGGAAAGCTGTGACCACTGCAAACAAAAAAGAGTATGCAGCAGGTCATCGATAACCAGCTTGTCACCATCAGTAACGTTCAACTCCTCCGCCCTGGACCTAAAGTCGGAGAGAAACCCTTGAAAAGCCGCTCTAACCTGGTTTTCAACATTATACCAACGCTTATCCTCCGTCTTATAAGCAACGGAGGTTAGCGGATTAGTCGCCCGTAAGCGACGACAAACCTCTAACCTCTAACCTCTAAGAGAGTCTTAGCTTTGAAAAAGCTGTCTTGATCTTGGGAACCGAAGGCAAAGGCCTTACCCTTAACCGTAACAGGGCGCTTAACCAAAAGCGCAGCCTCGATGCGGTCATACTCCAGCTTAAAATCCTCCTCGAGAGAAATACCCTCGGAGGAATCCTGCTGCCTGAACCAACGCGAAGTCGAACCCTGCGCGCGGGTTGACTGAAATTCAGGGAGATATTTAGACAACAAAGCAATCGCTTCCACCCCGCACAGGGCGAGCGATTGAGGCTCCGCCTGCCCAAGCGATTCAGAAACCGAAGCTTGAGATGCCTCCTCTAACTCTGGTTCCACCCGAGTGGATTGGGACAAAGGACCGCCAACAAAGGACGCAGCAGGCGGACCCTCCCATGGTTCAACATAAGTCTCCTCGCCCGGCGGAGCCCCGAGGGCCGCGGGAATAGGAGGCGCATGCGAACCCGACTCGGACAAAGAAGACTCAATCACAAAAGGTTGATTAGTCTCAAAGTCAGACCCCGGAATAGGGACAGAAGCAAGGGTTGAAGTACCCGGTACAAGGGACCAACCCTGATTCTGAGCGAAAGCCCGCATCATGCTGAACATTTCAGCTTGAGAGCAGGGATGTAAGTGGGTAGCAAAAAAAAATCCGGAAAATATTTGACGATCCCAGCGCAGTGATTCAGTCAAGTGTGTCCGAACGTAATTGCTCAAGAATACTCCGTTCGCATCCTTCTCCTGTCCATTTCCAATTCCACTTACCGGTATTCTTGATTCCTATGTCGATTTTCGCTATATTTGCAGTCCTGTCCACTTCCATTTTGATTTTTTATTCCAATAAGAGGCAAAAGAAAATCAGGAAACGAAGTCGAAATGCTATCACAAAGTCGTAAACTATCTGTGCAGCTGCGTGATATGCATGCGATACGCGACGTCGACAGTACACAATATACTGCACAATATCGCTGTGCACGTGTGCTAGCACTAGCTTCGCAATGCGGTCGTCCTGACAATGCATGATCTAGAACGTATAGTCTCATACATCAGTCCATTTTTCCTGTCGCCGCACGTTCAAAATACAAAATCATTACGTGGCTGTTACGCGAATTTTAGTAAAGCGCATGGTTTTACAGTCCATAGCACTTGTCCACACATACTCGTTACCAGGATTTTTATACAAAATTTGTGCTGTGCGTACGAGAACCACTTCACGCTATATTAACATACTTCGTATGAAACAGCCCGTACAAGACTATATTTCATTTGCGAGATTTTTTTTCTGCCACTAGGTTAATGCACACGAAAGTACGATAATGCCTTCAACACATAAACAAGTCACAGAAAAAACCGGAAAAGTTTCTTAAATTAAAAAAAATCCGGAAGTCTTACATCCCTGTTGAGAGAAACTAGCCGGGTTAGCCAGGCCAGACGGGCAAGAGGCCGGCAAAACCTTGCCCCTTTTTGCCTTTTTCTTGGCCTTCTTCTTGGCTGGCTCGACAAGAGTCGTAGCCGAAACCCTTTTCTTAGAGCGCTTATTCGGATTCGTTCAGATCCCCGAAGCCGCTTCGGAAACACGAACCGAACCCTCCGTGGAGGGACGCTCACCTCCCTCAAAGGGAGTAATGCGCTGAGGGTATGAACCCAAAGTCTCGCACAAATTACCCATATTGGCTGATCAAAAAGATGCGATAGCCATGGGCTGGCTGCTGAAAGCACCCAGTGCGGGGGCGGACCGAGATGACTCGGTATGTGTCCCCGTTGACTACTAAAGGCGTGTGAACCCGCTATTGAACCGCTAGGGAGCGGCAATAGGAGAGCACTAGTAGTCACGCACTCAGGTGAAAACACCTGTTGCTCCGAAGAGCGTCCATAATTGTTAGCTCGAGCATTCCCATCAGCTGGCAATGTAGACAGCCCGGGAAGTACTCGTTCCCCCATATGGCATCGGCCGGGGGCTAGGGTTTGAGAACCCAGACCAACATGGACTAAGCCCGTGGGCTGCCCTGCAGTAGTGGGACGCGTCTCCCCTAACGGATTTAAGCGAGTGAACGCTACCGTGCGGGAAACAGCCGCCCTTGGATTCAAGATATCTAAACCCACCCCGAAGCCACGGGCCTCGGAGTTGACATTCCAGATTCAGTTAACGCCACCCGCCCCGAAGCCGCAAGCTCCGAGACTGGCAAACTCTGCAGGGAAACACCACTAGGCAACTTACCCGTAGCCCTCCTCCCTCCCCCATGTACCGAAGTACTCGGGAGAGTTCTGGAGGGCCGAGTCGTCTTGCTAGACGACTCTTCGGAAGAAGCAGGTCTCCGCGACCTAACTGCTTCTTCTTCCGAATTCATAACACTGCAATAAAACAGACAATAAAGTATACTTTCAAATATGAAATACTTTAACTGAATGCAGGTAATAAAACTTAAGTTTATTTGGGAGATACGCACAACAAAAAATTTTCACAGCCAAAAACCGTAAGAACAAACACCGAACCCAAAGGCTCGGTGACAAACGGAAACACCCGCAAACACACAGATATATCTACGTGGGGCTGACCGTGAAAGCGAAAAATAAATGCCAAGAAAAGGAATCAAAAATCCCTTGCAATCAGCAAGAGTGACTACTAAAACACAAAAGTACTATAATCTAAGAGAATATAGGTACCTAAAAGTGCTTTAAAGATGCGAAAAAGCGCGCCTAAAAGATACTAAAAAGACCTGATTTCAGGAGCGCTGTGACTTGACATCCTAACTCGTCGGGGGCGAGCAAGAAAGAGGAAGATGGCCGTGGCGTGTTGACGCGCGTGAGTGGCGAAGGGGACAATAGGATTACAGGGGGTGCGCACAATATTGTGACTCATTTGCGTTAAATTCTCGAAGGGGTCCCGTAGTCAAGACTACTGGCATAATAGGTAGGTATATATGATTTATTGTAGTAAATTTTTGTTTACAAACTGCCGACGAATGACTGCATTTGTTTAGGGTCCAGAAACTTGTTGCTCGACCAATCATATTATTTTTAAGGCGTGAACAATGAGTGAACACGTTTGCGGAAACTTTTCTATACCTTCACTTCTTCACTTCTTCTCGTAAGCTCGTTGTGTTAACTTTGTTTTTACTCGTGAGAGAAGCAAGTCGCCTCATCACACTTTTATACACCCCACTGACACTGTTGGATTATACGTTGGATTTTATTTTATACCTGTGGATCGCAGTTTTACTCTAATGTTATTTTTCGCGGACAAGATAACGCGGCTGTCATCTTTATTTTCTCGGGATTTGTGCAATATCTTGGACTTCACTTTCGCGGTGATATTTTCACGATCGCTAGAGCTCTAGCTAGCTGAGAAACGTTTTTCGCCCTCAACGGACTATCGCTCGCGATTGATCCATACTCGCCCAGCGGAACATTTTGAATTGTTTTCCTTCCTGGATTCATTGCACGGCAACCGTTCTTGGACTAGTCGAGTATCATTTCTATATTAGGATCTGGTGAGTAGATATATACACTTTCTACTTACATAATTCTAATTAGTATTAGTTTGTTACTCTGTTCTCGCACTAGTCGCAGTCGCAATGACGGATTCGCCGCCACACACCACCACCACTCCCTCGCCCGCTTCCCCCGCGGCCTCGCCTAACATCGCCGGTGTCGCCTTGAAGCTTCCACCATATTGGCCCCATGACCCGGCTGTGTGGTTCGCTCAGGTGGAGGCTCAGTTTACCACACGGGGCATCACATCAGAGGCAACGAAATATGCGTATATTGTATCGGCCCTGCAACCTGAGATTGCGCAGGAGGTGAGGGACATACTGATGAATCCTCCGCAGGACACCCCCTACGCCCGGCTGAAAGCGGAGTTGGTCAGGCGAACGTCAGTATCGGAGCAGAAGCGTCTCCAACAGTTGCTGATCCAAGAGGAGCTGGGAGATAGAAAGCCTTCCCAGCTACTCCGCCGAATGGAGCAGCTTCTAGGGTCTGCGAAGATCGACGAGGGGATTTTCAAGCAGCTATTCCTTCAGCGGCTTCCGCACCACGTGCAGGCTATCTTAGCATCTAGCCAGGACGCCATGCCCTTACCCCAGTTAGCTGACCTAGCTGACAGCATCGTCGAGGTAGGATCTGCTGGTTCTGTCTCTGCTATTCGTGCACCCTCGTCTACCTCGGAGTTAGTGCAGCTCAGGGAGCAGGTGGACAGGCTCACGTCTCAAGTCAACTCACTGACCACGCAACTACAACATGACCGTGGCCGTTCTCCATCTAGGCGCCGCTCCAATAGTAACAGACCGCGTAGCAGGAGTCGTAGTGAGAAACATCCGCTCTGCGGGTACCACTTCAAACATGGTGCCAACGCCCGCAAGTGTGCACCACCTTGCAATTTCCAGCAGGATTCCCAGCAGTTCTCCAACTCCCAGGGAAACGACAGAGCCAGCCGGGACTAAATGCGACCGCCCGAGCTGGGACCAAGCAAGGTCGTTTGTTTTATGTCCATGATCGCATCACCGGATTGAAGTTTTTAGTTGACTCACGGGCAGAAGTGAGTGTCATCACACCCTCTGCGGCCGACAAGCGCCAACGTCCACATTCCCCGTTTACTTTACAAGCGGTCAACGAGTCTACTTTTCCAACATATGGGGAATGCTCCATCACCTTAGACTTAGGACTTTTCGCTTTGTTTTTGTGGTCGCGGATCTTCCCACACCCATCATTGGAGCTGATTTCTTGCATGAATTTGGGTTGCTTGTGGATGTTAAGCATCAGAGACTAGTGGACTCTACAACAAAGCTCACTATCAGGGGCATTCGTGCTCCACTTCACACACATGTTGTCAGCTCCATGTTTTCACGCCCATTGGCTACAGGCAGTGATAAGTATGCCGCCATCTTGGAGGAGTACGAGGATATCACTCGCCCTGACTATCGCCTCAAAGCTGTGAAGCATTCAGTTACACATCACATCGAGACGACAGGACCCCCAGTCTCTTCGCGTCCTCGTCGTTTAGCTGCTGATCGACTGGCTATCGCCCGTTCCGAGTTCGAGCACATGCAGGAATTGGGAATTATTAGACCGTCAAGCAGTAATTGGGCATCTCCTCTCCATATGGTTCCTAAGCCTACCCCTGGTGACTGGAGGCCATGTGGGGATTATTGTTCTCTCAACGCGAGAACTGTACCTGATCGCTACCCAGTCCCACATATTCAGGACTTTTCAGCATCATTGCACGGCAAGACGGTCTTTTCGAAGATAGACTTAGTCAAAGCATACCATCAGATTCCTGTTGAGCCCGCGGATATTCCGAAGACGGCACTTACGACACCCTTCGGCCTCTTTGAGTTCACACGGATGCATTTCGGACTCCGTAACGCCGCCCAGTCCTTTCAGCGTCTGATGGATGAGATTGTTAGAGGTTTGCCTTTTGTCCTCGTCTACATCGATGACATGTTAGTTGCCAGTGCATCAGAGGAAGAGCATGAAGAGCATCTGAGGAGTCTCTTTGCTCGCCTTCATGAGTATGGGATTGTCATCAACCCCGCCAAGAGTGTGTTTGGTGTTAGCTCCCTCATCTTCCTAGGGCATCGCATTGACACCAATGGCATTCGCCCCATGGAGAAGCGTGTGGACGAGATCCGTGAATTTGCTCGCCCTTCTTCCCTTCGACAGCTTCGCCGTTTCCTGGGACTAGTCAATTTTTATCGACGATTTGTCCCTAGGGCTGCAGCTATCCTGGCACCACTGACCGACATGCTTCGTGGCCAGCCGAAGCGGTCATCCAAGGACGTCAACTGGACGGAGGACCGCATCACTGCATTCGAGCGTGCTTGTGCACCCTTCCACTGATCTCCAGACTAATTTGATGGTTGATGCATCGGACGTAGCAGTTGGTGGTGTCCTCCAACAGTTTTCTGATGGAATTTGGAAGCCGATCGCATTCCCAGTTCACATCAGACATTCGGCATGTACACGGTGTTCACAACACGGTAGCTGATGCTCTGTCACGACCTCATGTGGATGCTCTTCACACAGCATTCACTCTTGATTTCGATCAGATGGCAGCCGACCAGATGGACGATGAATGGGATGAGGCACTGAAGTCGCCCTCACTGGATTTCAAGCAGGTGCCTAGGCCTTCCAGCAATGGGACTATATGGTGCGATGTCTCTACGGGCCATATGTGACCCGTCACCACAAAACGACCAATAAGTCGCAACGGGAGTTTTCACGTAAACAGCTGAAATAGCCGAGTTGGGATGGAAAAGTCAATTTTTGGATTTCGGTATTTTCTGAAAGTTCAGTTATTAATCTACCATGTGTCAAAATTTGACAGTGAAATACGAACTAGAAATATGTTTTTTCTTTGATTTAAAATGACTATTTTTTTCGGACATCTGAAAAAAATTGTGTCAGCTTGCCGAGATCGAGCCCTCACACGCGATTTTCTGCTTAAAATTGCTGTAGGAAACAGTCGATCGCGAAACTTTGATTTCAATATCCCCCGTAATAATTTTGGTATCGTCAGAAAGCTATGTTTACGCTGCATTCATTCATGAGGTTAATTCATAAACATATTTCCTTATTAACATAAAAAATATGATTGTCCAATACCTAGTCATTTCTCAGGGTATGACGATTTTGCCACGCTATTCGCCGTATCGTTGCTAACCTGTCCCGTTTCGGGCTCTCTGATTGGTCAATTCCCGTAATTCAGCGCGATGTAAACAAGATTTGGCTTTTTCTCTTCGTGGTTCGCTATGCTCTGATCTGCTTCGATATCATTAAAACTAAAAGAACGCTAAATTGTTATTATTTCTTTCCATTTACGTGAATTGGTGAATTATTTTGTTTTAAACAAGCGTATTTGCGTTTTATTAGTAGCTCGAACGGGCGCTTCAAGTGCAAGCATCGAAAGTCAACTCGATGCCTGGATTTCATCGCAGCTGCAGTGGAGGTGGTAGGAGCGGTGCCACGAGTGATGACGCCGCGGTAGCTCGGGCACTGGCCGGTGGCTCGGGCACTGGCCGGTGGACGCCCCATAGACGATGCCAACCTTGCAAATCTCCTCACAGAACATTTTGGAGAGACCGACACAATTCCAGATAACTCTGAGCCTGAGGAATATTCAAGCGATGGAGAGTTGTCTGAATCTACCGTTGCTGATCATGATGAACCCATGGATATTGATGATGACTTTAGTTTGAACTTGTTGTGCCAAACCTCGCAGCTAATGTAATGGGGATACAAGGAGCCACAGCTGCAGCTGGTATGCCTGGACTTGCTGCAGAAGATGATTGGTCTTCACAAGACAACACTGATGAACTGCAAGTCATAGAAGACTTTAAGTGCAAGTGTCGGCAGTCATGTTTGGATCAGTTTGAGCCTACATATACGATGCAATTGAGGGCACAGATGACCGATGGTGGGATGACCTCCAATGAACGAAAAATGTTTATAATGGGAAGAATATCTGCCACAATCCATCGAGGAGAACGAACTCGGTGTTCAAAGAGAGTTGACCAGAGAAATAGACAACGGCCAAGAACAATTTTCATTCTTGATGGAGTGCAGGTGTGCCGGGATACGTTCATGTTTATGCACAAGTAAGTTACACTTGATAACTACATGTATATTCATCTTCTTCTTACGACTTGTCCCCCCTTCCCCCACTTTTATTGGATATGTAATTCAGCAAGTGTATTAACCATTATTCCGTGTGAGGAAAGAGATGAGTTATGATTTACCGGTACATGAATTTTGTATATAAAAAAGTTACATGATGTAGTCAAGTTCAGTATAGGCTAGACAGATTCTTACTTTAAAATCTGACTGACAGACGTATAGACGCTGTGTCAACTTGAGTTCTTTATGACATTTAATGTCTTAGAATGATTTCTTACAAAAGCTTTTGTTTTACGTTGACAAAAATGAATCAACACAAATTTATTTGTCACTTAATTGTGTCTAGAATTAAGCCTTTTTTCAAGCATTTACAGTTTTTATTTTGTTTTTCTGTTAACTAGGATTGGCGATACTCAACTTCGCAGCATCACCCGATGTTACCTAAAGAACGGTGCTGTGCCCCCACAAATGCAGCAGGTGGTCGCAAATCCAACAAGAATGCCCTCACCGAGGCCGATCATTACCGCATGATGACTTTCCTGACAAATTATGCAGACCAACAAGGACTGATGATCCCGGGACGGATAAGTGGAGTGAAGGCCAGTGATCCACGCATCCGACTTCTTCCTTGTAGTGACACAAAGGTGTCAGTGTGGAGAAAGTACAAGGAGGCACTCAGTAAGCAGAATTCTCGCCGCAAAGCTGCAGGTAATGGGCATTTCCAGTTTCAGAAAAAAAATGATACAAGAAATTGCCTGTATTTGATTTAAATCACAATTCATTCTTTTAATCGCAAGTTAAATCAAGTTGCTCATCATGCCAGCCCTTACAAGTACTGATGTATGAAAAACATTCCACAAATTTGATTAAAAAAAAAAAATAACTATACTTTTTTCACGCTGAAGTATATGCACATGCCATTTGTTGAGATTTATCGTAGAAATTATTTAGTATGCATTTGCTTATTACTTTGGTTTCATGTATTAATACAAAATTTACTTTGTTACTTTTATTCTAAATTGATAACTTGAAATGTAGAGATGTTTTCGATCTCTCATTGCTTTTATTGAATATATTTTTTTTGTCATTGATGTCCTAGTACTTTTTAAGTCCAGTTGATGTGCTGGATTATGAAATAAATATCTAATTATTTTTCTCTCTCATTGTCTCTTTCTTTTCAGGATTGTCGCTCTTCCGAATCGTGAAAAAATCCACCTTCATGGGCCTCTGGAAACGGCTTTGTCCTTTCATCATCACCACCCGCCCACGCTCTGATCTCTGCTGGCAGTGCCAGCAAAACAACTCGGCTGTGTACCAGAGCGCCAACCTAAATGAAACGGAAAAGATGGAGCGTCTTCAGAGACAAGAGGAACGTTTTAACACATGTGGCAGCAGAGAGGCATCTCTACAGGGAGATGGTGTCAAGTGCAAAGGCTGCCGTGGAAGAGGGAGACACAGACACAATGCACTACTCATTCGACTTCGCGCAGCAGCTCCACTTTCCCTCAAACCCAGACCAACCTGGCCCAATGTATTTTCTGTGTCCTCGGAAGTGTGGCCTGTTTGGCGTGGCGTGTGATGGCACTGGTATTCAAGTGAACTACCTCATCGATGAAGGGATGACTACGAGTAAGGGTTCTAATTCCGTCATAAGCTATCTACATGACTATTTCGAGAACTTTGGATTGGGGGAGAGCGTTGCCCTGTTGCACTGTGACAATTGTGGAGGTCAAAATAAAAACAAGTTCCTTATGTGGTATTTGGCTTGGAGAACTATGTATGGATTGCATGAGGAGATTTCTGTTCATTTCATGGTTTCAGGACATACGAAATTCCCGATCGTGGCTTTGGACTCGTAAAGCACGTCTACAAGAGAAAGATGGTCAGTAGCCTGGCTGACATCAGCAACATGGTGAAGGAAAGCTCAGTGAGAGGCCTCAACCAACCACGCCTTGTTGGCCTTGAGGATGGGACTGTTATCGTTCAATGCTATGACTGGCAGACATTCTTAGCCCCCCACTTCACTCCACTAGCAGGGATCAAGAAGTACCATCACATGAGGTGTGATTTATTGACTATTATGTTCAGTGCTTGCTATAGTCTGATTAACTAGTGAATATTTTCCAGCAAAATGCACAATTTAATTTTTTTTTTAGCTCATTAGATTAGAGATAAAGATCGTAATGCCTTTAATTATTTTACAGTGCAAACCTATTTTAAAATCATGATTTAAAAAAAAGACAATTTTTTTTTGTCACTCTCCTCGTCCTTTATTTATGGCAAAGGTCAAGTTTTATGCTCTTGTTTGTGGAAATTTTTGTTCTTATCTTATTTTGTTTTCCTTCCATTTTGTTCCTTCCCACTATGCAGATTTCACCATGATCACCCAGGCGTAGCCTTCGTCAAGGTACGTCCAGATGAACAGGAGAAGGAGATCCACCTTCTTCGCTCCCCAACCAGCCATCCACCACGTCAACTTCCTGATCCTGTGGTTCCACCAGGCCTGTCTGCAGCAAGAAAGGAGTACCTCTTCCGCCACATCAGAGAGTTCTGCACTGCACCAACAAGAGATACGGTGTGCCCACCTGTACCTCAGGCGATCGATAGTGACACCAACAGTGATACTGACGCGTGAAATGTCTGTTTCCTGCTACAGAACTTTGGTTCTGCACTGCAACAGTCATAGCTTTCCTTCACCATATTGCTGATGTCGGCCAGGCTACTGACCATCTTCTC
This sequence comes from Heliocidaris erythrogramma, assembly GCA_025617745.1. NCBI lineage: Eukaryota > Metazoa > Echinodermata > Echinoidea > Camarodonta > Echinometridae > Heliocidaris > Heliocidaris erythrogramma. The sequence goes on from CM046867.1 coordinate 41,466,853, forward strand.
TTGTAGACATGCTTTACAAAGTTAGAACTGAAAAACTTGAAAAACATTCAGTGGTTGGAAAGCTCTGGAAATGTTGAGAAGTTTCTTTGTGTACCTCGCCCAGATTTAAGTTCTTTTTATTTTGTTATTTTATTTTGCTCATTTTGCTCATTCTTGTCTATTTTTGTTCCCCAAAACAGAAATCTCATGTGGAAAGTAAAAAAAAGATCATCTGTATGTGCATCGTCTGTCTTTTATTTTATTTATTTGTTTACATTATTCTAATGCGGAATAACTTGTAAGGCCAAGTAAAAAAAAAAAACATGTTTGGCGTCCGGCCTTTGAAAAAAAAAAAGATGGATTGCACCCCCCCCCCCCTTTTTTTCAATATTTAAAGGGGGAAAATGATTTTTGTAACAATCTTTACAAAGAGATTGTTACAAAAATCATTTTCCCCTTTAAAAAAAAAGCAGGCGGGTTCAGAAAAGAACGCATGCAGGGATGCTAAACATAGATGTATTTTTACGACGCCTAAGTTGTATTATTCAGGAGTGTTCACTTTGATTTTTTATGAGGATTTTACAAACGTAAAGGCCAATTATTTTGAAATTCCTGTGCTACATGTATGTGCCTCGTGCTTTCAGTGTAAAGAATAATGATAGTAGTTATGATAATAATTATAATGATGATTATAATTAAATAACAATAACGATAAGTGATGGTAACAATTATAGTAATAATAGTGGTAATTATGATGTTAACGAAAGTTATAAGAATAAAGGTAATGATGGTTGTAAGATTGTTTTATCCACTAATGCCATACTGGTCCAAATAGCTTATTGATATTATTCCTTGTTATGAGTAATTAATGTTCATTAATAATATTTTTTCAATTTTAAAATACATATTTAGGTACACATAAATGTGAGATTAAGTAATGTTACGCACAGACCAAGTGGGATTTAATAATATTGGAATATGATAAAAATGCATTTCAAGCTGAAAGATACTATGATTTTGTAATCATTTTTGTGTACTTGTTCATCCTTTTTCTTCTTGCTCTGTTTTCCTTGTACTCCCTCTCGCTACATCTTCTTTTGTTTTCTTTACGGGCATGTATGTGTGTATGGTCCTTGTAGTTTTGATTGTGTTGACGAAGAAGAGATGTCAGCAAGAGACGAGAGAGAGAAGACAGAGGGAGAGAGAAGAAGACAGAGAATGAAACAGAGAGAATCAAGAGAGAAGACGAGGAGAGAGAGAGAGAGAGATTGAAGAGAGAAGATGGAGAGAGAGGAAGTAACAGAAAGATGGAGACAGCGAGATAGAAAGAAGACAGAAAGAATGAAGATAGAAGACGGAGATATGAAGACAGAGAGAGATGAAGATAGAGTATACAACAAATTGTGAGAGAAATTAATAAATCAGCATTCCTTTCAATATTTTATTGCACTTGTTACTTTTAGGGAAAGTTTACTTGTCATTGGAAAGATAAGAGAGAGGAAGAGAGAAAAAATAAAAAGAAAGATAAAACCTCATAAAACACAGATATACATGATAATTCTTGTTGCTTTTAATTCTTAGAAAAAAAAATATATGAACATACTTTAATAAATAAAAGAACCAATCAAAGTATATTCCCCTAGTTACAATGGACTGTAAAGACCAGTCATCCCCAAAGTAATAATTGTTTTCATCAGTAGACTTGTTTCAAAGTCAGTCATCGGGGAAAAGCTTGCTCCGATTAATCAAATTTAAGCTTTGATTGATTGATTGATTGATTAAAATTTAACGACACTATCAACACAATACGTCATATAAGTGTCTAAACATTAATGTATAAAGTTTCTTAAAGTACAATATTTGTTTAGTGTGTATGTATGAGATCAGTAGGTTTAATTACGAAGTATATTGGGTAAAAATAAGCTAACTACTTTTCTGGGAAAAATTCCCTACTCTTTTCGAACAGAGAAGCAGGTTCTTTAACGTGCAAGTGGTGTGACTCTCCTTTACATGGGACCGACGGCTTAAAGTCTCCTCCGAAAGACTAAAAAATTGAATAAAATTGCCCAAAGGCATAGCTGTGGGAAAAAAGTTCCTAATCTAGAATATAATAAATAGGTTGATTTCTTTAAGAAAATCTATGATGCATAATCGTAGAATTTCGCTAAACAAGGTATTCAGATCAGGGACATTATAAAAATTGTTAAGGATGTGAGCAAATTCAATGCATAAGAATATGTTTAACTGTAAGTGTACAGTCACATGATATACAATGTGGTGGGTCCTCTGCTGCAAGCAAATATGCATGAGTTAAGTGAGAGTGACCAATTCGATTACGGGTCAGCACAATATCTTCCCGCCGTTTGGTTAGCGGGATTGTATTATGATGTCCGATTATCGGTTGATGTTGGTAGAGTTTATTGCCAAGATTTAAATCCCATAATGCTTGCCATTTCGTTCTAATGTAGGTGTTAATCTTTGACTTGAGATCTGTATAAGGTATTTTTATTTCTGTTACATCCATACTGAGGGCTTCTTTTGCTAACAAATCAGCTTTTTCATTTCCCTTAATACCTATATGGCTTGGTATCCAAACGAATACCACCCGTTTACATAGTACACCGAGTTTGTACATAAATTCTAGTAACTGTACAACATAGGGATGTTTAAGGTTTCTACATTGTAAAGCCATTAAACTAGATAGCGAATCCGTAAAAATTACAAAATGTTTAAGGCCATCTTCAAAGCCAACAGTTCGGCACTATATATGGAAGAACTGTCCGGTAGTCTCACTTGTTCGTTTATAGTGCCGCTAATGCAGGCTGATCCAACTTTATTTTGATCTTTTGATCCATCTGTATATATAGCATGACAATTCCTATATTTATGTCTTATTTCTCCAAATTTATCAAGGTAGACCAAATCACTTGTAGAGCCCTTTTTGAATGCTGTTAATGTCATGTCAATTACTGGATCACTGATCACCCAAGGTGGAATATTAGGTGTCAGGAATGGGAAAATGTCAGTTGTACCAATGATTTGCACTAGAGCTTCTTGAATACGTAAGCCAAAAGATTTCACAGAAGATGGTAATTTAAGCTTTGAAACAAATGAGCATAACTTAAAAAGTATATCATGTCAGACCAGGCCTCGAAAGTCAGCAATTTTAGGGGCAGGCAATTTCTGGTTTTGGGGGCAGTCTCTTTCAATATTTTTTTAGGGGCAGCAAGGCAAGTCAGTGGGGCACCAAGGCAAAAAATAAAAAATAAATCAAAAATCGTCGAAATTTTATATATTTTTCATGATCGGGTTAGAAATATTGTGAAGATAATATGGTCTGAAAATCAGATTTTGAAAGCTTTGAATTCGCTCACAGCGAGCGATGAAAGATCGACTTGCAAGATCGACTTGCAAGATCGAACATCCGCGCTCGCACGCCGCTCCATTGAGAACAAAAGCAAAATCGCGGGGAGGTGTGTTGACAGCAGAAATGTCATTTCCCCATAGACAATACACGTAATCCGGTAATACCAGTTCGTTTTGCTTGCGTCAAAAATAACACAAATTTTGCGAGGTCGTGTTTCGGAACTTATTTCATTTGCAAAACGGATTTCATATTTGGATTCATCATCACTCCCTTTATGAACATCGTATTGGAAAGCAATTTTGAAGGTAGTTTCCAGTCTACGAAATTAGAAGAAACTCTTAACCCATTCGCGACAGAGTGACCACATTATGTGGTCTGCCTTGTTTACAAGAAAACTAGAACGTTTGACACTATGAACACGATGACAAAAGAGAGCGGACAAAATATTCAGCTCCTCATTGTACCGGTAGACAAAAGAACATCCCTTCATTGTTATTATGTAAAATAAAGTAGAACAGGTAAATATGCATGTGACACCTGTTCTACATATTTTTACATAATAGCAATGAAGGGATGTTCTTTTGTCTACCAGAACCAGTGTGGAAGGTACAATGAGGAGCTGTATCTTTTGTCCGCTTCTTTGTTTGCCATGTTCATAGTGTGATGACCCCAAACTTCGCCTGCATGCTGCGCTGCCGATGCAGAAATAATTTGGCCAATCAGAACACTCCTTACTTCGTCTCACCAAAAATCTATTTTAGGTTTATGAATTTTAGAAGACCCATTATTGGCCATTTCACTTCAAAACTGTACGAGCCTGCAATGAATATTCATATCTATTGTTCCCGGCCAATGTATCCCAGCAAAACAAGGGATCTTTCGCGCTTGAAGCGCGAAATCGATTACGGTCCTGTCATATGAGCTTTGAGTTAGTTTGTAACTCATTCATGTCTGTTTGAGTGGGTTTCGGAGTTGTAAAATATATACAACTGTATGTATTTTTTTAAATATTCGTGTGGATTTGCAAAATTTGTCTGGTGGCTGAGGCTCGCCGAATGTACGCCAGTGGCAGTAGGCCTATACACTTTGAGTTTGACTTTGTTGTGTGACTGTGATGCATGCCGGATATGGGTGATGACTAAGCATGAGCTGAGTGAGTTAGCTCCTCGCATGCATGTCATTTTGAAGTCGAGATCCAACTTATTTTGTCGTCATTTTTATTTTATCCAAGCCCGATTAAAAAAAAAATTGCAATGTAAAGAAAGAACATGAATACATTTACTAGTAACACTGACATGACTGAACACTGAATACAATTAAATTGCTAACATTTTTTTTTCCTCACCACGCCACGCTCTCTGACATGTCTAATCAAGTTTTCGGGAGGGATGTTTCAATAATAAAATATCTTTTTCAGAAAAAAATTTTCAAGGGTGGGGACACACAAAGTTATGACCTGGATATGGCAAAATCTATTGGGGGAGATGTGCCTCTTGTGATCCCCTTTGAATGGCTACTGCTACTGCTTAGGGGAACCAACCAACCAGTAAAAATATTTATTTCTGCAGTTTCAAGAATAATCAAGTAAGAGCTACAATTTAATTTATTCACCAACGTAAATCTTGTGCTTTGGGGTCATTCAGCATATCAATTTCCACCAGTGTTATTGTTTACATTACCGAGAAAGGGTTGTCGTTGATCATGAGTCACTCTCATTCTTGGTCACTAGGCAACGTTTAGTGGGCTGCAGTAGTTTAGAATTACCAGTCCTGGGTAATACTATATTTATTTTTTGCTTGTATTTTCTGTTGTAATATAAGGTTTCTGGTAGTTCAAACATTCAATTGTTATTATTGCTACATAATATAACACCATTATATTCAACTCCAACACGTTCAATCTGATAATCAAAGAACTATTTTCAAGAATTTCCAAATGAATGACTAGATGACAGACTATTGCACAGCACACTTTCAACAGCACACACACAGGCAAAAATACACGTACACACACTGGCTCTATATACCCCTACTTACGATGAATCACATTCCTCACATACCTCCCTTTCCAATTCCCACGCTATTTTTTCCTTGGGCTAAAAATAACAAAAGCTATGGATAGTTGAGGTCCTTCGCGTAGATATACCATTTTGGGACAGGATGAATGATAAATTGGGGATAAAATCACAGACTCATAAAAGCTTTGAGCAAGGTCAGTTTGCTAATAATATGAAACTTTTCAGATTCTGCATGTATATTACTTCTCTCATTTTGTGACTTTATCCGACTCGATCCCTTACTGCTTGGGGTGTCACTTTTCAACCCCCCTGTACAGAGTCGACGAATCCAAAATCACGTCGTGCATGCCAGCATGAATGACTAGAATAGATGATTCCACTTTGAAATGGGCATGCACTTTCAAGAATGACAGACAAACGGACATAAATACGATAGTTCTGAATATAAAAAGTACATTGTATCACTATTTCAGAACATAACAGATTACTTTCCTAAATGATAGCTTTCATAAAGATTTGGCTTTCTGCATTTTTTATTTATTTTTTATTAGTCGATCTAATTAGGGATTTTTTTATGTGTTTCGCATCATCGCATGCTCAGCTTATACAAGCGACGCACCTTGGATATGTACACATGTGCGTGAGCTGAGAGAAAAGACTGACCGTGCCATCACTGGGTGTGCATGTCAGACTCATATGATCAGTACGTGTATACTGCTCCGAGCGCCCTCTGTCAATCCTCACTGTGTCCGGGACGGGTGAGTTTTCCCGGCTATATGCCCACCAGTACCAGTCAGCTACGTTGCAGCTGGCTGGCGGGCATGCAGAGATCCATCGAGCGATGCAAGCGCAATGACATTATGTACATTTCTTTATGAGTGCGTGTGGACAGGTAATAATGTCATTTTGGTGTAAAAAATTAACTCGTGTAGTGAGTTCCTCAACAAGCTAGTACTAGTATTGTTTGTGTATGTTTCGGGTGAAAGGGCATCACGGCAAAATAAAAAAGGGGCAGCCACAAGTTGCCGTAAGTATCATATTTTTAGAGGGGCATCGCGGCAAGTTGAAGGGGCATTGCGGCAAATTGCCTTTTGCCGACCGGGTAATTCGAGCCCTGTCAGACATTCACATTTTGAATAAAGAAAGAAGTATGTCTATTTGAGGGCTGTGCCAAATTTCAACCCATTCAAATAAGTCCTTCACAGTGGTTGCTATGGGGATTTGATTCAACCTTTTGTGGCACGGACAAAAAGAAACGGATCAACGCTCCTGAATAGTCACTAATCTTTAGAGCCCATTTTCTCCTCTATTCTGTTCATTAGCCTGTCTGACACTTTGATGTTCCAAGTGTGATTTGAAAGGGTTTGCTTGGTCCATATAAATCAAGTTATATATCATTTTAAAGCTTAGAGTATGGGCTTTCAAACATAGTCAAAATTAGAAAAACTTAAATTTCCAACTTATTGGTCGTTTTGTGTTCCACAGAAACACCGTCAGATGGTTTTCGAGGCCTTGCACAACTTATCTCATCCTGGCGTCCGCTCTACCCAATCCATGATTACTTCACGCTTTGTTTGGCCAGGTATAAACAAAGATGTGCGTACATGGGCCCGCTCATGCTTAGCTTGCCAGCGCTCCAAAGTCCATCGTCACATCAAAGCACCCCTTGGAACCTACACTGCACCAGACGTACGGTTCAGTCACATCCATGTGGACTTAGTCGGCCCATTGCCTCCTTCGAGTGGGTATTGTTACCCGCTCACCTGTGTAGATAGTTTCACGAGATGGGCTGAGGCCTTTCCGATCTCTGATATTACAGCTGAGACTGTCGCTAAGACTCTTGTTCGTGAGTGGATTTCTCGGTTCGGTGCACCCTCGACTATCACCACAGTCCGAGGTAGGCAGTTTGAATCACACCTCTTCCACGGACTCACTTCACTTCTTGGAAGCTCCCGCACTCGAACCACTGCATACCACCCTGCGACCAATCATATTATTTTTAAGGCGTGAACAATGAGTGAACACGTTTGCGGAAACTTTTCTATACCTTCACTTCTTCACTTCTTCTCGTAAGCTCGTTGTGTTAACTTCGTTTTTACTTGTGAGAGAAGCAAGTCGCCTCATCACACTTTATACACCCCACTGACACTGTTTGATTATACGTTGGATTTTATTTTATACCTGTGGATTATTATCGCAGTTTTACTCTAGTGTTATTTTTCGCGGACAAGATAACGCGGCTGTCATCTTTATTTTCTCTGGATTTGTGAAATATCTTGGACTACACTTTCGCGGTGATATTTTAACGATCGCTAGAGCTCTAGCTAGCCGAGAAACGTTTTTCGCCCTCAACGGACTATCGCTCGCGATTGATCCATACTCGCCCAGCGGAACATTTTGAATTGTTTTCCTTCCTGGATTCATTGCACAGCAACCGTTCTTGGACTAGTCGAGTATCATTTCTATATTAGGATCTGGTGAGTAGATATATACACTTTCTACTAACATAATTCTAAACCCACATATGGATCTATCAAGTGCGATACAGGTACCTGCAAGAATAGTTTGGGTATACTTTACCAGCTCAGGTTCAAGGTTATAAAAAAAACAAAAAACATTACCATATCCTGTTCCTCATTGAAATCCATCCATGCCAAATTTTAGTACCAAGCAAATGAGTTCAAAATATTGTGGACAATGGAAAAGACATACTGTAGCAGACAAAATGGGCCCCTTGTTTTAGCAATAATTGTGTAAGTGTTTTATACAAACGGGAATAGTGATTTCAATGTAATTTGGGGTCAACCGTAACATTCTGCATAACTTAGCTCTTTTTTCTTCTCTTCATCTACCCCTGCCTAGTATAACGTTTTTCAGTTTCCCTGTTGATTTTTTAGTTCAATATTATTTTTATTTTGTATGTCACTGTATTCAGACATGCCAACCCTGAATTCCAAGAATTAGGAGCAAATGACAAGGCAGAGACTGAAATACAGACATTTCTGAGTTTCCTACATTAATACAGAGAGATTTTTTGCAAAAATAGGGGCACAGTGTTAGAAGTGGCTCTTTCTTTTACCAAAAATCGGGATTGTCTCTGTTAAATAAGGAAAGTTGGCTGGTATGCTGTATTTTATCAAATCTATTTTCAATGTATTTCAATGGATGTGTTTATTTTTTGTAAATTCAATTTGTTTCAGCCTTATAGCTGCTATTTTCAATGTGTTTTTATCAATTAACCATATGACATTCAATTCATTTCAATTCAACTTATTTCAATAGCACATAATTTCAAATTATGCAAAGCTAGTACTGATCAAGGCAGTGGTTGCTGTTAAACATTAGTTTATCCAATTGTTCCCAGTACTTTCCAACCCCTAAAACACAGTTAATGTCTATGGCTTTAATAGGGGTACTTGAACAACCGAAAGTGAAAAAAACTTCAGAACTTTCTAACAGATTAGTAAATGACACTCCCATGTATTTACTAGACCTAAGACAGAGATATTTTCTCCTACTGTTTGATAATCACTATATATTATGAGCAGCATTAAGTTTCATATTGCATTTAATCTCCATATGATGCACCACGCGGTACCCCGGGGTAGCGTTGTACCCCGGGGTACCACGTTGTGTAGCGCCATCTCACGTCCACTAGAGTACAACCCCAGAGATGCAGTGCGTGTACGTAGTCATTCTCAATGCATGTTAACAGTGCAGTGTTATTATGCATGGTGTGCATGCACTGTACTGCTGCTCGTGCTAGCAGCAAGCTAGCCCTCACAAGCGCAGTGGCTATAGCTAGCTCCCGCGGCTTTAGAACTTGATTTTATTTCACTTCTTCCTAAAAAACATCACATCATCATTACTGTATTTTAGCTGTCAAACTTTCAAACTTAGACAATGGTGGAAGGTGATGGTGGATACGGAAATTTACTGTAAGGGAAAGGACGTAAAAGACGGAAGATTTCAAGGACCGAGAAAGTTGAAAGAGCACGATATCTTGCAATACAGAAGTTTTGGGACGAGCAGGCCGCTGATCTGTGTACATGGTAGCGGTTTTTAGGAAGGCGAGTGACGGGGGAGACAAAGAGCAGGCTGATGGTGTTTAATATTATGACCCTGCTGGCCCAAGCCCTCTTTCAAATCGAAGAAACAGAAACCAATAATAGAATAATTACTCACCACAACAATGAATTTGATAAAAATACATGACTTATAGGATTTTTTACAAGAACATTGGACACAACTGAATGTTGAAAAAAATCACACCAAAATAATTTCCCACTTTTTGGTAACCCAGGGTACAGCCCTAAAAAAAAAATTAAATAATTCAACAAAATGGCCGATTTTTATTTGGTACACCGGGGTACCATTTATGTCATCATATAAACAAAAGTAATAAAGCATCTTTATTGTGTGCTGAAATTACAAATGATGTAGAAACAATGATTGTCCCTATACACCCCCACCCAATCTTGCTGAGGATACAGGCATCTGGATCATGATTTCATTATAATTATCTCAAAAAGGAAACAGGAAATCAAATTATCATGAAATGGGGACAAGGGAAAATTTTGAAAAACATTACTAATGTAATACAGACAACCTGCTCTGATTCAAATCACAGTGCCAACAGAGATACATGTATGCTACCTTCCTCATCTAAAACCTTACTTTTTAACTAAAGTTTAACATAAATTTGTAGACGTGTTTAAAAGTAAATGTATCTACTGTAACTGTTAATGTATCTACTGTAACTGTAGGTCTAATGGGAATACCTGCATTGCTTGTGGAGTACAACAACCTTTCCTGATGTGAGTGATTTCAGATGACCTGTTACTTCTTTTTCTCTTCTGCATAATTTCCTCCTCAGAATATCAAAATGTTGACGTACTTCTCGCATCAGTTTTTCCTCCTAAATGAATTGAATTCACAAAAAACATTTGAGTACATGCACTTACCAGTTGTGGCCTATTAATCTGATTTTTATAATGATGGCTTAAATATAAGGTTAAATAATTATAGTAATATATATAGGTACACCAATATCATAAAAATCAAGGACTTGAGATGTTTCTATTTACAGAACTGGGACAAAAGAGGAAACCATACATGAAAAGCTTTCGCGTGTAAGAATTAACATTGGGCAAGAATTCAGACTCTTTGTGTAAAGACTGAAATCATCACTGTATCCCTGGAGATAATTCATGGTCCAATATTGCTAACAAGTCAATAATTGGGTAAGAAACCAGGTATTTCTTGGAAAACAGGATGCTGATCTTACATGTATCTACCCACAGTACATGATAAATATTACATACACACTAGGAAATGTGCTTATTACAATACAGGGCAGCGTTAAACACATTTGCTTTGTTATTCTATCATTAAAAAAAAAGAAATGCTGTACCTACAAGGTGTAGGACATGGCATGTTTCCATTCTATTCTAATCAAATCAAACACCAGAGCAAAAATTCCCTACTCTTGTACCTGCATTTTTTTCTATTATAAATTTCTTTACACTGATTCATGCTATTCACATAAACAGGATATAGGGCAAATTGCAAATTTCCTTCAAGTGTAGCTCATTTTCCTCCCACCCACTATCTCGTTGTTGTTGCAAAAAACAGAAACATAAATCCTTTCCAACCAGGAAATAATCAAGGATACAGGAAGGCTTGTGGCCTGGGAAAATTATTACATGTATTAAACATACATGTAAAAGAAGGAAAAGTGAAACTACAATGTTAAAGGAACTGTTCACAAATTTTATATATCCATTATAACCTTGATGCAGTGAACAAATATTTTCTGACCTAATCATTCAAAGAAAGATTCAAGAATCAAATCATGAGAGATGATTTTTTTACAAGATATTTCCAACAGTTTTTTAATCAATTATCAAAAGAATTCTGTTTCATTTAAGCAGTGTATGTCGTTGCAAATATCCTATGATGACAAAAGTAGTCTACATTTTCCTACTAAAACAAGTGGAGTACTAGTAATTTCTCTGCTTTAAAACTGCTCAAGCGCTATTTACTTTCCCTTACAGTACATAAAATCTGACTTTCTAAAGATCTTCCAAATAGTGGAATACAGAGAGGGTGACATGATGTAGTTGTTTTTTTTTTTTTATGTTTTTCTTCTGCACACAAGGAGTTCATGTTCCCTAATCAAGTATCCATATTTTCTCTTGGATGATTTCGATACAAAAGTATCGGTTGGTAAAAAATGAAACTGAAACAGAAAACCATATTTTTGACCTTTTGACCTGATCCCTGGATACCCACTTTCGTAAACCAGGAAGTTCAAGGAAATCTCAGCGAATATTTCACCTACATGTGGTTATAGTTTGAATAGTGTAGCATGGTCTGGTAAGATAAGGATGTAATGACTCTGGGAAAGGCACTCTTGCACGTGGCCATGAAAAAAAATCATCATTTTTTACAATGAAGGCTATTAATGCAATGAAGGCTATAAGCAAGCTTAGCTGCCTGGGAAGAATTTGCTATTAAAGGTTGACATAAGTGTACATTGCACTTACATAGAATTTATTTATAGAATTTTATTGACTCTTTGACCCCCTCTTGGGGTATGAGAGTACAAACATAAAAGTATAAATAACAATACATGACTTTTGAATACAATTATTTTACAAAGATATTGACATGATGATACAATGTAGAAACAAAAGTTCTATAAAAACAATGTACATGTGTAGAATATAACCAACTAATAAACGCAATGTATTTCTGAGCATAATGCAAGATCAATCTAAACAGATATACCATTCAAATTAATCATCACGAAAAATACCTGTGAAAAACACTCTGTCTTCACACATTTTAAAGCAATTTATATACCGGTTCACATTTTTGTACATGTATATCTGTAAACAATGATAGAACTTTTTTTTAAATTGAAAAATAATAGAGCTGATAAATACAAAAAAGACATGCCCGTATGACAGAGTCTTTCTCAATTTCTACAACTATATTGGTGGGTTTAACCCTAACCCTAACCGTATTGCTATGGGAGAATGGCACATGGCTTACTTACCCTGAGTTGCAAAGTATTAGAGACATTTTGGATTTTTTTCTTTCTTTTTTATTTGAGGTGGAGTGATTGAGACGATTTACTTACCCTGAGTTGGACAGTATTTGAGACATCTTGGATATGTCTCCAAGCAGGCAGCAATGTCTTCTTCTGAGCTAATAAGTCCTCCTGCATTTGATCAAGTATCTGTAAATATAAAATTGTTCATAGCTCATGTCTCTTAATTTAGCATTTTAAAACAGACTACCCTGGTACCTAACACCTATTCTCTAATATGTATTACAATCACCACATTCTTGTTTCACTATGAAAATTACAATGTATTTTCCAGATCAACACATATGCACATGTGACAAATATCATTTGGCTTATTGAGAAATTTGAGAAAAATTCGACACAGAATAAGATAGTTATGAATTTTGAAAATTCTATGGAAATCTCAAATTGGCAACCCCGGGTCATGTGACTGTGATATCCTGAGATGTCATGGATTCACTACTATACTTTCCAATTTGTTTTTGTACATGAAATGCCATTATTTTACATTTTTCTTCACATATCATTTTTATTCCTGTGCTCGAAGTATATTGAGGGTAACATGTTTTTGTACATATCATCTTGTAAAAAATAGGCATAATCTTTCATTAAATTAACCAAAAGAAAAATTATACATGTATTTGTATATTCAAAAAATTATTAAAAGTTATTAATTTTCATTTTTTGTGTATAACATCTTCTTTATTCCTATGCTCCAGGCATTACTAAAGGTGAAATGTTTTGGCATGTCCTCTTGTTTAAACTAACTCTAAACTAACTCTATGTGAACAAAAACAAAATGTAGAGCAGTGAATCCACGACATCACAGGATGTCACAGTCACATGACCCGGAGTTGCCAATTTGAGATTTTCATAGAATTTTACAAATTCGTAACTCTTATTCTTTGTCAGATTTTTCTCACACTTTCACTGATCTATTTCTCTAATTTGTGTGCTTTTGTTTAAAGCAACTTTTTTTTCTCAAGAATGTGTCCCTTTACATAATACTATCATGTATAATTGTAATATGCATATTGAGATTGTCTGCATACCTAGATAAAAGGATAAAAAAAGGAAGAGGAAGAGGAAGGAGAAGAATAAGGAGAAGAAGAAGGAGGAGGAGGAGGAGGAGAAGAAGAAGAAGATCTAGAAGAAGGAGGAGAAGGAAAATAAGAGGAAGAATAAGAAAAAAGGGAAGGAGAAGAAGAAGAAGAGCAGGAGCAATAAGAAGATGGGGAAGGAAAGAAGGAGAGGAAGTAGGAGGAGGAGTAGGAGGAGTAGGAGATAGAGAATGAGAAGAAAAAGGAGAAGAAAAAGGAGAAGGAGAAGGAAAAGGAGGAGGAGAAGGAAAAGGAGGAGGAGAAGGAAAAGGAGGAGGAGGAGAAGGAAAATGAGGAGAAGGAAAAGGAGGAGGAGAAGGAGAAGGAAAAGGAAATTGAATAGGAGGAGGAGGAGAACGAAAAAGAGGAGAACGAAAAGGAGAAGGAAAAGGAGGAGAAGGAGGAGGGGAAGGAGAAGAAGGAAAAGGAGGATGAGAAGAAGGAAAAGGAGGGGAGGAGAAGGAAAAAGAGAAGGAGAAGGAAAAGGAGAAGGAAGAGGAGGAGGAGGAGGAGAAGGAAAAGGAGAAGGAAAAGGAGAAGGAGAAGGAAAAGGAGAAGAAGGGGAAGGAGAAGAAGGGGAAGGAGAAGAAGGGGAAGGAGGAGAAGGAAAAGGAAAAGGATACGAAGGAGAAAGTGAAGAGGGGGAAGAAGGAAAAGGAGGAGAAGGAAAAGGAAGAAGAGGAGAAGGAGGAGAAGGAAAAGGAGGAGAGGGAAAAGGAGAAGGGGAAGGAGAAGAAGGAGAAGAAGGAAAAGGAGAAGAAGGAAAGGAGGAGAGGGAGAATAAGAATTGCTTTATTTATAACAATTGTAAGGGATACCCAAGGTGCCCACACAGTATTACTATCACCCAGGATCTAGCTGAGCTCAAATCATTTTATAGCAGTTTTCTGATATTAAAAAGATGAGTTGTAAGGATTTTCTTAAAGATTTGGTATCAAATATGAACTTTTTGTCCCTAAGGCTTTCACTATTCTGCTTCTCTGATTTTCCTGAAGGGTTAATTCTCATTTAAAGGGTTGCCAAATTTTGATCAAAGTCATGATGATTTAATCATATATATAGGCCTACAGTGTAGAAATACATACATGTACTGTACAACAGATTTCTAAGCTTAATTTTCCTTTAATGTACAAAAAAGTGGACAAAACAGGATATACCCTTTGAGCAAAAAATTTACCCTCTTCCGCAGGAAGAGCCTAATTTGTGGGGAATTCCAGAGATACAATGAATGGAATGAATTATAACGCTTATCATGTGAGTATACATTGTATGTACCACTTCACCTTAACTTACATTACATGCATTACATGTTTTTGTACATATCATCTTGTAAAAAATAGGCATAATCTTTCATTAAATTAACCAAAAGAAAAATTATATTTGTATATTCAAAAAATTATTAAAAGTTATTAATTTTCATTTTTTGTGTATAACATCTTCTTTATTCCTATGCTCCAGGCATTACTAAAGGTGAAATGTTTTGGCATGTCCTCTTGTTTAAACTAACTCTAAACTAACTCTATGTGAACAAAAACAACATCACAGGATGTCAGTCACATGACCCGGATTTGCCAATTTGAGATTTTCATAGAATCTTACAAATTTGTAACTCTTATTCTTTGTCAGATTTTTCTCACACTTTCACTGATCTATTTCTCTAATTTGTGTGCTTTTGTTTAAAGCAACTTTTTTTCTCAAGAATGTGTCCCTTTACATAATACTATCATGTATAATTGTAATATGCATATTGAGATTGTCTGCATACTTAGATAAAAGGATAAAAAAAGGAAGAGGAAGAGGAAGGAGAAGAATAAGGAGAAGAAGAAGAAGGAGGAGGAGGAGGAGAAGAAGAAGAAGATCTAGAAGAAGGAGGAGAAGGAAAATAAGAGAAGAATAAGAAAAAAGGGAAGGAGAAGAAGAAGAGCAGGAGCAAGAAGAAGATGGGGAAGGAAAGAAGGAGAGGAAGTAGGAGTAGGAGATAGAGAATGAGAAGAAAAAGGAGAAGGAGAAGGAAAAGGAGGAGGAGAAGGTAAAGGAGGAGGAGGAGAAGGTAAAGGAGGAGGAGGAGAAGGAAAAGGAAGAGGAGAAGGAGAAGTTAAAGGAAATGGAATAGGAGGAGGAGAACGAAAAGGAGGAGGAGAAGAAGGAAAAGGAGGGGGAGGAGAAGGAAAAGGAGAAGGAGAAGGAAAAGGAGAAGGAAGAGGAGGCGAAGGAGGAGGAGGAGAAGGAAAAGGAGTAGGAAAAGAAGGAGAAGGAGAAGGAAAAGGAGAAGGAGAAGGAAAAGGAGAAGAAAGGGAAGGAGGAGAAGGAAAAGGAGAAGGAAAAGGAGAAGGAAAAGGAGTAGGAAAAGAAGGAGAAAGTGAAGAGGGGGAAGAAGGAAAAGGAGGAGAAGAAGGAAAAGGAGGAGAAGAAGGAAAAGGAGGGGGAGGAGAAGGAAAAGGAGAAGGAGAAGGAAAAGGAGAAGGAAGAGGAGGAGAAGGAGGAGGAGGAGAAGGAAAAGGAGTAGGAAAAGAAGAAGGAGAAGGAAAAGGAGAAGGGAAGGAGGAGAAGGAAAAGGAGAAGGAAAAGGAAAAGGAGAAGGAAAAGGAAAAGGAGACGAAGTAGAAAGTGAAGAGGGGGAAGAAGGAAAAGGAGGAGAAGGAAAAGGAGGAGAAGGAAAAGGAGGAGGAGGAGAAGGAGAAGGAAAAGGAGAAGGGGAAGGAGAAGAAGGAAAAGGAGAAGAAGGAAAAGGAGAAGAAGGAAAAGAAGGAAAAGGAGAAGAAGGAAAAGGAGGAGAGGGAGAATAAGAATTGCTTTATTTATAACAATTGTAAGGGATACCCAAGGTGCCCACACAGTATTACTATCACCCAGGCTCTAGCTGAGCTCAAATCATTTTATAGCAGTTTTCTGATATTAAAAAGATGAGTTGTAAGGATTTTCTTAAAGATTTGGTATCAAATATGAACTTTTTGTCCCTAAGGCTTTCACTATTCTGCTTCTCTGATTTTCATGAAGGGTTAATTCTCATTTAAAGGGTTGCCAAATTTTGATCAAAGTCATGATGATTTAATCATATATAGGCCTACAGTGTAGAAATACATACATGTACTGTACAACAGATTTCTAAGCTTAATTTTCCTTTAATGTACAAAAAAGTGGACAAAACAGGATATACCCTTTGAGCAAAAAATTTACCCTCTTCCGCAGGAAGAGCCTAATTTGTGGGGAATCCCAGAGATACAATGAATGGAATGAATTATAACGCTTATCATGTGAGTATACATTTTATGTACCACTTCACCTTAACTTACATTACATGCAGATTCATGTGCTATAGTTTCTACAGTTACACAAGGTACAGTAACTATTAAACATGAACAGAGTACTTTGGGGAGTTTGGAGGAAATTCATCTTAATAATAATAATAATAATAATACATAATAAAAATGCATGTCTCTATGCGCTGAGAAATGAGAAAGTATTAAGAATGAAAATGGATAGGGTTCACTGGCAAATACTCTAAGTGTTAAATAAATATTGTTTGAGGGAAATTTTAAACTTATCTAAGTTACTTTGATACCTCATGGAATCGGGAAGTGCATTCCATAGAGTAGCGGAGGCATGTGCAAAAGTCCGTTCACCATATGACTTAGTTGAAATGGGAGGAACAATGAATAACGCTTTTGAGCTTGATCGCAGTGATCGGGAAGGACGGTAGTATGATAATAAGTCAATTAAATAGGAAGGGGCAATCTTGTAAAAACATTCATGTGCAAAAACTAAAACTTTAAATCTGATACGGGAATGGACAAGAAGCCAATGTAGATTTCGTAGAACAGGAGTGATAGCTTCATATTTCCGGGTTCGTGTTACCAATCTCGCAGCTGAATTTTGAATAATCTGCAATTTTCTGATTTGTCGGTGTGGTAGTCCTAAAAGAAGGCTATTGCAAAAATCAATGGGGCATAAAACAAAGGCATGGATTAGTTTTTCAGTGGTGGGTCTGTCCAAGAACTCACAGAGTTTTCCTATCTTATATAAAGCATATGAGGCAGCACGACATTTTTGAGATATAAAATTCTCAAATGTCAAATGATTATCAAAGATCACTCCTAGGTTTCTACAACATCTGTTTGCATGTATAGAGATTCCATCAAGTTCTAAAGTCTGAATTACTTCTGTATCTGTATGTGTAGAAACCTTGTTTTCCCACTGTTGAGTTTAAGGCAATTTAAGGCAATCACTTTCACTTCGTATTGAATTCAGCAATGAACATTCAGTTCCTCAAACTTTAAAATAAGAGGTGAATGGGAACAATGGCTGAATGTGGATGAAAATAAGAAAAGTTATTTAACATAATTTCAGTTTTAAAAAAAATACTGTTTCTAATCAACCGTTTCACAGTACACCTGCATTGGAGAAAAGCCCAGCATCTACGAAGAATCTACAAACATGGTTTACCGGTACATGCTCATGTAACTCAGGATTAAACATATTTTACATTGTCTTCTGACTATGGCAAATGATGTTTGACCTCAAAGGCTCAAACCCTATGTCCTATCACTAAACAGCAGAGAAAATTTTAAAAATCTGCAATATTCAATGAAAGGGCAATATGATCACTAGAGTCATGACACAAATGTACTGGAAGAACAGAAACCTAAATGATTCAGCACTCAAAAGGCAGAAGAGCTACTGAAATAGCTCTAAAGGCCCTCCTTGAAGCCCCTGTATACTTCTTCTTGAGGACATGCATTTTCCTTCTTTGTGGCAAAATATTTTGACAAAAATCCTAAAAGGGCCCACAGAGGGAAAAAAATTATTTGAGAGTTGTGTAATATTAGATAAGGGCAATTCCATGAAAAATGTTCACTTTAGTAAAAAAATGAAGTTTGCAATTGCACTTAAACTCTCAAATATTCTTGAAAAGTAATGTATAAATGTTCATTTTCCAATAGACAAATCATTAAACTGACAAATTTTCGTATTTTTTTCCACCAGTGAAAATCTAATATGATGTATCGCAATAACACAAAAATGTGGCTATTTTTGAAGAGTTTATTCTTCCTGTCTCTAATGAAGGCCTAAAATCTACTGGAGGTCTCCTTCAACTTTTAAACAGTAGTTCAGTGTACATATCAACAGAAAATCACAATGAATGTTTATATCATTCATCAATTTTCGAGGCATTGATCCTCAAAATTGTGTGATTTCTTTATCATTAGAAGTGTCATGTCCGTTACGTTTTTCACTTAAAGTTTTCATAGCCAACAGGAAATTTGTATTTGGTTACTGTAAATTCAGTTTCTATGTTAGAACTAAATCCCCTTACATGTGTAGCAACCATTTTTCCTTACCACTGTCAGTTTTCAAGCAAATGGCGTAACGGACATGACACTTTGCGTAACGGACATGACACTTTATATACGACAAGTGGCAGAAACCACATTGTGGGCTCCATTTAATAGATTGATTATTATTTTCAATTGCTTGAGGATAGTGGGATGTTTCTAGATACTAGTGGCTCATAAATATAAATCTGCTTGTTATATTTAAGACACAACAAGAAGCAGATTTTCCAGTTTACCCATGGAAGTCTGTAGATTTCAGATGATCTTGCTAGCCCTGTTATGTAATCCCATTCCAACATCTTGATCATGATTGATGACCAACATGCAGCAGCAGGTATGTCCCTGTTTATTTACATAGTGGATTACTGAAGCCAAGACAATGCAGTTCCACTATTGGCCATCTCCCTAGCACTTTTCCATGATAACTTAGACCTCATTTCATAATGACACTGGTTTTGTGGAACTGCTTTAGTGCATGTTGCAGATACATGTAGTTAACTTTCTTTCTTTAAAACTGATGTGAATCATTCAGGACATTTTCATGATATGTTCAAACTTTTGATCAGGTCTGGTTCATTAAGTTTTCTTTGCCTCAAAGCTTGAGACGTGCTCTACTTTGTTGTATGTTGTTGTGGTACTCTAAGCATTATATTCCATGCATTGTAGTATAGTTGTTAGATCACTAAAACCTGCAAAAAAGAACTTAGATGTGTTACTATTTAACATTTGGTAGTAGTACTGAGCTGTTAGTTTGTCTTTTTTATGCCAAATGTTTTTTTCAAAGAAAGAAGTGAAGATATGGTTCACTTCACAAGGGTGTCATGTCCGTTACGCTAGCATATTAATACTATCTGAGAAATATTAGCCTATAAAGGAGAAAACACCATAGCATCAACTAATAATTTGTTCTGTTTTGGTATGGAGGGTAGTATTAACTAAAATGTATCATAAATTGTAGCTAGCTGGTGCAGAAGCAAGTTTGCTTTATTTTTTATATCTTGTGTAAACATTGAAAAACCAACCCTTCTAAAATTACAGAAATATATGAGATAGTACAGAATACCAGTTATGATGTGTGTCCCTATCTTTCAACCTTACTATATGAACAATAAAATATCTGCCATATCTCGTAATAAAACAAATATGTCCGCTCACAAAAAGTGGACAAAACTGTCATGTCCGTTACGCTCAATGCGTCATGTCCGTTACGCTACATTCTGAGCTATAAAGAAAGGGTTCTAGGACTCCTAGCCCCTGGACAACCACCCCCGGATAACCACCCCTAGGATAACCACCCTCTAGGATAACCACCCTCTAGGACAACTACCTCCTAGGACAACCACCCTCTAGGACGACTACCCCCGGACAACCACCCCCTAGGACAACTACGTGGGGTAGTTGTCCCTGGGGGTAGTTGTCCGGGGGGTAGTTGTCCGGGGGGTAGTTGTCCCTGGGGGTAGTTGTCCGGGGGGTAGTTGTCCGGGGGGTAGTTGTCCGGGGGGTAGTTGTCCGGGGGGTAGTTGTCCGGGGGGTAGTTGTCCGGCGGGTAGTTGTCCGGCGGGTAGTTGTCCGGGGGGTAGTTATCCGGGGGGTAGTTATCAGGGGGGTAGTTGTCCTAGAGGATGGTTGTCCTAGGGGGTAGTTGTCTGGGGGGTAGTTATCCGGGGGGGTACTTGTCCTAGGGGGGTAGTCGTCCTAGAGGGTGGTTCTTCTTGAAAACAGGAATAAAACCTGACATATGTACATGTAGCCTGTAATCAGGTCGTCTTCCTATGGTGATACATACTAGCATCAAGTTTGAAGTTCATACTTCAAAGGGTTCTTGAGATATCACAAGGAGATAACACAAGAAATTTTAGATTGTGACCTCCATGACCTTTGACCTTTGACCTACAATACCCCAAAATCTAATCAGATCAACTTCCTATGGTAATACATACTACCACCAAATTTGAAGTTCATACCTTAAAGGGTTTGTGAGATATCGCAAGAACAAGAATAACACCTGAAATTTATATATTGACCTCTATGACCTTTGACCTTTGACCTCCATACCCCAAAAGTGAATCAGATCGTTTTCCTATGGTGATACATACTAACACCAAGTTTGAAGTTCTTACCTTAAATGGTTCTTGAGATATCGCGTTAACAAGGCTAACACCTGAAATTTCAGAAATTGGCCTCTGTGACCTTGACCTTTGGCCTACGTACCCCAAAATCTAATCAGATCGTCTTCCTATGGTGATATATACTAACACCAAGTTTGAAGTTCATACCTCATGTGGTTCTTGAGTTATCGCTAGAACGAGAAAGCGGGACGGAGGGACGGACGGACGGACAGACGGACGGACAACCCGAAGACATAATATTAAAATGACATTGGAAAGACTCCTTTGAAAGCATTTTGATTTCTGATAATGACCGATCAGAAATTCTGATTAAACAGTAACTCATTACAATGAATTTCCAAGACTATAAATAAATCTGGCAAATCATTATGGTTACATAGTAATGCTGAGTAATAAGCAATGAAACAGGAGAAAAGCGATCTAGTCCTTCCAACGCACATGCATAAAACGCTTTGTCATAAGTAAACATTCAGGGAATGTGATTTCCAGCATGTTCTCCTTCATTTCTTAATATTTCATTTGTTTTTTTTTTATATAAAGTACATTTATAAATATTTTGCTGGTCTAAATCAGCCACATACGGTGACATACCACATGATTAACAATTCAGAATACTTTGAATAAGTTTCTCTCAAGAATGAAAAGCAACTACAAATTTATTTTAAATGGCAAAAAAATAAAGTATTGAACTGACCTCTCTGTTCTTTGAAGCGACCTGGCTTACAAGCTGACATTCATGTCCTTTATGAGGTCCATATACTTGACAGTATATACAGATAACCATGCTGTCTGTCAAACAATACACCTTCTTAGGCTCATTGTCATGTTCATTGCATAGCAGCATCTATACATAATTAGTAACAACAAAAGAAGCAGATTAATAACAGGCAAGAAAACAAAACAAAAAATGGGCTCTCATAAATCTCAGGTGGCCCTCCTGAGGATCTGAAAGAGGATACCGCTGGTCACTTTTTCCATGCTTTCTTTGAAATGGGTAATAGAGGGAAATTGTAATTCCGCCCCCCCCCCCCCCCCCATCTGCCTAGATGTAATCAAGTGTTTGAAAAGATTCTAGGACAACTACATGTATCCCCCTGGAAAATTACCCCAGAGAAACCAACCCCAGGGACATCAAACCGGAGGAAACCAACCCCCAGGACAATTACCCCCCCCCCCCAGGCAATTACTGGTGTGGAGGGGGGGGGGGGGGAATCATATTTGGAGTAACTGTCCTGGAGGGGTTATCATCCGGGGGGGGGGGGGGGTAGTTGTCTGGATACGTTTGGACCACTTGACTATTACCGCGATTATACTGCGGCCTAAATATAGGGCGCTCCTGGACCGCCCAAACTTAGACCAGCCCAAATTCATTGATACTGCCATTTACGACCAATCAGCTTGCCGTGTATGCATGCCAGACGGACCCAAGTTGCCACGGTAACTGTTAACCCCCCCCCCCCCCCTCACACACACACACACGTTCATTCCAAACCCGCGACATACATTGTATGATGCAGCTAGCTAGCTGCATCATCTTTTGCCATATTTTGGGTTTTTTAATTTGTAGATCTCATCTAACTTTCACTCATCTGTTTCTCTCATTTTTCCGCTTCAAGACCTCTATTGTTTGAAATTTCCTACATGCAATTCAAAGGTGAATTTTTGAAAAAAGGGTGATTTTATAACTGAAATGAGTTTAACTGTTGTCAATATTTTGTAATTGCTCAAAAAATGGTTTCAATCTTTTGATAGTAACTGACCTGATTAGTGGCTAAAGATGAGCTACGAAGCACTTCTTCCAAGCCTTCCAATATGTCAAGAACAGCAAAATTCTTGGCCAGCTTCTGAACATTATTGACTAGTCCAGGTATTGAAGTATCAGTCTTACAAGTCGGACAACAGATTTTACCTTGAAAAAACTTGCCAACCAGCTTACCCAGACAAGCTAAAATGGCAATCAAAAAAAATGTTCAGGTATTGCAAAATATGATTTGTTTGGATAGAAAATATCTGGGTGCCGTTGCATAAAACTTACTATTATAGTAACTTTGCTATTATAGTAACTTTTCATGGAATACTGGATTTTGATTGGCTCTTGAGCAACGTTACCATGGTAGTTACCATTGATAGCAAAGTTACTATAATAGTAAGTCTTTATGCAATGGCACCCTGCTCTTCCATCACTGCGAAAAAACCTACTTTGGTGCTTTACTAGCTAAATTCAAAGTAGCATTTATTTGTTTAACAAATAAACTTCTGTTCCAAAAACATAATGAAATGATAACATACCAAAATTGTTGGTATAAAAAGTACAGGAAACTGACATTTAAGAGACAAGTAGAGAGAGAGAGATGTATTCAATAAAGGAAAATATATGAGGGCATATGGGTAGAGGGAGGGAAGGTAAGAGAGAATGCTGAGAAAGGGAGAGTGAAAGGTAGAGAGAGAGAGAGAGAGAGAAAGCATATATTCATACAAAGTCTTTGACTAATTTCTTGGATGTGAATACTTGAGCCTTGTAATCTGTGGAACTTTTGCTCCATAACGAAAGTGCTCTCATTCATGATTGTTTGGGGATTTGTGGGATCACTAACCTATTTTGTTTATTGTTTGATACATGTACATTGTTTGATACATGTACATGTTGTTCGTTAATGCAATGTGATATTATATGGTCAGTTTATTCAAAACCTTCAAAATAAAGGATATCAAAATAAAGGATATACATACCTGTGCAATATGTATGTCCACAGGAGAGTATCCTAGGAACATGTTCACCATCCCTTGAGAACGCATGGTAACACACATTACACTGTCTCCCACGGTGGTCTTCTAAGCTCAGGGAATCCATTGATGCGTGCCTGTTACAACATCACCTTCACAGGTCTAAATGTATTCAGAAATATAACGACATATATATGCGACCAGTCACCACAAAAGCACCAAAGAGTCACGCACTGTATGATTTTCAGTTAGAGCTCAATAAAGGTGACTTCGGTCAGCATGGTCAAATTTAAGTTTTTGGTATTTCCTGAAAGAGTATACTTTTTTTCGAAGTAACATAAAATTTTCAGAGCACCAAACAATCTAATAGTGGCATTTTTTACAGTTTTATAGCAGCAGTAGACCTACTGTATGTTTGTCTTCTCTTTTGTTATATAAGTTGTCCTTTTTTGAACGACCCTGACAACTTGTGTCATTTTGATCTCCCATAACTTCAAAACACGAGTAAACTCTTGCATTGATACTTATCCACATTGATGAGCAGGATATATGCTTAATTTAGTATGAAAGGTTTAATAGAGCCAGAAGAGCATCAACCCTACATGTATGTTAAAAGGTAGCCTTAAGCACATGACATGATATGATTTGAGTATCATACATTTTTCAAAGACCCTGAGTCTCATTAGCTGGGGTTCAATTGATAAAGACGTGTGGCTGTTTACACTGCCACAAAACTAGGCAGTGTATGTTGCCACACACGTTGTCACTCAAAGGCACATTACTTTACTTTGTGTGTACACTCGGACACCATGAAGCTACAAACCAATGGTTTGTAGCTTCATGGTCATACACCTCAGCACTTTCAAACACCACTGTACAAAAGTCATAAACATTCACTCAAAATTGGCATTTGATAACCAGAATAAAAAGCCTCTAATTACATGTTAATTGACCTCTTTGACATTTGACCTTACAGCTTATAACCCAAGTCTGATCACTTTATCTCCTCCTAGTCATGAATACAAAATAGTTGGGATATGGTGATAACAAAGGTAAAAAAAATATTAATTTCAAATACACCTGTATAATGACCTCTATGACCTGTCACCTTCGACCTACATGAACAAAAATCTTATCAGTTCGTCTCATTATGGTGATGCATACTAGTTTGTAGTTTGAAGTTAATGGATCAAATGCTTCTTGAAATACATGTATCACGATAAGGCTAAAACCGGCAATTTCAGAATTGACCTCTATGACCTCTGACCTACGTATCCCAAAATCTAATCAGATTGTATTTCTATGTTCATAACATACTAGTACCAAATTTGAAGTTCATACCTCAAATGGTTCTTGAGATATTGCGTTAACAAGGCTAACACCTGCAATTTCAGAAATTGACCTGTGACCTGTGACCTACATATCCCATACTCTAATCAAATCCTCTTCTTATGGTGATACATACTAGCAACAAATTTAAAGTTCATACCTCAAATGGTTCTTGAGTTATCGCGAGAACGAGGCTAACACCTGAAATTTCAGAAATTGGCCTCTGTGACATTGACCTTTGACCTACGTACCCCAAAATCTAATCAGATCGTTTTCCTATGTTTCAGTTTGAAGTTCATACCCCATGTGGTTCTTGAGTTATCGCTAGAACGAGAAAGCAGGACGGACGGACGGACGGACGGACGGACAACCCGAAAACATACATGTAATGCCTCCGGCACCACCTTCGGTGGGTGGAGGCATAAAAAAAAAGTATTTGAAAATATATGTACAGAAATGGTTGTGCCGCAAATTTGTCCATCTATACATGTCCGTGAAGGCTAAAAAAAAATTTTTTTAAAAATAAAAACAAAAACCACGCTGAGCTTTTTAACAAGATACAGAGCTACAGTGCATCCCAGAAAAAAGTAAACAGTTGGAACAAGATGAATGCGACTGCGTCTCCTATATGCCTCCACCTAAATTCAGTTGATGGCTCAAACTCTTCTAGAAATATTTGATAACGAGGCTAAAAACCACTAATTTCATGTAATTTTATGTAAATTGACCTCTGTGACCTCTGACCTTTGACCTACTTACCCCAAAATCTAATCAGTTCATCTTTCTATGGGTATGCATACTGGTACCAAGTTTGAAGTTCTCACCTCAGATAGTTCTTGAGATATCGCGGTAACGGTGCTAAAAACCACTAATTCCATGTAATTTCATGTAAATTGACCTCTGTGACCTTTGAACTTTGACCTACCTACCCCAAAATCTAATCAGTTCCTCTTTCTATTGGGATACATACTGGTACCAAGTTTGAAGTTCTTACCTCAAATAGTTCTTGAGATATCGCGGTAACGGTGCTAAAAACCACTAATTCCATGTAATTTCATGTAAATTGACCTCTGTGACCTTTGAACTTTGACCTACCTACCCCAAAATCTAATCAGTTCCTCTTTCTATGGGGATACATACTGGTACCAAGTTTGAAGTTCTTACCTCAAATAGTTCTTCAGAAATCGTGGTAACGGTGCTAAAAACCAAGAATTTCATGTAATTTCATGTAAATTGACCTCTGTGACCTCTGAAATTTGACCTACCTACCCCAAAATCTAATCAGTTCCTCTTTCTATGGGGATACATACTGGTACCAAGTTTGAAGTTCTCACCTCAAACAGTTCTTGAGATATCGCGGTAACGGTGCTAAAAACCAAGAATTTCATGTAATTTCATGTAAATTGACCTCTGTGACCTCTGACCTTTGACCTCCTTACCCCAAAATCTAATCAGTTCATCTTTCTATGGGGATACATACTGGTACCAAGATTGAGGTTCCTACCTCAAATGATTCTTCAGATATCGCGGTAACGAGAAGTGGGACGGACGCACGGACGCACGGACGCGCGGACGGACGGACAACCCAAAAACATAATGCCTCCGGCACCCACCTTCGGTGGGCGGAGGCATAAAAATTATCCCCAAATAAATGTTTCAAAATATTTTAAGGGCATTTTTATACCAGTGGATAGCTTAGGGTTTCTTCTATCAAATGACATCAAAATATCTCACAATATTTAATGCTTGAGTGAGTAAAGGCCAATAATGAGAAAGGGTGAAAAATCCCGTTTTGACAAGAACTGATATTGGCTCTGGCTGTATCAGCCGAGCTGAGAGTCGTGTAAAGGCTTAGACATTTCCATATTCTGATCAATTAAAGACAATTCATGCAAACAAGGCTATGTTCTCCGTATATCCTTACACATCCCATCAATATTTTATGCTTGAGTTAGTAATTAACTAATTTGCTGGGTGTTTCAATATGTTACTTTTGGTGAGTCTTTTAATTTCATCTGGCTTGCTTACTCAACCATAAAGTTTTGACGGGATATATCAGGAAATAGAATGAACAAAGTCTTTTCTTTCATAAATAGTCTTTCAATGATCAGAATATAAAATTTCAAAGTCTTTTCATTAAGCCCGAGTCGAATCGATTGGTTAGCCGGTGTTCGATCGAAGACATCGAATCCCGATTTCGTTTTGGCAAAACCGGTGCATCAATTTGTAGTCCGCCAGATTTTTGACTACCGTAGCAACCATGAAAAAAGCAAATAAAAAAAAGAAACTCCGTAACGTACAGCATATATACTAGCAGAGAACGTGAACGCGACTTCAAACTGTTGGCTAACTTTCGCTAATTCGCTCGCGGAGGACATCGCGCTTTACCTGTGCTTTCTCTATGGAAATTTTGTTTTGTCGTTACGAACTGAAGTTTACAATAATATTCTTGCACTCTCTCTGCATTGTCAATTTGACAATTGTATAATTGAACATGATAAATACGGGCATGAGTACGAGTGTTCCTACTTAATTCGCAATAACTATATCACACTCTCATCAAATTGGCAATTACTTCTTGGAAATGATCTGAAGCTGAATGAAGTCTTATGAGCATCGAACAAACGTGTTCCATTCAGCTCTCCAAAGACAAAGTAATATTATTAATTCTTTGAATTTGAATCATTGTCGGATGTGTCGACAATGAGCATCGCTTCGTGCGACACTAGAGTGATATTTTGGCTAGCCTGACAGACTAGAAACTTAACATTTTGGCTAGTCTGTCATGATTTTTACTAGCCATTGGCTAGCGGTCTATCGTTAATGTCGAGCAGCGAGAGCCCCATACATATGCCCGCGATGCCAGTGGACCGGTCACCGGTGCATGGTGCATGCACTGCGTGCAACTGTGTGCAACTCTGTTTTCACCGCCCATCATTTATCAATGCACCGGTATTCGACCGAATCAAAGCCGTCGAATCCCGGATTATGAAATATTCGATATGACTCAGGCTTACTTTTCAGGACTATCAACTTGGCTCATACCAGCCAGAACAACAACAAACATTTGTCAAGAATGGATTTTGCACCATTTCACAAAAGTGGCTCTTGCTCACTCAAGCATAAAATATTGTGAGATATTTAAGCATGACTTCATAGAAGAGATCATAACCTAACCATAGGTATGAAATTTTCCTGAAAATATTTTGAAATATTTCATTCGGGGAGATTTTTCCAACTGCCAATTTCAAACGGTTCTCAACTTTGTTGATACCATCCAGAACAAATACCAATTCTGAATGTCAAGTCTGAATTTTGCACCCTTTCACAAAAGTGGTTGAAAATGACTCAGGCATAATAACTAGTCAGATTTTGTTGTGTTTTATTGTATAGGAGGGATCCTCAGCTACATGTATCTACAAGAATTAAAATATACTGAAAATATTCAAAAATATCTAATTGGGCTTTGGGGTGACTTTTCCCAACTGTTTACTTTTGGGGGGAACGCACTGTATATATATAATGTATGAATAAAACTTTAAATACGAATACAAGAAACGAATTTGAAAATTGTCATGGACCGACACTAACTTTGTCCCAGACGGACAATGCAATATACTGAAATGGTAAATGCTGTGAGATTTCAAATTCAATTAGTTGTTTAGTTTACTGG
The DNA here is from genome assembly GCA_025617745.1 of Heliocidaris erythrogramma. Classification (NCBI taxonomy): domain Eukaryota; kingdom Metazoa; phylum Echinodermata; class Echinoidea; order Camarodonta; family Echinometridae; genus Heliocidaris; species Heliocidaris erythrogramma. The sequence continues at coordinate 41,495,600 of CM046867.1, forward strand.
TTCATGGAACATATTTCATCCAAAAATAAAGTGCATGTACATGTATATCATGCCTTCATGGTATTGTGATCCCCCATATGAATGCAAAAAATTAACCCCACATGCACCCCACCCAATTTTTTATTTTCAAATGCAATAAAGCCTGATGAATTTACTACACATGGCTAAAGTGGTAGCCTGTCTGTATTGTCAGTCTCCAAAAGACATCCATTACACTTAGGGAATAGCACACGCAACGCAACAGCACAACAATTAATGCACCGTCGATGCGTACTCACAGCCAGCCATCTTGCACAGCCATACCGTAATTGGAACTTTCAAGAAACGGATTTTAACACAGCAAAACATACAGACGTATTATTCCCTACTCATGGAACCATCACTACGTGGGGCTGTGTCAATTTCTGGGCAGCATCGCGACCTCTAACTTGAAGAGGGGAAAGCACCACAATAATAGTCAAAGTTTTAAGAAAATGTGACCCTCCACCACAACACGACCAATAAGTCGGAATGGGAGTTCTAGAGTAAACAGCTGAAAAGGTTGTTTGGGGTGGAAATTTTTATTTTTAAGTTTTTTGTATTTTCTGAAAGTTATTTTATTGATTGATTGACTGATTGACGCAAGGTTTATTTCATCTCATTTTCAAATATAAAACAATATGATTTACAATGTACAAAAATCATGAAATGAAAAAGGAACCTCCTAGAAAGCATATAGCTTGTTTGTGTAGGTTCCCAGGAATAACTATAACATTAATTAACATAATTATCTTTATAACATGGGAAATTGGAAGTGAAATACATATTTGAAAACAATATATATATATACATATATACATGCATACATGTACACATACATTGGCATATCTCTCACAATAAGCCAGTTCGGGGTTAGCGCATGGTACAAATGACCCCAAATATCCACAGATATTTTAGACATGGAGGGTCCCTTTATGTGCACTTCAGAAAAATAACTCTGGGAGTGATAGAGGTGCCTCATGAATAACTTTTGTTTCCCCCTTTAAAAAGAATACTTCCACCTGGATATCATGGAATGCACCATTAGTGCATAATTGAATAATGATTACATGACATTCATGAGCACATATCGAATATTAGTGTCAGTGGGTTTTAGAATTTTGTACACCTTTATCTGCTCATGTTCAGATTGCATCTCCGAAGTGGCTTATTACATAATTAATCAAGTAGTCATGAATCCTGTATCTATAATGAAATTTTCATAGCAAGATACTTTACACTGAAAAACAAATAAGACAGGACTCAGAGGACAAGAAACTGAAAAGATAATACTTGTAAGACAAAACAGAACAAAACAAGACAAAGAAAGAAAGGAAAAAAGGGGGAAGAAGACAAACAAAAGTCAAGAAAAACAAGAAACTGACAAGATAATACAAGACAAAACAAGACAAAACTAGGACAGGACAACACAGGACAAAACAAGTGACTTTAACTCATAGATGAATTGTACTTTTGAAGTAAAAGTTTTTTAAACCCTCTACTGAAACTAAAGTGCGTGGCTTTATTTCTAATTGGATCCAGAAGAGAGTTCCAGAGTTTTGACCCAGTAAATATAAACGTTTTATGTGAAATCAATGTTCTTGTTCTCGGTAGATGAAAAAGCCCGGCAGACCTAGTAGGGTAATCATAAATATTGAGATTCTTTGAAAATATTGAATAAAATATATTGGGCAGTTCGTTTCTATTCATATTATGCATAAATATTCCAAGATTATCATAAATCGCTTATCTAGTATCTTATGTTTATGAATGAGTGCATCGGTGTGCGCTCGGTAGTCCGAATGACATATAACACGCAGCGTTTTTTCTGTAAAAGTAAAACTCTATTTAATTGATAGTAGGTACAACTGCCACATGCTACTATACCATAGTTTAAAGGAGAATGAAACTCAACATACATTAGCTGATAAATCATGTGGAAAATTGTCAGCCTGTTCAAAATATCTTGAAAATACTCTGATTTGATTACTCAGTAAGGAGAACAGTCTCTCTAAAGTCTAGATATGCTAGAATTATCCCATGGGGGCTGCCATTTTGAAAAAAACTGCGATGTCATTGCGGTACATGTCCATTTACCTGTACACAATGGATAAGATGTTGCATAATGAATAGCTATTGTACATGTACAACTATAAAAGCCACCCATGCAAAATGGCAACCATCTTGGTACCCCCATTGTCTCGCACAGGTGACATCTAAGAGCAGTTGTAGGTGTTTGTCACTTCTTTGAAGAATTGATTAACCTTTGTCAGACCAAGCAACTTACAAGTGCATGCCAAATCCTGCTTTACAAAAGAAACACCTGAACCAGCTTGACACAAATAGGTTATGAATATGACAGGATAAGAGTATCTTCATTTGAATATACATGACTACAAAAATGGTTTATTACATGTATGAGAAAATATAGTGTCGTGCATTCCACAGCTGATCATGAGTGTCACAGTAGCTAGTGTATAGGTCAGTGGGTATCTCACAAATAGAACTGCTCTGACATTACTTTGTAAAGAAAATGAGAGCCCCCATGGGATAATGTCAAGCAAGGAAACTGCAACATTTGGAGATACTGTTCTCCATCTTAAATAATCAAATAGGAGTAATTTCAAGATATTTGTAATAGGCTGACAATTACCTACAAGATTATAGGCTAATGTTTGTTGCCTTTTATTCCCCTTTAAATGTGGAAGGATCAGTGTAGAATACAGATTTAACAGTATACAAGTGGGGAAGTAAAATTTAACCTTGTTTATTATACCAATATTTCTAGAAACGACTTTACAAATGTTATCTAGGTGATCTTTCAATGATAGCTTATCGTCAATGGTGATTCCCAGAAATTAAGTGTTTGAAACCTTTTTTATATTTTGTATTATCAAAAACTACATTACCTGGAAGCTCATTTATGATATTACTAAAGACCATGTAGTAGGTCTTTTGTAGATTGAGTGATGATTTGTTGGCTTTGATCTTTGTTCTAATTCTTGGTTGATTGTGGCAATCAAAACGTGTGGGTCTTTGTGGGAAAAGAAAATATTAGTAATCTACAAAAAGAACTAGAAATGTGCATTGCTGGTGCCGCGCAATGCGAAATATATCCCCCATCCCCTCCCTCAAACAAAAGGATGGTGTAGAAATTGCCGCCAGTGGCCCGGAATATTGTCAACATTAGGAGCAGTATTACCAAAACGATTTGTGCAGATTAGAGTATAATTTTTATAGAAAATTCGGAAGAAATATGACCTCAGAGCGCACATAAGCCATCCACTAAAATATGACCTTTGACCCTATAAAGGACGGAACAATAAAGGACGGAACAATGAGGGCAGCATCACCGAAAAGTAAAGATGTGTAGATTATACCAAGATACATATATCAAGATACATTGTACATACAAAATTTGAAAGAAATCCATCAAGAAATGTGGCCTGCAGAGTGCTAGAGGCAGCATCACCAAAAACTGTAGAGGTGTAATCTATAATGGACCTACATACAAAATCTGAAAGAAATGAGTTAACAAATGTGTCCTCCAGAATGCATGCAACGAAAATATGACATTTGACCCTAACAACAACCTGAATATGACATTTGACTGTATAGAAAGTGGTACAGTGGGGGTAGCATCAGCAAGACACATCTTCATATAAAATTTGAAAGAAATGTGTTGAGAGATATACCAAGATACATCTCCATACATAGGTTTTTTTACATATAGGTTTTTAGATTACACCAAGAGACACCTTCATGCAAAATTTGAACGAAATCCGTCAAGAAATGCAGAAGAGTGCAAGAAATGGAAAAATGACCTTTGACCCTATAAAGGACGGAACAATGAGGGCAGCATCACCAAAAATTAAACATGTGTAGATTATACCAAGATACATCTCCATACAAAATTTGAATGAAATCCGTCAAGAAATGCAGAAGTAAGAGTGCACAAAAGGGACAAATGAGCTTTGACCCTATAAAGGACGGAACAAAATTTGAAAGAAATCCATCAAGAAATGTGGCCTGCAGAGTGAACTCACGCCATCCCTTGAAGTATGACCTTTGACCCTATAAAAGACGGGACACTGGTGGCAGCATCACCAAAAAGTACAGGTTTTTAGATTACACCAAGGGACACCTTCATGCAAAATTTGAACGAAATCCGTCGAGAAATGCAGAAGTAAGAGTGCAAGAAATGGAAAAATGACCTTTGACCCTATAAAGGACGGAACAATGAGGGCAGCATCACCAAAAATTAAACATGTGTAGATTATACCAAGATACATCTCCATACAAAATCTGAACAAAATCCGTCGAGAAATGTGGCCTGCAGAGTGCACTCACGCCATGCCCTGAAGTATGACCTTTGACCCTATAAAAGACGGAACACTGGTGGCAGCATCACCAAACACTACAGGTTTTTAAATTACACCAAGAGACACCTTCATGCAAAATTTGAACGAAATTCGTTGAGGAATGTGACCGCCAGAGCGCACACAAGAGTACACACAAGACATCTATCAAAATATGACCTTTGACCCTATAAAAGACGGAACACTGGGGGCAGCATCACCAGAAACTATAGGGGTCCAGATTTTACCAAGATACACGTCCACAGGAAGTCTGAAAGAAATTCGTCGAGAAATGTGACCGCTAGAGCGCACACAAGAATGTGACGCGGCCGCGGCGGCGGCGGCGGCACGCTGCTGAATCCAAAGTATCCTCCGGCATACTGCCGGGGGATACAATAAATGATAAAACATCTGAGGATTTGCCAAAATCATTTATATAGACAAGAAAAAGAAGCGGACCCAAGATAGAATCTTGTAGAACACATGTTACATTTTTTATGTTAGAGTCGATGTTAGCAATTGAAACATACTGTTGTCTATTGAGGAGGTAGTTCCTGAACCACTCCAAGGCTATTCCCCCGATTCCATAATAACTGAGTTTATACAGTAGTATATCATGATTGTGTCGAAAGCCTTCGAGAAGTCCAGGAACACCCCAGCAGTATGTTCGTACCTGTCAATCCCACTAGTAATCTTATTAGATACATGTACGTACAAAAACATTTTTTACCAGTACTTTAGATAGACATGTTAACAACGATATTGGTCGGTAATTTCCCAACATCATATTGTCTCCCTTTTTAAAAATAGGAATAACTCGAGCTAATTTCATTGCTGTAGGGACAACTCCAGTAGAGATGGACAAATTGCTAATGTAAGTCAGGGGTTTAACAATTTCATTTAAAGTATTTTTAATTAAAACATTACTAATGGTATCATGCCCTGAACTATGTTTATTCTTTAACTCATGAACTATACCTGCAATCTCCGTCTCGTCAAATACATTGAGTTACATGTAGGGTTAGGATCCTTAAGAAAATCTGGGAAATGATTAGAAGAGTCAGGAATGATACTGGCAAGATTTGGGCCAATACCAGCAAAATAATTGTTAATGCATTTGCCAATCTTTGTGAGTTTTCAATAATTTCCCCATCTAAACTTATTTTTGAAACCGAACACTTTTTTTTGTTATGGCTACCTTGTAAAACATTCTTAATAATTTCCCCACGTATTCTGTACGTCTGTTTTGTATAGGTCAAACTGGTTACAAAAGTACATTTTTTTTTAAATCTAAGTATACCAGTAAGTAGATTCTTGTAATCAGTATACATGTACTTCTGTTGGTTCTTATCACATGGTTTTGATTTTTTAAAAATTAGATTATTAGATTACTCTTCCTGTTAATTGAGTGCAAAATGCTTGGAGTGATCCAAGGGCATCTTGGAATCTTTTTATAGTTAGAACGCTTCTTTTGTATTACTGGGAAACAACTATTCATTTTAGCAGAAACAAGATTCACAAAAGAATTAAAGGCTTCATTAATTAGCATTATGTATACTGTAAATTACAGACCAATCAACATTTCCAAGCTCTTCTTTGAAAAGATATTATTTTGTGAAAAATCACGTTGGCCATTAATACTTTCTGTATTCAATGCAGGGTTGTTTTTAATTTTAAAATGCGAGAAAATAGGAAAATGGTCTGAAAAATCGGAAAGAACTATACCGGAAGAAATGGTACAACAAGCATTTGTAAATAATTATGTTATCAATGAGAGTAGCTGAAGATCCTAGTTGGCTTACTAAAGCGAGAAAATAGGAAAATGGTCTGAAAAATCGGAAAGAACTATACCGGAAGAAATGGTACAACAAGCATTTGTATTATGTTATCAATGAGAGTAGCTGAAGATCCTAGTTGGCTTAGTAATTCATGGAAGAAAACCAGCAGTGAGTAGTACATCCATAAAAAGTTTGTACAAATGTTTCTGCATCATACATGTACTTTAAGAGATTAACATTGTAATCACCGAGTAAAAAACATTTTTTATTTACCATGTGGGGGTGCGCTAATCGATCATGGAAACAATTTAGAAATTCATCATGAAGAGAATTGGGTGGCCTGTAGATGATTCCAACTACATGTAAAATGTTTTTATCACCTGGAATAATAATTTCTACAAGAAGAGTTTAATAAAAGTAATTCATGTAATTCAATTCAGGCCTCAGCTTGTACTCATAATGGTGTGAAATAAACAAGCCGACACCTCCCCCTGCTTTTTCTATTGCGTTGTTTGTAATCAAATCATATCCAGGTAATGAATGAAGAGATAATTGGGGACTATTGGTAAACCAGGTTTTTGATAATCCTATTACAGAGCAATTGAGTTTAGAATTCATTAGAAGGAAACGAAATGCATCAAAATCTTTGTTGGCACTGCGAATATTGCAGTGCAACATTAGAAAAATCATTACTTAGGGGTTCAGATGCAAGCTGTCTTTCCGTATAATAGAATGATAGTGTATACTGATATGTATTATCATTTGGGTCAGAGACTGTATCAAGATTTTGACTTTGGGAATTCATGGATTGTACAACGGATTCATGAAAAGCGCTAATCGAGTTGTTAGTAAAGTTTGTATTCAGAACAGACTGAAAAGTGTCATATAATTCATCATTATCTAGGGTGTAAAAAGGAACATTTTCATTAGCAGTCATCATAACAGAATTATAGAAATCTCCAGTGGAGTAACGGTTGAGGATGGAAAATGTAAAATACAACAGAGAACTAAAAAGAGAGAGGGTGTAAGAAGATGTGCAGAACAACTAAATAGCTTGACAACACTTGTCATTAGAGACGAAAACACAAAAACAAACACATACAAACACGAAAGACGAGGAGAGATATGGACAATTGTTAATCGGGGGTAACCTCGCTAGTCATAAGGACCGCTAGTCATAAGGATCAGTGGCTCATAAGGACCGCTAGTCATAACGTGTAATTTCCTATACCTGTAGGGTCGCTATTCATAAAGCGAAAAGGGGGTCACTATTCATAAACTCATAAGGAGCATTATTCATAAGGATTGCTATTCATAATATGAGAAGAGGGTCGCTATTCATAATCGAAGAAAAGGGTCATTACTCATAAGGGCCGCTATTCATAATAAGTCATAAGGGTCGCTATACATAATACAGATACAGGGTCGCTATTCATAATACCAAATCGGGGTCGTTAATCATAAGGGTCGCTATTCATAAAGGTCAATATTCATAAGGGTCGCTATTCATAATCGGAGAAGAGGGTCGCTATTCATAATCAGAGAAGAGGGTCGCTATTCATAATCAAAGAAGAGGGTCGCTATTCATAATCACAGAAGAGGGTCGCTATTCATAATCAAAGAAGAGGGTCGCTATTCATAATCACAGAAGAGGGTCGCTATTCATAATCAAAGAAGAGGGTCGCTATTCATAATCACAGAAGAGGGTCGCTATTCATAATCGAAGTAGAGGGTCGCTATTCATAATCACAGAAGAGGGTCGCTATTCATAATCAAAGAAGAGGGTCGCTATTCATAATCACAGAAGAGGGTCGCTATTCATAATCAAAGAAGAGGGTCGCTATTCATAATCACAGAAGAGGGTCGCTATTCATAATCAAAGAAGAGGGTCGCTATTCATAATCACAGAAGAGGGTCGCTATTCATAATCGAAGTAGAGGGTCGCTATTCATAATCACAGAAGAGGGTCGCTATTCATAATCGAAGATGAGGGTCGCTAATCATAATCAAAGAAGAGGGTCGCTATTCATAATCACGAAAGATGGGCGCTGTTCATAATCGAAGAATAGGTTAGGGTTAGGATTATTTGTCAAATATTATAATATGATTTTCATTGTTCAATGAACACTCAAATATGAAAGAACAAAAATAATAATATTGGATGGGATCTAGACACCCCACGGCTGTGTCGAGCCAATATGGGGACGGGCGATGAAACAAATACACCCCTTAAAAACAGGCGAGAGCGAAAAAGCGTGAGGAAGCGGAGGAAGAGAACGATAAAAGCTACGAAATTTGCGTCAGTATTCGCGCTTCCCGTGGGGAGGGGGAAGTAATTCCCCATCCATCCATGGGTGTCGAACTAACTTTCCGCCTAAAAGGAGGTGCTAAATGTACGAGCCTTTATCTTTCTCTCAAATTTGCTACAAAACGTCTGAGGGACCCCCCTCTCCATGCACCCACCCCTGTTACATACAGTGCAGTATTGCGACGAGCCATTATCTTTATCTCAGATTTGCTATAAAACGTCAGAGCTTTCGCACGGGAGGGGGAAAACCATATAGTTACATACCCCTAACAACTCTATGGGGGAATCTCCCCCTCCCTGCATCCATCCCCCTGGGGAGCACGCAAAGAGTGCTCATCACCAAATTGGCACGCTTCGCGGGCTCACAAACGCCCCATATTGAAAAATCCTGGCTACGCCTGTGTCACCCCCCCCCCCCATCAGTCCGATCACGTTGCGCTATTCTACCCATCTTGTTTCGGTACAAGCACATAGTACTGACAATTTTCGTCAAAGCAATTCATAAATGGCATAGTCTGTGTGCGGGTGGTGGGGGGGGGGGGGGGGGGGGGTGCTGTAGTAGGTGTTGCCACCAGGTGTTGTTCTATCATGTCCATAATCCTCAGAGATAGGCGAGATAGCTCAGAGGTCGAACAGTGGCTTTGTAACTGAAGGATGCGTGTTTGAAACCAGGATGCACTCATGTCCTTTGGTAAGGCATTAACCTCAAGTCCCTCGGAGAGGACTTAACCCTAATAGGCCCGGGGCGGATTCCCCCCCCCCTCGACGTTTCGCGTTCACTACTTTTTTCTTTCAAGTCTTGCGCAACTTTTGAGACCAAATTTGTGATGTCCGCGCGTGCGGTTCCGGAGTTACCCAACATTTCGTAAGTGCATGTCAGACCCAAAATTGTTCAAAAACGTGATTTCGTGTACAAATCCAATCCAAATTGTGTTTCCAGCTAAAATTCATAAATGTTTCATTATTTTTACTTTTACTGTTTAAAAACAATTAATTTTATGTTGTTTAGGATTAAAATAGTGTCGCCGACAAATTCCATCGAAAAAACAATAAAAAAACATAATTAGAAAAAAAGGATTTTTACCGGTTTATTTGATCAGAATCTGACAAAGAGTCTCTATACCAAAAATTAGCAGTTTTGGGGCTTTAATTAATTAATTAGAGCAAATTAATTTTATGCATAAATTAGCATAATTAGTTATTAAATTTTTCGGAGAAATTGACTATACAGTTTTGTAGATTACGTGGTCGGCGACGTGTGTGCCGATTTTCGTTGCGAATGCGCGGTGGACGGCCGAGATCTTAGGGGGCGGAATCAGCCCCCCACCCCCGGCTGTGAGATGGGTCTAAAATAACCCGGCTCTGTTAGGGTTAAAGCCGTTGGTCCTGTGGTTGTTTACATACAACCAATATGCTTTACAGTATAAAGAAATGGGAATAAATTTGATAGAATTGAATTAAGATCAAACAAACATAGAAAATACATGATGCGCATGCCCTTGTAATGGGGGGGGGGGGGGGTGGCCTGTAGGATTGGCTTGTATCATCCCCCCGCAATAATTCACCTTCAATAAATGACATGATCAAATAATATGATCAGGAGGAGGAGGAGGATGACCATGATGATTATTATTCATAGGATCACGATCGATCAACATGGTGATAATTTTTGTCATGATTTTTGTTAAGATTATGATAAGGAAGACCGAAATAAAGATTTCAAAGAATATAATGAAATAAATAAGTTAGTAATTACCATGAAAGAACATGCACTCAAATGCTCTGAGAGGTGATTTTTAACTCGGGGAAATTTGAAAGTCCCAACCGTGGGAGGGCATACTTCATTCCCATCCATGCCCATAAACAGGGGCATACTGTAAAAACGGTAGATGCCAATGAATTGTACGTTACTAAAATCACGTATTATGAAAATATTACTATCCCACCCCAAAATAAAAACGAAAACAAATTTTTCGCGGCAATTTCTAAGCCCGTATCCGGACAACTACCCCTACAACTAATCTCCAGGACAAATACCCCCTACGAGAATCCCACCCCCCCCCCCCTCCTCCCCGCCCAACTTTCCCCTCATCTCCCCCCAAATGGACGATTGCTGGAACTTGAGATAAAGGCTAAGGATTAGGTCTTCACAGGAGTTGAGAAACGGGAGGATCTGGATGATTCAGTGATTCATTTATTGTCATGCAACAAGGATACAAATTGTGTTACAATCTGATTTCCCAATTTCAAGCATAAAAAATTGCACGTGATGGATAAGAATGAATACAGAAAAATATATTAATGCACATGTATCAAAAATATATTAACACATTGAGAAAGAGGCATGACAATAATTATTCCATGATAAATCTACGTAAACAGTATACAAAAGGAAATAAGAGTACAAGCAAGAGGTCCATGTCTTGCAGAAAACCATGCAGAAACAAAGAAACAAGAAGCTGGAAAAGGAAGGAAAGAGGAAGAGAGAGAGAGAGAGAGAGAGAGAGGAGGAAAAAGAAAAAAGAAAGAACGAAAAGGGTACATAAATAGACAACCAGTACTTCCCCTAACTCTAAAATAGGTGTGGCAATAACACTCCAATATTCAAAACAAAGCACATGTCTGCGTGTATGTGGGTGTGTGGATGGGGGGGGGGGGGGGGGGGGGGGGGGGTCCTCCCACGTAGATGTATGGATTAGACATTGTTTTTTTAATTATTAAGGCACTGGCAAAGCGCCTTTCAAAGTGTGGGGAGTATTGATAAATATAGTTCACTTTTTTAGAAAATAGGGATATATTTGACAAAAACCGGAAATGCATTGTATAGAGCTTTCTTAAATACAATACCGTTGGGCCTTGGGTTGTCCTTCCTCCATATCCCTTTCTTATTTGATTTAAATGACAACCCTCTTCTTTGATTATGAATAGCGACCCTCTTCTGTGATTATGAACAGCGACCCTCTTTAGTGATTATGAATAGCGACCCTCTTCTCCGATTATGAATAGCGACCCTCTTCTGTGATTATGAATAGCGACCCTCTTTTGTGATTATGAATAGCGACCCTCTTCTCCGATTATGAATAGCGACCCTCTTATGTTATTATGAATAGCGACCCTCTTTTGTGATTATGAATAGCGACCCTCTTATCCGATTATGAATAGCGACCCTCTTCTTCGATTATGAATAGCGACCCTATTTTCGTATTATGAATAGGGACCCTTATGATTAACGACCCTGATTTGGTATTATGAATAGCGACCCTCTTTCCATATTATGAATAGCGATCCTTATGTCTTATTATGAATGGCGGTCCTTATGAATAATTACCCTTATGAATAGCAACCCTTATGTCTTATTATGAATAGCGGTCCTTATGAATAATTTTTTTATGAATAGTGGTCCTTATGACTAGCGAGCAGACCCCGTTAATCGGCGGTAGAGCATCTTAACAGTTTGGTAATGCACCTATCAATTGTAAGACGCACCCCTCGACCCCCGGGAAAGGTGCGTCATGGTTGGGTAATTTACCAACAAATGAATGATGCAGGGTATGGTCATGGAAGCATTTGGTCAGTCACAGCATGGAGAATGGGGTGCGTCATAGTCGGTCATTTTACATGGGTGCGTCATAATGCCTCGCTATGTTTACAAACGGGTCTGTCCGCGCAATACTCACCGCGTACCGGGCTTTTAAACATGCAAACTCCTTGAATATAAAAAAAAATATATTGACATGGAATCTATACTTTCGCACCGGGCGCCCAAAATCGAGTTTGATGACATCAAATAAAATGGAAACCCCCAAATAATAATAATTGATCTCAAATCCTCTCTCATGCTGTCTTCTGTCTGGGTTCTCAAAAAAGGGAAGAAATAAGGTATTTTTCGTTACTTTGTTTATTTTTACCCCGTTCGTTCCAGCACTGCGTTGGCTGGTTCGGTTCTTGCCGCGATGATCGCGATCGGTAGCATTTGTGCTAGGCTGGATTGAGACATGAATATTCATGTGTTGACGTCACAAGAATGTCAGCGATTGCACTGTGTGACTTCTGCACATTTTCATATGTCATCGCCGATAATCTTATCTCGAGCTCGGCCTCAATAGCGTGCAGGATGATAACGTGTGTTTGTGTCTTCAGCTAGCGTTCATGCATGCATGTCGATATCAACAATGCATGCAATACTATACTAGCGCCGCGCCGATGCATAGCGTGCCACGTGCGCGCGGAGCTTTACCATGACGGGGTGCGTCACAATGGTAAGTCAAAGTCTAGAACTGGTGCGTCATATTTTTTCGTCCAGGCACAGTCATTGTAAGAAAAGGTCCGTCATAGTCGAGACACACAGGTGCGTCATGGTATAGGAAAATCCGACTCACATCTGACAAGTGACGCACCATTCCCGGGGGTCGAGGGGTGCGTCTTACAATTGATAAGTGCATAATTGACAGCAACCCGCTACTTAAATTAGGCACTTGACAGCAACCCGCTACAATACAAATGTAATTTTGGAAACACTTCTTCAGTATTTAAGTGAACCTTTGAAGAAATAACAAAATAACATAAAACTACAAGGAAAAAAAAAAGACAATACCATTTCATACATTAAAGTTACGGTTGAAATAAAAAAAAAAAAAAAAAAAAACATCACTTGAGATACTCTTTGGCCTGACTTGCCAAGTATGACGAACAAAGAACTGTTCCATAACTACATGGAGAATTTTTCTGGGAAACCAAGGAGTAACCGGCCGAAATCAAATTCAATTCTGGCCATCCATCCTCCGAACACCAGTGGTGCAACAAAGTAAAGGCGCCGCTTAAAAGGGTTTTTTATGACTTATACAAAATGTGTAATATCCAAGCAAATTGTTTACAACAGCCGTACAACAAGTTGATCAGCTCATGTCATACCGCAATCAAATATTTGCATTTTCAAGCAGCGTTTCCCCTGTGAGCCGCGCTGCTCACCTGCCACCAACCACTGCATCTTGCCGTTACCAGGTCAGGCAAGGCATAATGTGTACTCAGCCTGAAACAGCCCACTTAATACAGGTGCAGCTCGCACCCCGCCTAGCTGGGCACAAAATTTTCGGGGTAAAATACAATGTATAAATGTTTTTTCTCTCATTCAAAATGACCATTTTTTCCTGGACATTCAAACTTTCTGTGTCAGCTTGCTGGGATCATACTTCCCATCGCTTTTCTGGTATAGCTCAAAAACTATGCACTGTCTGATATTCAAAATCTACAGAAACAAAGAAACACGTAAAAGTCCCGATTTTCTGTGTGCGTGATCGTAGAGATCGATCTGTGCGCACAATACCGAGTTGCTTTGTGAACACAAATTTATTGGCCAAGTTTAGTCTAAAACATTAGCGGAATGAAAACAACATGCTCACGTACGTTGGCTCACTACACAATGAATGGACATTTCGTGGACATTTTGAATAGCGTTGCCCGGACATTCTGAATAAATCTCCCATTGATATGGAAATGAAGATGAAGCACCCACACTGAGTTACTACCGCAATGTAAAGGCTTACTTCCATAATGAGAAATCCACCGTTTTCGGCTGTTTTTTACATCAAAATGTACACACAAAATTAATCACTTTAATAGTAACTTCAATAAGTTATAGGAGGAAAATAATCCATGTGATATAGACTGTAGTATTATTGATGAATAAATTATTCATATTTTTACAAATACATGTACTTCAGATTTTGAAAATCTGGGTAATCTATCGTAATATGACTTTGCACATATACATGTACCTAAAAGAGCAAAATTCATACGTCAACATGCGTGGTAATCACTATGAACATGACGAACAAAGAAGCGGACAATTTATGCTGCTCCTCATTGTACCCTTCACAATTGCACTGGTTAACAAAAGAACATCCATTCATTGCTATCCTGTAAAAATATGTAGAACAGGTGTCACATAATAGCAGTGAAGGGATGTCCTTTTGTCTACTAGAGATATTGTGGAGGGTACAATGAGGAGCCGCATAAATTGTCCGCTCTCTTTGTCACCGTGTTCATAGTGAATAGCTCTCACGGTATTAAATATGTATCGGATTACCAAACATGCTTTTTGCTCATTATAGAGGAGATATCGTTATAAGAAAATATTGGTTGTGTAATTAGAAATGCACCCTCCTTCTGATGGCATTTTCTGTCAAAATGTATACGCTCAAAAGTAATCAATTTTTGTAACAAGCACGTAATACATGTAACTTAGTATCCATATTATACCAAGATTATACTTCAATAAGTTACAGGAGGAAAATAATCCATGTAATAAATAGACTCTTATTATTGATGAATAAATTATTCATCATATTTTTGAAAAACTTTCTAAAATTTGATCTCTTTGATAATCCGTGTAATAATGACATGGCATGCATGAAGGACTTGATTTATTAATTATCAAGCATCTTGATTTGTTCAACCGTTTCCAAAATGAACTGAAATTTCAAGAGCTTTTGGACGGAGATATTTGCTAATTACAGAGGATTGCCATGTTTACATGTAGGTGTTCATGTTAGTGTTGCCATGACTCACTGGACTGGGGTTGATCGATTTCATCAAAACAGATCTATGTATTATATGTACGAGCAATCAAAAGAGGAAAAATACTTATATCAAAAAATTATTAAGAGCATAAACAAAAGGTCCATTAAAATAATGATTAAAAAAATTAAAATTAAAAATAATTCATAATATTAAAAATTGAACACAGATGATTTAAACATGTTACTGTAAATGCTGTTATTTTCGCGTGATTAGATTTTCGCGCTGAGCGACCTAAAGGCATATTCGCGGGTTCTTGAATTCGCGCTGCACAATTACTCACTTGCACTCTAAAATGAATTGGATGCAAACACGTATCAATCAGATGGAGCACGCAATGCAGCGTCCATTCAAAAGAAGCATAAGAAATCATGCTAATATTTTCGCGTGTTCTAGAATTCGCGCCCCGAAAATAGCACAAAATCTGCGAAAATTAATGTACCGCAAAAATTCTGCATTTCCAGTAAACAACAACATTCGAAATGGTTCCAAGCAGAGGAATAGAGTCACGAACGTACATGTACGTGCGCAATGGCGAAAAATATCGGCGGGGTTTCTTCAGTTTTGGACATGATTTTGACTGGCTTTATAGTCCGAAAGGGTGGGTAGCGTCACTTCGCGTAGCGTTGACGCGAACGTGACCATTCGTCCAAAGCCCCCCGGGTTTGACTGAAAGGGTGCGTGTCGCGTTGACTGGAACGCCACCATTCCTCCAAAGCACCACCGGTTTTGCCGAAAGGGTGCGTTTACTTTTTCTAAATATTGTTATTATTATTATCAATATCAGGGGTGGATCCAGGATTTTGTAACAGGGGGGGGGGGCACAGAAATGCAGGTCTGTCATCAGGAGCGGACCAAGGATTTTGTAAAAAAAAAAGGGGGCACAGAAATTCAGGGCTGTCATTAGGGGCGGATCCAGGATTTTGTAAAAGGGGGGGGGGGGGGGCACTGATATGCAGGGCTGTCAACTTTGGTGGGAGATCCCCATTTTAAATCGTTAAGTGGGGGGAGTGGGGGGAGCAAAACCAGGAGGGATCCTGGATCCGCCCCTGATGCCAAGCCTGCATTTCTGTGCCCCCCCCCCCTTTTAAATCCTGGATCCCCCCTGATGACAGCCCTGCATTTCTGTGCCCCCCTTTTTACAAAATCCTGGATCCGCCCGACAGGTCTGCATTTCTGTGCCCCCCCCTCTTTTTTTTACAAACTGCTGGATCTGCCCCTGATAATGATAATAACAATATTTAGAAAAAGTCAACGCACCCTTTTGACAAAACCGGGGGTGCTTTGGACGAATGGTGGTGTTCCAGTCAACGCGATGAGACCCAACGCACCCTTTCGGTCAAACCCGGCGGGCTTTGGACGAATGGTGGCGTTCGTGTCATCGCGACCCGACACGACGCTACCCACCCTTTCAGACCAAGCCATTTTGACTTTGGATTCCGTTGGAAATATCAGAAGTTCTTCCTAATGAAGGGCTAGCTGTATGAGCTCCTTGGCTTATTAATGGGGGGCATCTCGTTTTTCCGAAGGTTCGTTTTTCCGAAGGTTCGTATTTCCGAAGGTTCGTATTTCCGAAACACTAATTTCCCATGCCTGGGGGTTCATAATTCCGAAAATGAAAAAGGGTTCGTAATTCCGAACATTTGTTGCATTATTCCGAAGGTTCGTTATTCCGAAGGTTCGTTTATCCGAAGGTTCGTTTATCCGAAGGTTCATAATTCCGAAAATGAAATAGGGTTCATATTTCCGAAGGTTCGTATTTCCGAAAATGAAAAAGGGTTCATAATTCCGAAGGTTCGTATTTCCGAAAATAAAATAAGGTTCGTATTTCCGAAAATGAAAAAGGGTTCGTATTTCCGAAAATGAAATAGGGTTCGTATTTCCGAAAATGAAATAAGGTTCGTATTTCCGAAAATGAAATAGGGTTCGTAATTCCGAAAAATGAAATAGGGTTCATAATTCCTGGTAAAAAAAGGCGAATTCATCAGGAGCAGAGGTGTAGCAACGGGGGGGGGGGGGGGGGGAGGGCACGCCCCCACCCCTCCCTCATCGGATGGCGAAAAAATAAGAAAAAAAGAAAGAAAATGGAATAGGAAAGAAGACGGTAACCCCCCCCCCCCCCCCAACCCTCTTCCACCAGCGGCGTCTTAGATTAGCTTTAAGATTATTCCAAAAGACATGTGCCTCCAATGGTGCCAGTGCTCCCACAATGGCTACACTCTAGCTACGCCACTGTTAAAGGGAAAATTTAGGGTAACGATAGGATATTATGGTTTTAATTGCCATCTTTAAAAAGCGGATCTCTTTTCGACAAAAATATTTTCGATAAAAATAACGTATTTCGGCATATAATGACTGGAATATGAGGATATTCGGGCACCTCACTCCCTGAATAATTATGAGGTGTGAGTTGCCGGAATATCTGCACTTTCAAAATCCGGGGGAGGGGGGGGGGGGGGGTTGGCTGCAGCAGCCCCCCTTCTCGTACGCCTATGCCTAGGCCTATGTTAAGTACACAGTTGCGATTGATTTTAACTTGCGATTGTTTCAAATAAATCGCTTCAACTCCTTATAAGGCGGGGCACTGGTTGATAAAAGCCATTAATTTAGGTCAGAATGTTTTCTTCTCCATGTGTAATTCCTTATTTCTATTGTTTTACTCTCAATGTCTTTTAGTGTTTTGTAATTCGTTATGCATGTAAAAGTTATTTCAAACTTCAGGTCAGCGGTTGTAACTGTTAAAAACGCAGACTGTGCAGTAAAATGAAGCAACTCATTAGAATCTGTACAAATTTATTATGCTGTAAGCAGCTGTATAAAATGAAAGATTTTCATCCATGTTTAGAAATGATGGTATTTTGGCAAAGTTAAAGAACATGTTCAATGATTTTAATCTATTTATGCGGCATAGATAGTTAGGATTATTCCCTGTATGATAATTATTTTAGCCCGACTGAAAGAAAACTTAACATTTTGATCCACTATTCTTCAAATTTGGTTGTATGTTGCTTTTAATCATTATCATTATATTCAATTAGCGATTGCACCTGACCTATATACTTACACATAATATGCCAGTATAAAGAGTTATTTTTATTCTTCAGATGTGGTGTGCTACATAGCAGTGGCTTTAACATTTTTGTTATTGCTCACTTTCTTTCTTTTCTTGAATTTGGTTTTCTTAAGAAGTAGCTGCTGCACGGCTTTTGTAAAGTTTTGTTGGAATTGTAAAGTGTTTGAAAACTATCTGCGTCATAGATCATTTCAGATATGCGGCAAACAAAATGCTGTATAGTTGTGTAAGCAAGGTCATTACTTACAGCATACTATGCTGCATTTCATTCATTTACCTCTACAATTTAAGATTTTAATTTGTTTTAAGAAATGTTAATACTTTTGCAAGGTTATAAAACATGCTCAATGATTTCAGTCTGCCCTGCTGCATAAATTGTTTGAGATATTTTGCATTATAGTTTGGTTTTACTTTTTATGATAATCATATCAGCCTGATGATAAGACTCCTTCTTTAACTTGTTACGATCCATCTTTCTTCGGCTTTGGTTGTTTATGGTATCTATTCATATATTTATTATTATTACTAGTATTATTTGTATTATTATTATTGTTATTATTATAATTATCATTATTATCATTATTATTAGTAGTAGTATTATCTGTTTTATCATTTTTATTATTATTATTACGAATATTATCAGTATTATAATTTTTTATTATTGATAATATTATTGTTGTTGTTGTTATTATTGTTATTATTATTATTACAATTGTTATTATGAAGTGGACTACCCAGAATTACGATGACGATGTCATTTTGGATGGAGTTATGCGACCAGACTTAGATATTGCACCGGTTACTCTACTATTGCTTCTTTTATTTCCCTTGTCATTATCGTATAATTGGCCTATAGCCTATACGTATCAATAATATGCTTGTTATAATATCTAGGCTACTTATTAAACATAGCAGTGACTCCTTTATGAACTCCCTGTAATATTATGTTGTTGTTTTTATTGCTGTTGTTGTTTTGGGGACCGGAGGGGAGGGCTTGTAGAGTCATCTACAGAGCCATATTACAGACTTCGGCCAGCTCGGTTTATTTGGGCACAACATGGCGTATATTCCTTTGTTTAGTGCTTGCCTAACAAACCAACAAGCGCCATATTGCTACCTACATGGAGCCGAGTTGGCCAAACTCTGTAATAGATGGCTCTGAGGGCTAGGGATGCAGGACGCCCCCACCTTATTTTTAGTATACACTTTTCATAGTATTTATGATTGAATGTTGACGAAGTAATTACATCTTACATGTCTTAAAGATAATAAAGTGTCAATGTTTGGCTCGCTGGAATCCAGCAGCGTGGTGCCCGAACATCCTTTTATTTTGGGAAGCGACATGGTCGGCTATCCTTATCTGTGGGCGGGAAGGTACTCAAAATGTTATCGTTGTTTGGATTATCTGGTAACAAAATCATTATTCTATAGACAATATCTCCTTACTTGCTCACTAGCGTGTAAGATTTAGAAACGGAATAGTTTGGGACAGGGAACGCCCTTCATTAGGGCGAGTGAAGTGCCCAAATATTCCATATTCGGCAGCAGTTAAGTAATATTATTCATGGCTCATTATTACATGTTCTATATTTGTCTTTTGATGGCGAAATTGCATTTCCATTACAATAAAAAAAAGGTTTTTATGTTTTTTTTCTAACTCGCTTCGCTCGCTTGCAAATTGTAGAAACGGGGAATATGATACTCTGCCAAGAGGCATCAGCTCCCCCTTTCAAAAACATTACGTGGCCATTTTCTGCTTGTAAAGGTCTACTTGGAACTTTGGTGTGTCTCATTTTCCAAAGCGGCATATACATTATATAAATAACTTCAAGCCAATTTCGTTGTAGCAAATTTAATCCGGAATCCGATCATTCACTTTCTTCAATACATCAGTATGTATTTTAATCACCGAAGTAATATCATTTTATGAGAAATGAAACATGTATTACTGAGGCGCTCGCTCTCTACGCTCGCTCACAAATATTGGTTATTATAATAGGAACAATGATAATAATATTATTAATAATAACAATAATGATGATAATAATTAATAATAATTATAATAATAATAATAATCATAATAATAATCATAATATTGATAGGAATTACGACAATATAATGGCTATTTCTCTGGATTTTATTATAATTGTTATCATCATTGTTATGATTATTGAGTACGAAATTAATATCTTTACACTTGGCCGTCTTTCCCCTCCTCCCTATCCGAAAAACGGATTGACGCCATATTTTCTGAATTTATAACCTTTTTTCATTTTCGGAAATACGAACCCTTTTTCATTTTCGGAAATACGAACCCTATTTCATTTTCGGAAATACGAACCCTTTTTCATTTTCGGAAATACGAACCCTTTTTCATTTTCGGAAATACGAACCCTATTTCATTTTCGGAAATACGAACCCTTTTTCATTTTCGGAAATACGAACCCTTTTTCATTTTCGGAAATACGAACCTCATTTCATTTTCGGAAATACGAACCTTCGGAATTATGAACCCTATTTCATTTTCGGAAAAAAGAACCTTCGGAAAAACGAACCTTCGGAAAAACGAACCTTCGGAGTAACGAACCTTCGGAATAACGAACCTTCGGAATTATGAACCTTCGGAAAAACGAACCTTCGGAAATACGAACCTTCGGAAAAACGACATGTAACCTATTAATCTGGTACTGGCCTATGCATGTACATGGGATGCATATATACTGTGTGTGGAGGGAGATATCAACAAGAAAATGTAGATCTATCTAAATACAGTCAACCTCGCTTAAGTCGACGTCGCATCTGTCGAATAGTCGCTCAAGTCGATGAAAATAAAAAGTCCCAATTTATCCTCATAGACTTACGTGTGTTAATCCTTTGTACAAGTCGATATTTGTAGGTCGAAAACTCGCCTAAATCGATCAAATTCTCAGAACATTACCGTGAAAAAACATGTAATTTACACTGCGCAAGTCGAACTAGACGGCGATGTGAAATCTGCCACACGCAGATTTTGTTTACAAAAATATCCTGACTTGCTGGCGCGATCTTCGTGGCCTCTCTTGTGCACTCTCTCGGACGGACGCCGTACCTGCAGTTTTATTGCCTTCACGGCCATATGCATATAAGGGAGGATTTAATACATTGGAATTAATCACTGGACGTGTCTGGTTTTATTCTTTACTGTCCAATTTGTAACAGGAGTGTGAAATAATATACTGGGTACATGAAAGATACAGTGCATGTAATATGTTCTTATTTTCTCGATGTCGAAACAATGTGAAGAGAACTCCCAATTGATGAAACCGCCGGCCCTATGCTTCGGCCACATGCACAGTCCGCACCTCGGCATCCCCTTGCTACATATTATACACGCGTCAGTCGGATTTTCTTCGACTTCCGCACAAGTTGAAAATCGCCTAGATCGACGAATTTCACTCAGTCACGTAATGATCGACTAAGGCGAGGTTGACTGTATCACCATTTCCCACGTAATGTGAGCCATGCAAACCATGCTCGGAGTTTGCTAACGGGGTTACCTTCCAGGATCAACTAAGATTGTAAAAATTGAAAGAATAAAAATAAAAACAACCCAAAAGCGGCAGGTGTGATCAGGCCATCGTTTCATCAAACCGTCATAAGTACAAGTTCACCAACATCCCATTGAAACACATGTTAATTTTAATACACGCGTTTCAATGGGATGTCGGCGAACTTGTACTTTTGATGAAACGCTGCCCAGGTTTTTTTTACCTTGTACACGTAACTTGTATTTATATGGGACTACACATGCAAGGTAAGATTTGTGTAGTCCCACAAGTTACATGTGCAAGGTTAAAAAAAACCTGATCACACCTGCCGATTTTTTTTTCTTTTTTATTCATATATTTACAATCTTAGTTGATCCTGGAAGGTAACCCCTTTAGCAAGCTCCGAGGGTGGTTTGCACATGGCTCACAGTATGTGGGAATGATGACATTTACTTTTTAGATATAAATTTTTTTTTTTTATATCTCCCTCCACAATTTGCATCCCATGTACAGTTCCGTATGCCAGTACCAGACTGATCAGCCAAGGAGCTCTTACAGCTAACGAACAGCCATTTAAGGTAAGAGTTAACTCCAGGGAGATCCAATGCGCATCGCTGCGCGTTGGAGCTCCCTGGAGTTAGGTAAGAAGACTAGTTAATAACGACCAGTAATATGGCAGTAAGAGTTAAAGGAGAATGAAGGTCAAAACATTGTAATCAAGCGTTTACAAACTAAAATTGTACTTGTTTGAATGATCCAAACATGTCACAAATCTGATGTACCATATTTGAGTAAATTCAATCTTAAAAAATGGACTTGCGATGATCTGGCAGGGACATGGGCGCCGCCATGTTATGCGGAAAGTGACGAAATTGCGCTATAGTGTGTGATTGGCTGTTACCATTCATAGCTATCATTCAAAATGATGTCTCTACAAAACGTGTACAAAATATAATTTATTTATAGTATCTAAAAATATTGAAAAACTGTATATTTTGTCCGCTTTCTTTGTCATCGTGTTCATAGTGTGTATGTATGGTTTTTTTTCTCCGAGGACCTAGTGATGAGTTATTCCATTCACCTACTACTATAAATACACTTGAAATCCAGCTTGCATACATTAGTTGTTGCTACATTGGGCATGCTCTGGTATGCAAGCTATGGAGTTGTCATTAGCAACCTTTGTCAAAAAGGTATGCATACAATTATCTGTAAACAGGTCTATTTGATAATCTAAAGATCAGTGTAAAATTAATTGTATTGTTATTGATCACTATTTTTATTTCATTTTAAATACGTAAATTACAGTTTTTCAATATTTTTAGATACAGATCTGCTTTAAATTATATTTCGTACACGGTTTGTAGAGACATCATTTTGAATGATACATGTACATGTGTAGATATGAAAAGTAACAGCCAATCACACACTATAGCGCAATTTCCGTCACTTTCCGCATAACATGGCGGCGCCCATGTCCCTGCCAGATCGTCGCAAGTCCATGTTTTAAGATTGAATTTACTCAAATATGGTACATCAGATTTGTGACATGTTTGGATCATTCAAACAAGTAGAGTTTTAGTTTGTAAACGCTTGATTACAATGTTTTGACCTTCATTCTCCTTTAATCTACTTGGAGTTGGAGTTGAAGTCTGAAGATTCCTGGCTGAATCAGGCTCAGGTAATCTAACAATTTTAAGAAAATTAAATCTTGCTTCGAACAAATTTGTTGTCTGTTTCCGACTAGGCCTACTGCAACAGTCAATGTTTCACAAAGTCTCACATATGGCTAGAGTGCCCAAGTCTGCACAGTGCCCATGTCTGTGCACACGCGTAACTGCGCGATTCTAATAAAACAAATATATGCAACAACACAAACATTTCATATTTATCATAGCGATAGGTAATCATGCAAAAAACGAGTCAAAATATTGAAAAAAGGTCTTATTTCATGCATTACATTCACAAGCCTCAAAATGTTGTTTTTCACGTCAAAACTCCCGAACTGCGTGTAAAATGAATGAGTGCGCAGACATGGGCACCATTGTTTTTTCAAATGTTGAAATGACACGGCTGCCGTTTCTTGCCGTAAATAGCATTGTTATTGTAAACTTACTCTTTAGACTTTAGAATATCAGGAACAGGCCTAAAATAAAATAAAGCTTTAGTGCAATAGTGGAATATTAAAAATATTCGTGTGAATTTCAGGTCAAAACCTTAGGTGCGCAGACATACGGCTCCCCATCATGTAGGCAAGGGTCGCTATAACTCCAGGGAGCTCCAACGCTATAAAGTATAGACTATAGTAGACCAAAAATTCTGTCTCCTACGATACCTAGGGAAGATACTGAACGCAGGCACTACGCCACTATATTCAGTTCCAAGTTCTTTTTCCTCTTCAAGATGGCTGGATCATTTCCTGGTGCAGGCGATTCGTAATCGTACTTTAAATGGGCTCATTTTTCCAGCACCTATCCAAAGCTACTTCAAAACTGTGCACACTTGGGGCAGTAATGGTGTCGTTGGGAAGATTATTCCATGGTTTACGTATTCGTACATAGAAAGAATTTTTGTATCTCTGAGTTTTGGTCCTAGGAATAAACAATTTTCTACTATAAAGTATGATCACTTCACCTAATACCGGCCATGTCATAATACCGACCATTAAGCGTATCATGGCATCTAGCGCGCGTCTTGCAAATCAACCCATATGGGACTACGCGTAGAATGCCTAGCAACGTTGAGAACAGCCAAAATAGAGCAAGACGAGGAATAAAAACGTAATTATTATCAATTTTTTGTTAATTTTTAATATTTTCATTAAAATAATTTCTTTTCATAAATTGCCATTGACTTATGTGCAGGGGTCGGAAATAAGACGCACTTCTCGACTATGCGTAAAATGAGATGACTCTATTGCGACGTCATTTCTACAAGAACGCGCAAGTATTATCGCTCGTCAGTACCTGGATCTTGTTCCCCAGTATTTGGGTAATAGTCTGATGAATTTTCATTACGTTTCATGAAGAATCTTTGCCGTAGTCGTTGGAAACATCGTTAAGAGGCCGGTATTAGGTAAAGGCAACATACTAAGTACTATGTCCTCTTGTCTGATCTCTGGATTGTAATTCAAGATTTGGGGTTACATCAGAATCGTATTTATTAAAAATCTTGTATGTTTCAATCATATCGCCTCGAGCCCTCCTGTAAGCTAAGGTAGGGATATTCAGCTTTCTCAATCTTTGTGCATAAGGCAGCCCCTTTAAGTAACTCTGGGACTAATCTAGTTGCTCTTCTTTGTCTCTCGTTCGTTAGCCTCTTGACGACTATTTGGATAGATAGGGTCAGCTCTGGTCGGCTCTTCACTTAGAGCCGACCGTATCCAAATAAGAGGCTAACGAACGAGAAACAGAATTTTCGGTCTAGGGTCGCTAAACCTAAAGACAAGTAGGCTGAGTTCAAGTAGGCCTAGGGCTAGGCCTATGTCAGTATGTGTGAATGCGACCAATGCGGAGCAAGGCACTGCACAGCCACAGGGCATTTCGCTATTGGCAAATGCAACAAACACAGAAATGTAGGCATGGGTCTTTATAAATGTCTGACTATAGCTAGCGTATTATAGCAACTAGGCTAACTTTACTTAGTTTAACGTTACTGTCACTTGTTAGGAATAACTTTTTAGACAGAAAAATCCGTCGGCAAACCCACAAAATAGGGGCCGGATTTTTTCCAAGCTAATAATATAAGGCCAACCAATTGTTCAAATTAACAACAGTCAGGCCCAACAGTCACATACACATACACATACACATTTTCACATACCAATTCCTCTCGATTCTTGATTATTTGATGTCAAAAATGTCCATTTTATTTAAGCAAGAATATCGATCGGCAAATTAAGTCACCGGTTTCCGTACGCGTATTAAATGTGCATGCATGCAGTGAATAACTGAGCGGCGCACGCTAGCGCTCAGTACAGCTGCATAGTGATTGTGGGACTATGTTGTGTCCTCAGATCAGGATAACGTTGAGACTCGAGATGGTGTTGAAATGTTTAATAGCAACACTAGAACTGTACACTGGTCTTCTGATAAGAAAGAAGACTTTGTTAAAAACATTGATATTAGT
Source organism: Heliocidaris erythrogramma (assembly GCA_025617745.1). Lineage (NCBI taxonomy): Eukaryota > Metazoa > Echinodermata > Echinoidea > Camarodonta > Echinometridae > Heliocidaris > Heliocidaris erythrogramma. The sequence continues at coordinate 41,521,366 of CM046867.1, forward strand.
GCTGTTAAAGAAATTGAAAAAGTTTTAGATCAGCTAGGTGTCAAATACAGATATTTGTCAAGATAATATTGACACAGTAATGAACATGATAGGTGAAGTGTTTTGTACTAGTGCTGATGTGTGTAAAATGGTTAAGCAAAAGTATGTTAGAAATACGTGTAGAAAATCTAAAAGGAAAGCAGAAAATAAACCCTGGTTTAATGATGAATGTGAACAACAGAGAAAGAGGTTGTTTGCTGCAAAAAACGTAGCAAAAAATAGATGCATAAAAGATAGTCATGAAGTCAAATTAGAAAGTAAATTGTATAAAAGTAAGCTAAAGAAAAGTAGATTGTATTTTAAGAATTTTAACAAAAAGTTGAAGAGTATGTCAGTTACAGATCCACAAGTTTTTTGGAATATGTTAAAGAGTAAACCCATAAGGGATGTCTCCCAATCTAGAAAATTTCATGAAGCATTTTAGAAACTTGAATGAGGGACCACTTATATCTACTGAAGAGGAGTCAGAGTTAAAGAACTGTAGTGCTGTCAACTTGCCTTTCATATTTTTTCAAAATTATATGTCAAGTTTTTTAATATTATTCTGGACACTGGTATTGTACCACAGAAGTGGCTGGAAGGTATTATCATATCACTATATAAGAATAAAGGTGACAGGAAAATTGCAGATAATTAGTAGAGGTATTACTATTCTAAGTTGACATATTTTGGAAAGTTGTTTACGTCTGTCATTAATCAACGTCTTACTAAATATGTCAATGATTATAACATCATTGGACCAGAGCAAGCTGGATTTCGTAAAGATTATTCAACATTAGATCACATACTCACATTCAAACTTTTACTAGATTTTTATTTACGGCCAAAGGAAAAAACTATTTTGTGGCTTTATGGATTATAGAAAAGCGTTTGATAGTATGGATAGAGTAAATCTATTGATTGATTGATTGATTGATTTTATTTGCCAAGCATTCAGAACATAAAAAATTTGTACATAGTAGAATAAAGAATTAGCAAGCTTGAACAGGATAACCCACGAAAGCTCGAAAGCTTATTTCCAGTGGGGTCCTCTTGTATGAATAAAAATAATCATTGAGTTAGAACATACACGTTGAGGAATAAATAAGGAAAAGTAAATCATAAAAATAATAGTGATAAATATATACAAAGTTAGAATGAGAGGAAAAAGAAAGAGAAATAGGTGAGAAGAAAAAAGAAGGAAAAAGAGGAGAAGACGAAGTTAGAAGAGGAAGAAATGGAGAGAGATAGAGAGAGAAACGAAGATAAGAATGGAAAAAAACTACGTTAAATCTTTCATCATGTTACTATAAATATTATACCAATAAACAGCATATTAACCTGCATGTGAAAAGAAAATGGTCCGTATTCAGGATATGTTACCTAAATGTAACATAATCATTTGCTTCTTCTCTCTGACTCTCTAGTGAAAGATATTCTTTCAATTTCCTCTTAAAATGAACAAAGTTATCTATTCCTTTTATGTCATTAGGCAGAGAATTCCAATGCTTTATGGCAGTATAATAAAATAAATTACCAACACTGCCTACTCTTTCTCGTAAGTTAAACTTGAAACGGCTGTTTCTTGTATGATGACTATGTAAGTTGTTAACAAGATTAAAGTTTGATCGAATAATGATTCGACCTAGTATGATATATCTTATGCACATGGTGCAAAATCAGTTGTTTAGATCTTTGGTTGACTTCAAGAAAACCAGCTTCAGAGAGCTCATTGTAGCCAAAGTGAGTTCTGGGACCAGAGTAGTTAATGAATCTCACCATTTTGTTCTGAATAATTTTCAATTTCTTTTGATCATATTTTTTTAAGCTACTATACCCAGCAGGGTTAGCATAATCAAATAAACATTGAATAAGATCAAAACAGAGTATACGTCTTGCCTTTTGATCCATACAATTTTGATATCTGTACAAAAATTTTAGGCGAGAATTCGCTCTCTTTACAACTGATTCTATTAAAGTTGAAAAGGATATTGAGCTGGCCAGCTCAATGCCTAAATACTTCACAGATTCTTTTCTCTGGATTACCTGATTATTGCATGTCACCTGAAATTCAAATGACTTTTTAGAACTACTTTTTGGACAAAACAAAATGCTTTCTGTTTTGCCCAAGTGTAAAGAAAGCCTATTATCAGTCATCCAATCGACACATAATATGTAGACAGCTGGTCGCTTAGTTTTTCTTCGACAAATTTTGGATTTGGATTTGAGCAAAGTAGTACGCTCACGGTCATCAGCGAAAAAGCTTTTAAGCAATAATATTATTGGTACGCTATTTAACATTGTCTTTAATATGTATAAACAGGCAAAGTTATGTGTTAAATTGAATGGGATCAAGTCAAGTTATTTTAATTGTCTTGCTGGTGTAAGACAAGGAGAACATTTGTCACCTCTTGTGTTTGCAATCTTTTTGAGTGACCTTGAAATGTTCTTGTATTTAGAAGTATGATAGGTTACCTAATTTTAGAGAAAGTGCACACTTTGTTAGAAAGTGATGATACTGTTACGTAATTTGAATATTTTTGTATTGCTTTATGCTGATGATACTATAATTTTAGCTGAAAGTAAGGAACAGTTACAGAATGCTTTGACTGGTATGAAAGAATATTGTGATACTTGGGGTCTTCAAATAAATAGTGCAAAGACAAAAGTTATGGTCTTTTCAAGAGGAAAGATTAAAAATAAACCAGTCATTTTTTATGGAGATCAAACTTTAGAAGTTGTATTCAACTATACCTACTTAGGTATTGTCTTTAATTATAATGGTTCATTTAATCTAGCTATTAAAAGACTGTATGATATTGGACGTAGAGCAATGTTCGAACTCTTAAAAAAGGGCAGGAATATGTGTTCAGATATTGACACACAACTTAAAATTTTTGATGCTGTGGTAATTCCAATTATACTTTATGGTTGTGAAATTTTGGGGTTTTCGAACTTGAATCTTATTGAAAAACTGCATCTTCAGTTTTGCAAAATAATTTTAAAGGTTAAAAGATGCACTAATTCAAATATGGTCTATGGAGAATTAGGAAGATTGCCTTTGTCTTGTATTGTAAAATCAAGGGTTGTTACTTTTTGGAGTAAAATAGTTTTAAAAGACAGTCCCAAATTGTCTACAATTGTATATAAGCTTATGCTTGCTATGCATAAAGATGAATTAGTAAAGTGTAACTGGATGCAGTTTATTGAGTCAACACTAAATAAATTAGGGTTTGGATACATTTGGCTTAATCAGTGTGATGGTATAAATTTTTCGTGGCTAAAAACTGTAGTGACGCAAACCCTGTCTGACCAAAAGAGGCAAGAATGGAATTTCGATGTTAATAACTCAAGTAGTTGTATAAATTATAGATTATTTAAGGATGAATTTTGTTATGAAAAGTATTTGAATATTTTGTCCCCCAACCTCCGAATTACATACACTAGATTCAGATGTAGAAACCTCAGCAAACTTCCTGTTGTTTCTGGCTGCTATATGAGTATACCCCTGGATCAAAGAAAGTGTGAAAAATGTGAAAAGAATGCTGTAGGTGACGAGTTTCACTATATACTGGAATGTGATTATTATAAAGAAAAGAGAAAATTGTTTATCAAAAAGTATTATTATCAGAATCCGTCCACTCTCAAATTTAAGTTGCTGCTCCAAGCAAGTCGTAAGGAATTGATTAGTTTGTGTAAACTCATACTTTTTATCACACAGACTATGTAAATTCATCTTCCCATGTACATGTATATATTGTTTTATTCTGGTTGTTTTTTCTCTCTTTTTTCATATTTTATCAATTTTTGCTGTTGTTGTTGTTATCAACCTGAGCATTTTGATGCTGAAAATATGTTATGCTGTTTACATATATTGTGTAATTTCTGATGAGTTCATGTACCTTAATTTGTTTTTGAAGGTTTTGAATAAACTTGAAACTTATTGTCATAAGGAAATGGGTGACTTTGTTTTGCCGATATTTCTTGCTTAAAATTGACATTTTTTATATCAAATAATCAAGAATCGAGAGGAATTGGTATGTGAAAATGTGTATGTGTCTGTTGCCTTGGCATTGGGCCTGACTTGTTAATTTGAACAATATTGGTTGGCCTATTATTAGCTTGGACAAAATCCGGCCCCTATTTTGTGGGTTTGCCAATCCGGCCGTCTGTTTGGAGGATTATTATAACATATTTTTTATTTTCGAGGCTGTGTAAGTTAATAGTCTGGAGTCTATACAAAAGTGAAAATTCCAAACCCTCATTATTTTTAATACTTACATACACAATGCCCGTATCATGATAATATCACTGAGATTTGAGTATTTTTCCCATCCCGCATGCATTATAATACAACCGTGCAAGCACAACCAATTTCGCTTGCCAAAATTCAGGGACGGCGCTCGGGGGGGGGGGGGGGTAGGGAGGAGACAGGGGACACAGCCCCGCCCCCACACTTATTTCTGTCCCTTTTCATCGGATAATTGCCTCTTCATCTCTCTTATAAGTGCAAATTAATTCGGATAGGTACCGATTTTCCCTTTATGATCGTAGGCCTACCACAATGCCCCTAATTTTCAAATTTATAATTGCCCCTTGGCCCTTTTCTTTCTATAATAATATGTGCCCTTTTTTCCTTTGATAAGTGCATTTACCTTCTAATTGATGCCCGTTTGCCCTTCAAATAAGTGCGCATTTTCCCCTTATGATACTGCCCTTCAGTTTCAAATCTGATAAGTGACCGGCCCCCCTTTACTAATATGTACCCCTTTATCTATCAAATATCATGTGCCCTTTCCTCTTCTCACAAGTAGGCCTACCCTTTTCTAGCTCTTTCAAGTACCCCTCTATACCTCTGATAAGTGCCATTTCTTCTTCTGAAAAGCCCCCAGTTATATTTCCAACTGTTTCTTACAAAATTGCAATTTAGCTTCAAAGAATCAGTGCGGCTTTATGTAGTAATAGATACCCAATATGAGGCAATTGAGATGGAGGTAAGAGGGGCACAATGCCAAGGGCCCCGCCCCAGGCAAAGAATTTCCCATTCCGCAAGTAAGGGCAATATTCTCTTAAAATTTCTCCCAAACTCGCTCGCTACGCTCGCTTGCTCTTATATAATGAAATCAAGCAGATCGCATAAAGGATGTTCGTATTGATGTAATCCTAAAGAAAAGCGAGGAATTAAAAGATTGACATTCCCCGCCAAATTGATTTGGTGTTGTACTTCATTTTCATTATATCGCTGTAAATAATGCACAACCTATAAGGACTTTATGTGGTAATTAGTGCGTTAACCCTATCCCTCTTCTCATCCTCCCCCCCCCCCCCCAGAAAAAAAAATCATATTGCCATTGACTTTAAATACTTATAAAGTTGTATATCATATGAGGTGGATCCCAAATTTTATTGTCGAAATTGGGAGAAGGAGGGCCGAAATGTTTTTAAATTGAGAAAATCCCACCAGAAACATACGTCGCTTTACTCGCTTATACAAAGTTATAGGCCTATTTATATAGATGTTTTTCGCTACATGTATACGCCTCTGCTTATCATGATGATATAAGTTGAATTCTCTATTCCAAATTCAAGAATAAAATCACAATGATCTTACCAGTATGCGGCTGGTTAACATCTGAGAGCATCTTCAGGCGTATAGCCCCATCATCTGCCAGCCAAAAGAAGATGAGATGCGATGCAGAGTTGACTAGATGCAGCTAAGTGCTCAATCTCACCGAGGATGAAACTAAACATTTCCTGCTCATCTCAAACGTTGTGAGCAAGGAGAAAGAGGAGGGGAGGAGGGCGCGAGTGATGGAGTGATGGTGATGCAGATTCTGCGATGATACTGCTACGTGCTCGATGCATAAGACGACGCACGATTTACTACGGTTTTCTTCTCACGGACGCATTTAACAATAAATATTTGGGCGCGCTTCTTAATCCCCATCCCCGTTCTTTAAGCCTCCGCCCACCGAAGGTGGGTGCCGGAGGCATTATGTTTTCGGGTTGTCCGTCCGTCCGTCCGTCCGTCCGTCCCAGTTATCGCGATATCTGAAGAATCGTTTGAGGTAGGAACCTCAAACTTGGTATTCGTATGTATCCCCATACGAAGATGAACTGATTAGATTTTGGGGTAAGGAGGTCAAAGGTCAAAGGTCACAGAGGTCAATTTACATGAAATCATATGAAATTACTGGTTTTTAGCCTCGTTACTGCGATATCTCAAGAACTGTTTGAGGTAAGAACTTCAAACATGGTACTAGTATGTATCCCCATAGAAAGAGGAACTGATTAAATTTTGGGATAAGGAGGTCACAGAGGTCAATTTACATGAAATTACATGAAATTCTTGGTTTTTAGGACCGTTGCCGCGATTTCTGAAGAACTATTTGAGGTAAGAACTTCAAACTTGGTACCAGTATGTATGGTGGTTATCTCCGTCGTCAGGAGAATGAGAAGAGCGAATAAATCAGCAGAATTTATATATGAAGCGGCAATTCACTTATTAAAATGGAGGCAAACAATAACATCACGGAATTTTTTGTCCCCCTTTTGTTTCCAGCTTATCCAGACGGTTAATTGGTTTCTTAGTCCTATTGTTCACTTGTTTTCAACGTTTCTTTTCAACGCAGGTTTAGTTTAATGTTACTTATCCTTTCAATGCAGGTATACCTTGATGTTATTTATCCTTTCAATGCATGAAATTACATGAAATTACTGGTTTTTAGCCTCGTTACTGCCGATATCTCAAGAACTGTTTCAGGAAAGAACTTCAAACATGGTACTAGTATGTATCCCCATACGAAGATGGACTGATAAGATTTTGGGATAAGGAGGTCACGGAGGTCAATTTACATGAAATTACATAAAATTCTTGGTTTTTAGCACCGTTTCCGCGATTTCTGAAGAACTATTTGAGGTGAGAACTTCAAACATGGTACCAGTATGTATCCCCATAGAAAGAGGAACTGATTAGATTTTGGGGTAAGTAGGTCAAAGGTCAGAGGTCACAGAGGTTAATTTACGTGAAATTACATGAAATTACTGGTTTTTAGCCTCGTTATCAAATATTTCTAGAACAGTTTGAGCCATAAACTGAATTTAGGCGGAGGCACAGGAGACGCAGTCGCATTCATCTTGTTCGTAATATGAAATACAGTTGTAATATCGAGGAATGTCTGAATTTAGACCATAGAACATAACAAATAAAAAGAAAATTGATGAATTAATTGTGAATAATCGATCCATATCTAACGATATTGACATTGCCAACGAATTTAATAACTTTTTTGTGAATATTGACGCAACAAAATAAATATATTCAATCTTGTGTTAAAGATTACATACGATATCTTAACAGAAATGAACTGGGCGTTGTGGCGTGCGCCTGTAATCCAGCTACCAGTGGAAGTTATAAACTGATTCAGCGGACCCAGGTTCGAGACTGAGTCACGTCTTTCGGATTGTGACGTTAAAGGTCGGTCCCAGACGTAAATAATCATATCTGATTGATACACGTCTGTAAAAACCCAATTACCCACACACAATTAACAGAAATGACAAATCTGTTTTTTTCTTGCCAATTACTCCAAAAGAAATCATAAATACTCATTTGCGAAATCGTTCTAGTCCAGGTTTTGATGATATTGATATATCGATTATTATTTCTGTACTTTCCGTGTTTTCCAAGATTTATGAAAAGTGTCTTTTCAATCGTCCACTCAAATAAGTGTCTTTTCAATCGTCTATTCAAATATTTAAATAATTATAATCTTCTATCTAATTGCCAGCATGGATTTCGTTCTGGATACTCTACATCTTCTGCATTAGACGATTTCATATATAAAGTTAGCAACACACTCGATAATAAAATAAGTTTAATCGGTTTGTTTTCTTGACTTAAGCAAGGCATTTGATACCCGATTTTATTAACGAAGTTAGATTATTACGGTGTTTTCTTAGATTTATTTAAAAGTTACTTCTCTAATCGAAAACAGTATGTTATTGTAAATAATCAAGTATCAGACTTCAATATAATCAGATGTGGGGTATACCCCAGGGATCCATTCTTGGCCCGCTTTTATTTCTAATTTACATAAATGATATTTGTCAAACCTCTCAAAAATTACAATACATTTTATTTGCAGAAGATACTAGCGTCTTTTTATCCGATGAAAATTAATTATCAATAATCTGGTTCTCTCATTTAATACTGAATTACACACAGAGAAATATTTACTTAATATTTCATTATGTAAACTTCCTTTTGTAAAATTTTTACTTAATATATGTAAAATTGTCTGAAATGAATGTTTTTATCTAGTATTTTACTAAATATTTGTAATGAATTACATTTCGCATATTATGTGTCATGCAAAATGTGAAATTTTATGTAACATTTATTTAGCACTATTTAAGTAAAATTCAATTCCCCAATACTTCCCCTTAGATACTTTTGTCCTCGGGGATGCTGAATCCGCCTAGTTACTAGATATGTTAGGAATGTTAGGAATGATAAGTTAAGACCCAAAAAGACATAACAAGCAGGTTTAATTTTTTTAAACCTAGGTTGGAGGAAAAAGGAAACAATTGGGCAACTGAATTTGCCCAACCACATAATTAAAATACATGTGTGGGATTGTTTGTTAGGTAAAATTTGCACATGAATTTTAAATATCTATATTTAACATGACATTTTACATAATTATCGTCGAATATTTTGTTAGCTAAAATTTACACAAGTTCCTATTTAACAAAAAAATTTACATAATTTTGGTAAAACATTTTGTTAAGTAAATTTTACAAAAAGTTATGGAGTTCCTATTTAACATAACTTTTTACATAAAAAAATTTCTCTGTGTGTAAGGAAGGTCAACTCAAGCAATTTTTCTTCTTTTTACTTTTCGTAGTGAAATGTAAAGAAGTTACTTTGAACTTTGAAATTCCTCGTAGGGATGCAACCCATTCCAAAGGGGACTCCTTTTGCCCGAATATTAACTTTCCAGTGTTTTTGCGAGCGAGCGAAGCGAGCAAACAAAACAATTGGCAAGTTTTTCCTTCTTTTTTTAACTTTTCGTAGTGAAAATGTACAGAAATTTCATACAGAAGTGACAAAATTATCCGGAAAATCCTCGGGAGGGGGCTGCAGCCTATTCCGAAGGAGGACTCCTTTTGCCCGAATATTTACTTTCCAGTGTTTTTGCTTTTTGCTTTCTCTTTTCTCCTTTTCCTTTTCCTCTTTCCTCTTAACACTTCATTTTCCCCCTCCTTTTTTTGCCGACAGAGGTTGCGCATTTGCCGACAGCGACGCCCCTGGATACAATACCTCGGGGGACTATCCGGGCACCTGGGAGTGATTTTTTTCCAACTCCAATAGTCCCTCGTTTTTATAGGGTGACCTTGGGTTGCTTTTCACCAGAATAACGAAATAGAAGAAATTAAATGCACATAATTGGGAGAGATTCTTTCATATTTTCCAGTGCCACTTCACTATAAAAAAAAGTTAGTCAAAAAGAAAAGAAAAACATTCCTCACAACTATTGGGTATTCTTTGGTGTTATTGTTTTTTACAAGAACCATGACGTAGCAAGAAAAATTAATGATATAGGGGTTCACCGTACCGTAGTACTATGATTATACGCATTGCCTGTAAATATAATGTTCTGTGTACATTTCTATCTCAAGTTTATGAAATCGTGGCCATGCATTTCCATGTACCTCAAACCCCACCCATCCCCTCTCTCTCTCTCTCTCTCTCATTCTCTCCCCTCTATCACTTCTCCCCTGTGCTTCTCTCTTTCTCTCTCTCTCTCTTTCACAGGCGCATGCGCTGCAGGCTTACATGCCTTTGTGTTCCTTCTTTTCTTTTGCTTGCTCTCTCTTTTTCCTTACAACTTTAATAATGATTTATCTTAAGCCCGGCGCACACTATACGATCCGACTGCGACCCGATTTTCGAAAAAATTGCATTTTGCATTAAATGTGAAAGTTTTAAAAAGTGAAATTATCTCATTTGAAGTTCGGAATAATGATACGAATACTAATTTGGTTAACTGCAATTCTTCTGGTTGGAGTAAAGGCCAAAATCGGCTTCAAATCTTAGTCGATCGCAAGATTGGTATGATGTCACTACGATTTGGAATTGAATTCGCTTTTATTCCTACACGGGGGCTCGCAGTAGCCCGGAATTTCGATTTTAGTATTCATACTACTATTCGGGACTTTGATCACGAAGATTTTACATGTTTGAAGGTTCATATCAAATGTAATAACAACTTTTCCCAAAATCGCATCGTAGTCAGATCGTGCAGTGTGCGCCGGGCTTTAGGGAGCAATGGCCTATATCCTTGTAACTAACTAGAAATGTGCATTGCTGGGGCCGCGCAATGCTAAATGTATCCCCCGGCACTGGCAGCAATTTGAAGGAGGGACAAAGACCCTCCCCAATCCCCTCCCTCAAACAAAAGGATGGTGTAGAAATTAGATGTGTAGGTTTCACTAAGACACATCTTCATATAAAATTTGAAAGAAATGTGTTGAGAGATATACCAAGATACATCTCCATACAAAATTTGAAAGAAATCCATCAAGAAATGTGGCCTGCAGAGTGCACTCACGCCATGCCCTGAAGTATGACCTTTGACCCTATAAAAGACGGAACACTGGTGGCAGCATCACCAAAAACTATAGGTTTTTAGATTACACCAAGAGACACCTTCATGCAAAATTTGAACGAAATCCGTCAAGAAATGCAGAAGAGTGCAAGAAATGGAAAAATGACCTTTGACCCTATATAAAGGACGGAACAATGAGGGCAGCATCACCAAAAATTAAATATGTGTAGATTATACCAAGATACATCTCCATACAAAATTTGAATGAAATCCGTCAAGAAATGCAGAAGAGTACTAGAAATGGAAAAATGACCTTTGACCCTATAAAGGACGGAACAATGAGGGCAGCATCACCAAAAATTAAACATGTGTAGATTATACCAAGATACATCTCCATACAAAATTTGAACAAAATCCGTTGAGAAATGTGGCCTGCAGAGTGCACTCACGCCATGCCCTGAAGTATGACTTTTGACCCTATAAAAGACGGAACACTGGTGGCAGCATCACCAAACACTATAGGTTTTTAAATTACACCAAGAGACACCTTCATGCAAAATTTGAACGAAATCCGTTGAGAAATGTGACCGCCAGAGCGCACACAAGAGTACACACAAGACATCTATCAAAATATGACCTTTGACCCTATAAAAGACGGAACACTGGGGGCAGCATCACCAAAATCTATAGGGTTCCAGATTTTACCAAGAGACACCTTCATACAAAATTTGAACAAAATCCGTTGAGAAATGTGACCGCTAGAGCGCACACAAACTATCCCCCAAAATATGGCCTTTTACCCTATAAAAGACGGAACACTGGGGGCAGCATCACCAGAAACTATAGGGGTCCAGATTTTACCAAGATACACGTCCACAGGAAGTCTGAAAGAAATTCGTCGAGAAATGTGACCGCTAGAGCGCACACAAGAATGTGACGCGGCGGCGGCGGCGGCGGCGAAACGCTGCTGAATCCAAAGTATCCTCCGGCATACTGCCGGGGGATACAATAAAGCCTAAATATTTGCAAAGGCAAGTAAATGAGGTGGCGGATCAATCAGATTTGTGGTGGTGGTGATTTTATTATACAAAAATGACTTTTATAAAAGTACATATAAGTTTTATTAACAAAAGTTGTGAGCATAGCTATTCATAAAAAAACGGTGAGATCGAAAACTTAGCACACAAAACGAATTGCGAATTTTTCTTGCAGCCTATAAATCAGTTCTAATACTGTTTAATACATGTCTTCTCAAATCATAATGTGGAAGGAAATATATAGGGGATATTATTCATATAATGTGCACCCAAACCAGCATATTTTGTCAGTTCCCACTGTACATATTACAGATTTTGACATACAAGAAAACAATCGAAGCCAAAAGTATATGTATAAGAATATATATATATATATATATATAATAATTAATTAACAATTATCCTGTGTCGGTTGATGAGAAGTAAACAAAAGTCAATAATAAATTAAACAACTGTTAAGAGATGTAAGAAATCAAATTTCCATAGGGCTTCATCAGGAATGTCATGTTTTATATTCCTGATGAAGCCTTATGGGCAAAAATTTGATTTCTCACTATATATATATATACATGAAATCAATTTAGTAACAAAAAATGTATATAGTCCCTACATGTATACACATGTATAATTGCTTTCCATGGAAAGTCTGATCATCTTTCAATTATAAAGTTACAAATTCAATTGAAAACAAAATAAACATGAAAAAGTGATATAAAATAGGCAATTGTGATAGGCATTGAAAATAACATGTACATGTAGGATTTCTTGAACAATATAAAAATATTGCACTAATATTCAGCACCTGTTAATATAAATACTTTTTCTGAAATATCACCAAAATATAATACCATGTGCAATACAAAAATGCATAGTTAAGTTTTATGTATTCAGGAACGTCTATTTTTCGCCGTATAGACCCGTACTCAGCAAATTATGCTTAAAACAATTATTGATATTATTTTCTAAAAATCTTGTTATCAGTCGTATAAAGCCCGTCTCACATGAGGCGCCATTTAGATTGCGTCGTTACCTGCGCTAATTGAGCCTGCAAAGGCAATTAACCCATACGCCAATTATCAAAAGTGCTGTTTGCACTGTTCAGTTTGTAATCACTTTTTAAACGATGTTACACTTAAATGACGTGCAAAGGACCGAACAAGTCCTAACTTGGACAAAATTAATGACGACTTGTGTGAGCTATAAAGCTTAACTTCCTCGTATCTCCTAAAATCATGAAAATGAAACCAAGTACATGTGTACGTTATTTAAAAACAGCATACTTTAATAAAAAGTAATCAAAATATTGAGAAAACGACCTGTATTAGAGGTGTCACAGTTTTTCAGATCGTTATATCTAGGTGTTCAATAAAAGAAAAAGTGGCCAAGTGCCGCGAAGCGTTTTGAAAGGGAGTGTGAGCATGAGAACGAGCATATTATGTAGCGGTATATACATATACTCATTATGAATCGAGCCTACTCAAAATAGTGGGAGCTGTTCGACATATGGTCCAGTGACAATCACTCCGAGGTCACTATCCTAGGAAAAAAAAATCAACTTTAGCCCTGTACCTAACCCTAACCTTAAACCTAACCTAAAACCCTATTGCAACCCTAATCCTAACCCTATATCTCTCACGACATTGTCGCCTGAGCACATGTCGGAATGGTTAACGTACGTTTTTGCATTCATTTTACACCTGTACTTATCAAAATACACATGGTGTCTCTGAAAAAAAGGAAACCCAAGTTTAAAGTTAAATTGCTCAATAATTCATATTTTGTTAATAAAACTCACTACATGCTGTTTATTAATTCATTCAAATCCTTACCAGGAAACGTGTCGTCAAAATCTCCTTGTACGAAGTTTGGGCTGATGCAAAGAATGTGGGTAAAGCCCTTTGCATGTGTTACTTCAGGCTAAAAACAATTTAAGAATTCTCTTTTGTGCTTCAATGCCTCATGGTTTAATGCAATCCAGGGTATCTAAGCTTTCACATGGCCTTGTTTCAATCAATATGATACTCTTAATTTATTTGAACAGCCTCCTAACTCCTTGTCTTATGATAACTAAAAGTAAGATGTTTTCATTGAATAGTGCATGAACTCAAATGTTTGCTGACTTTAAAGACTGAAAAAATATAAGGATGGATACATGTGTTGAGCATTACCAAAGAAACTGATAGTAGACTTCCCTAAATAAGATAACGTATAGATTCTCAAATAAACTTTGTCCATTTTGAATGACTCAATAAAAAGGCTTAAATAAGGGATGCGGATGAAACCGAGATGGTGTCAGCATGGCAAAGAAACCATGATAAATTATGATTGTAATAAGTCTATTCTTGAGTGTGAGTTGACATTAACACCTTTTCTATTCGTATGTACAAAATAAATTGAAATAACTAGGCAATTGTTTTGAAACCGGAAGTTATGCATAAGTGGTTTTGCTTCAGCCCAAACTTGGTAGAAGCATGACAAGAGGATTTTGACAATACTTTTTTAAAAGCAAGCTGCTCAGTCATCCGTTGCAGCACAATTACGAATAAGATATCATTTTGATAGCATATAAGTTGCTCTTTCCTATCAAATGAATTTTAAGCCAATAGAGTTTTATCTTTTTTAATTAGAATCTACCAAAGTTGGGTATAATTTTTGATACGCATGCACTATATAATGTGTAATGTAAATCGACATAGTTATATTAATGTATTATACAAATATCTTTCAAACAAAAAAAGAACTTACGAAAATTATAATTTTGGTCTGCTTGCTGAAACTCTGCTAACTAGATTTATTTACAAAAATGAATTTTTAGCTTCTCACTACCTCAAACCAAAATCAGACTTTTTCTTTCAAATCAGACTCCTTCTTCAAACTGGATAAACAGGCAAAATTACGTCGTCTAACAATCGTTTCTATAAATGTACATGCATGCAGTTTATTTGGAATATTGTCCATCAAGCTGACAATTCATTTGACAAGTTTGATTCGTGAACTTCATTAGTATGAAAATGATTTTTTTTAAATTATTTTATCTACTGTCTTATAATAATATAATTGCCTTTGTTGTTTGTTTTTGTATAACGCATATCACATTAAAGGTATGTGCAGTACACCTACATGGAGGGGGTCTGCATATTGAAATCGTTCAATATACACTGTCATTGCCAACGGTTTTCGAGCTTAATTAAAATAACACTCTTGTTAATAGTACAGCAATTTTATCATTGCCTTTAGTATCATTTTGAAGCTTGTTACTTTTTAGTTTCTTTAAAATGATACAGCAATGTGATTTGGAGATGTGCAGTATTAATGCACATAGGAGTGATAAAGTTTTTTATTTAATTAACTGTGTTAATTCAAATCTTGTATATGATACACATGGTTACAAGTTCATCATAAGCCGTTAAATGACGGATTTAACTCGGTATTTTAATAACTTATGAAGTTACTTTGTCACTGATTTCGAGTATCAAACCAGTTACTTTGTCACTGATTTCGAGTATCAAACCAATTTGAAGAAATTTTATATTTTCTGCACTCGAATGAAAATCCACTTTTCTAGGGGTTATAAAACGACAAAATAATGTGAAATTCTTATAAAAAGCAATGTTATAGTCTATTCTTTAAACATGAAATCGCCCCAAAAGAGTGAGAAAATAGCAAGAATGCAAACTCCCGGGATCTGCAATATCGGTCACTAATGGAGACGGTAAGAAATAACACATTTTCAGTTTGCAGTATCTATATCTCACTTCAAAACCGACCCCAACGTCATGTGCACCTTAAAATCACTTGGTCTTAATAAATCCATGCATCTTTGCCAAGGGAAATAAACATGTTTACCAATGATAACAAATATGTTTTCAATATTTAGAGTTTTCAAAACTTTTTTGCTGAGTTTAGATCAGGCAGTGCCATCTTACAACAAACTATATAAATCCCAACAGGTAACATACCAAAGCAGTTCACCTTGTTTAAGAGATTTAATTTCAATTATTCCTGGCCCAAGGAAATTTTCATTGGGTGAGGATTCGAACTCTCAATTTCTTTTGAAATAATCACACCATCGGTCCTCCACTAATATTGCCAAAATTTGTGATTACTTCTCCCCATTTGATTGCACCATTTTCCACACAATAACACGGCCCTCCCCTTTTTGTGGGAGGGAAGAGGTAAACGGAAACCATGTTAAAGATCACATTGCAAGAAAATTCCATCAAAATAAATATTGGCTTAATACTTATTATTGCATAGATGGCATAAATTATACAAGGTTATCCAAATTCAACGCTTGGAACATTTGAATTAATGATTATTATCAATAAAAATAAAATACAGCCCCCGATATAGCAGCTGAAGAGCTCCTTGAACGCTGCTGAGATGTGTGACGACACACGAAGGACCAGTCCTGTCTAAGCAGACGATGTCCCATAACATCTTACACATTTTTCAGTGCCTGTTTTGTCATCTCCTCTTCACTTATTTCTCTTACTTGACTAGCGTCAGTCTTAATGTTAGTCTGTTGCCTCACTCTTAACTTCGTGTATGGTATTATTTTGATGAAAAATGCAGCGTTAAAAAAATAAAGGAATCAGTCACCATTGTATTTTCAGCTGCTTGCACCGGGGCATGTTCGGCGTTTCAAGAGGGAACGAATACAATCTGTGATATTATTCGGAGGGCTTTTCAATTTGAAAATGGGGTTTATTTCATTGATCATTGACCCTTCTCCTGTGTATTTACAATCAAACGGTTTTAGTTATCAGAATCAGTTTCACTTTCCCTTTTAGAATGGTGTGAAATAAGGTC
Organism: Heliocidaris erythrogramma; assembly: GCA_025617745.1. Taxonomy (NCBI): domain Eukaryota; kingdom Metazoa; phylum Echinodermata; class Echinoidea; order Camarodonta; family Echinometridae; genus Heliocidaris; species Heliocidaris erythrogramma. The sequence continues at coordinate 41,537,846 of CM046867.1, forward strand.
ATGTTAAATATACCAAACTCTTTATAATTTGATAAATAATTGCATTGCAATTACGTTCATTCATTATAGGACGTCGTCTGCTTAAGCAGGATCGATCCCTAGTGTGACGACATCAAAACATCGCTATATTTCTGGCGAATCCTCGGATATTCCAGATGCTTAGAAGAGCTTTTATTTATGTTGTTTTTATAATCATCAGATACCCAGTTGACATAAAACTTATACGATTGCCATCTGTAAGCTTCCCAGTTTCTAGTGATACATTAATTGCCATATTTGTGATTTTCTTGCAATGTGATCTTTAATGCTGGTTGAGTGGTTGTATTTCCTTTTTTCCTAGTGTCAGAAAATAAAAAGTGCAATTATATAAATATATTTTTTTTTTTTACATTGCATAAAAATGACATGGTCATCGATGGAATTATTGACCATTCAGCACCATTACTTTTATTATATATACATATATATATCATAAATACTAAGAATATGCCTAAGGATTTATAAACAATGCGCCCCTTCCTGTTTCTCAACATAAATCAATGTACACAGTGAAATGCATGGACAATTATATAACTTACTTAAGTGCATGTAACTTCGTTTTGAACTCTATTCGCAGCCATAGGGGGAATCCTTTTATCTCAGCCTATTGTTATCATTCCTCGTAACGCCGGTCGAAATTCCCCTTAACGCCCAATTTTTATTGTGACGGAATAAAGCGTATTATTAGGATTCCCCCTATGATCGGAAAAAGGGATATATATATATATATATATTTTATATATATATATATATATATATATATATATTAGCAACAATTGGCTCACAATCTTTAACATGGTGGGGTAGTATACTCGGGCGCTAATTATTATAGATGCAACAAAATAAGTACACCTGCAGACGTAGCTGATGGTACCAACAGCTACTGTCTGCAGGTGTACCTATTTTGTTGCATATACATGTATATATATATATATATATATATATATATATATTTTTTTTTTTTTTTAAATAGAAAGTGTTGGAGTAATATCAAAGAAAAAGACCAGTAGACATTTCATGCTTTTTTCTCCAACTATTTTATTTTCTCACGAATTTTCGACGATACTCTCACCGTCTTTGTCAAGTGAATAATGACAACATTTCGAAAAACTTATCCATGTAGCGTTTCCAAGACAATGCGCGATTAGTTGATAAATAACCGGGCGCATTGTCTTGGAAACGCCTTACAGCTTAAAAACATAAGAACGTCACGAAGACGTCACAATAGAAATACAGACAGGTAAATTAGGACCCAAAGCGTACAATAATAATAAAAGGTGTGCTTATAGACGCAAGGCGCATGAGGAGTGAGCGAGAAATTACTAAAACGTCATAAAGAAAATAATACGTCATAAAAGAAAAATAACAGTGGTGTTTGAGTAGGTGCCTAATAGAATATGAGTAGTAAAATTCGTCGAAAATTCGTGAGAAAATAAAATAGTTGGAGAAAAAAGCATGAAATGTCTACTGGTCTTTTTCTTTTATATATATATATATATATATATATAAACAAGTGTAAGGAATTTAACATATACAACAGCTTTGGCAAATCTCGTGGAAATAAATACAAATGTGAAAGAAATTGCGAGAATAACGTTGCGTAGCTCAATCAAAGTTCCCCAGAGCTGTCCTCCCTTTTCGAAATTTTTGCAAAGGCTGAAAAAATGTCTCCGCCGGGAATCGAACCCGGGTCGTTGGCTTAGAACGCCAATGCCTTAACCACTAGACCATTATTCTAATGTATACATGTATTCAAAGCATTCGCTTGGATCCAGCTGAGGCACGCGGCTTGTCTTTGTTCAAAACTCACCTGCCCCCGACAAAGGAATTAATTAATAAGGTTGAGGATTTGTCAATCTGTTGGTCAACTGAATCTGGTGTCGCCGAAACCACTAACCCGTCTCCGTGGTCTAGTGGTTAAGGCATTGGCGTTCTAAGCCAACGACCCGGGTTCGATTCCCGGCGGAGACATTTTTTCAGCCTTTGCAAAAATTTCGAAAAGGGAGGACAGCTCTGGGGAACTTTGATTGAGCTACGCAACGTTATTCTCGCAATTTCTTTCACATTTATATATATATATATATATATATATATATATATATATATATATGGGAACTTTGATTTAAGCTGTGGAACCATTATTCTCTCATTTTAATTTCTCACAATTATATATATATGTGTGTGTGTGTGTGTGTGTGTGTGCCGGAGTGTGAGTATGTGTCGGTAGGTACGGGAGAGTGTGTGTATACATTATAGTATTAATTACTAATATTGTAAAGTACTAATTGTCTCTAGAATTTGTAAGGGGAAACTTGTATTTGCCTGATTTTGCAGTTAATTCGTGGAAATGACTTCACAGTGCTGAATTATTTGATTCTAAAAATGCATAAAATTGTAGTGAAACAGTACAGCGGTGGTGTTTTTCTGCAAGCCAAAACATGGCTAGCTTTGGGCTCGCGGTCGCATTAAATGTCCACTTGGTGGAGATCGATGGTTGTTGTGAACAAAGCTGATTGTATGAGAAGCCGGCATAGCCATAGTTGCTTCAAGAACTCCGGTTGCAATTTTTGAAAAGGACTTACCCAAAATGTCATTTTACTCGGAAAAGAATTTTCTACCCAATAAAACTAAGACGAAGGATATTGTCTCAATTATGTTATTAGAATTGCAGACCTCATGTGTTGCATTCTTTGTACGTTACCCTGTACTCAACGAGAATTTCTCACGTATTGTAAACAATTAAAAAGAAATCGTTAGCCATGCAATTTAAGGCATTGTCTTAATGGTCCAGTTCTTTATTGGCACCTAAGATCAAGAAGATAGAAAGGTAATGTTAATTATCGCAGACGTAAGTAAGATGATTGGCTTCTTGATGAAAGAAGCAACCGGAAGGAATTGCTTGGTTTGCATTGTTGTCCTAACTATGCCGCGAGAGACTTTAAACTGGAGGTCTTCATCGATAGAATACAATCGATATAAAAATCCCAAGTACACATTTACTCTATAGTCAGCTCATGAACATTGTGATGTAAAATACATTTCTGTTTTTCATAATTATTTTCTTATAGGGATATCAAGTCCTCTAAAAATTCTTTCTATTTAATGGTCGATCAAATAAATTACTTATACGTGTATACAGGTAGAGACAATTATTTTTGAAGCTCATAATGTTGGTCCCATTCTTACTTATTTACCTTGCTATAAAGCCTAGAAATGTCATCCTCTTTTACCTCTTCAATTCCAGGCTTTTGACGGATCATGGGAGAACGAAATAATTGATCAGGATGACCCCTTCCTACAAGGTGGTCGCCAACTTCGGCATATTCCCCAATATCATGGGAGCATGCTGCACCCTTGCTGGGTTCCCCGACTATTTCATAGCATTGCGAATGACTGCTCTGAGGCTGGTGCAGTGATGCTAAACTGGTGTCACCATGGCGGTCCCTTTTCGATGTCGACGCCCTTCGGAAAGACTCCATTGGTGGTGATGGCGATAATTTCTCCAGGGTGAAGTACAAATGACTTTCATTGTTGCTTCGTCGATTGGGTTTGTTTTCATCTGTAGTGGCTGCCTCGAGCTCGAAATCAGTGTTATTGGCGCTGTTGTTTGTGTTCGAAGTGTCAGGATTGCCTCTTGCTCTGGTCATAACATTAACCAGAGGCGTCTCACGTTCACCACCACCTCCATTTACGTTTGGCTCTGTATTTGCAGGCTGATTCAATTGATTATGTACTGACACATTCCCCGAGGCCAAAGTGAAGGATTCATTCCCTTTTTGGGGTTTACACCCTAACCAGACTCCACATACTGCAGTGGTAATTATCCACAGCGCAAGGAATAGTAAAGTTAAAACTAAGAAATGGTTATGGGCATTCGGAACGGTGTCTGAATCCTCAGAATCTGAATGTTTGGTGTTTCCAGTGTCAGAGATTAACGTGAATCCAATAGTACCATTGCTGAAGTTACCTCCTTTGGTTTGACACACCACTACTCTCCAGACATCTTGTTTAGATATACCTCGTATTAACAGAGATCGCCCTCGAGTCCATGAACGATTCTTTATATATTCCTCATTTCCATCTGAATTGAGCAGATGCCAATCGACATTTGATTCATCGTTACATTCGAATATGAAATCATTTCCTTCAACAGTATATTTGGTCTTTATTATGGTTGGGTAAATGCAAGACCGCTGTGTAAGAAAATCTGGAAAATATGCATTGCAGGAAGCGTTATATATGTTGTTGAAATTATCAAAGTGAAGCGTTTTAGTCTTGATACTTTGAGATGACGGAGAGGCATCAGGAATCTTATTTAGTCCAATTCCTTCAAAGTTAAAAATTACACCAAGTCCATCTGCTATTACTTCACATGAAAATGCCATACTAACGACTCCATTTTCATCACTATGCGGCAATGTAACGGTACAATTAGGTTCAATGTCACTAGGGTTAGTCAATATCAATTTGAATTTTTGGAGAACAATATTCCCTGAACTACACTGAAAGTTTGGTTCATCTCCACTAACTGTTGCAGATAGTGAAAGAATGGAAGCTTCGTTACTTCGTGTCGCTTGAAATATGAAATCTGAAATCAAAGATTCTACACTAGTCTTAATACGTGTACACTGACCGTTTGGATTATACGTGCACAGGAATATATCTGCATTGATATCTGATCCAAGAAGATACTGCCATGTAACGTCATCGGTAGAGTTTAACTGACATATTAGATTCACTCGCTGGCCCAACAGAGCTCTCTTCCCAATAATTCCATCTTGTTCTGCAGCACACAACCAAGACTGGAACCCAGAAAGTAAACCTAATATCCAAAGGAATGAGATATAAGCCATGTTTTGTTAGACCTGAAATGCGTGCTTCACAGACGTATTCTGTAAGCACGATCTTCGTCTAAGATCAAAGAATTTTCTGTGATAACTCCTTGCTAAGATTACGAGCACACGGAGAATACATCACGGAGAACACATCACGGAGAACACGGAACAAGGAGTGTGTAACCAAACTATGCTATGAACTCGGTCCTGCGCGCGCCTTTTTTTTTGTAACCAAGCCTAGGCAGATTTCGCATTTTTTCATGAATATTCATGACGCAGGGTCGGGAAACGGTTCCGATTGGTCTTCATGAAAGCACGGTCGGTGGGGGAAAAAAAGTCCCTGGCCAGCTGCACGTACGTACGCATATTACGTGCAGCGCTATATTTCGATCGTGTGTGTTCAACGTGTAGGCGCCTAGCCTACGTTCATGTATATATTGTTTAGTTCTCAACATATTCACCCCACCTATGCAATGTGACACGTAAAAAATTGGATTGAGCAGTCAATTTCAAAATCAAGTTTTGCATTAATTTATTGCATGTGCGTAGATCTAATTTAGTAATTAGCTCTTTCGAGGACACCCTCCTTTTCCGACCAAAATTGACACTGCCACTGGCATTAGCCTACTCTGAAAATAGGTCTAGACTAGGCCTATACTATAGGCCTAGGCTATGCGTATATTGACAATTGCCCATCGTATATGTTCTCCACAAATGAACTTTACAACAATATGCAGAATCAAGACACAGGCTCTAGGCTAGGTCTAACAACATTAGAGTCTTACTGTTCACGTTAGAAATTAAATTTCCTTGCATGCACACTGTAATTAGCACTTGCACCCTGCTCCTGTAACGCACATTGCCCTGAGTTAGAAGAACTGCAAGAGTCTTCAGGACTGAAAGAAGCAGACTACTACTAACGTTCCAATAGTAGTACTAACGTTAGTACCAAGAAAACAAATTATTTTGGTGACCTTTTAGCTGATGAAAACAAAGTGCGTATTACTAGTTATTGTAGGTAGATCTAAAATCATCTAGATGTGTAGATCTACCCCCATCATCAATCATTTACTAGTACTGATTGGATCTAGGTCTAACTCATCATGCTCATTGACCTTAAAATAACATTCACTTAATCTAAACTTAACTGAAATTGAAAATTGTAACAAAATTGGTCTAGTTAGAGTAGGCTAGATCTAGAGTAGTTAGAGTCTTGGCTAGACATACCTGCAAATTTGATGATATCACACCATCACATTCCGATTCCATTTTGAAGTTGGGTCTACCACACGTCTATTATTAGGCCAGCATTTTGAGGGATACGTGGAGGCAATTCTAACTCTTATAGTTATATTAAGATCTAACTTAGATCGATAATATTAATAGATTCAGTGCAAAAACGTAGGCTAGGCGCCTAGCTACACGTTGAACACATACGATCACAATATGCGTACGTGCGTGCAGGCTAGGCCAGGGACTTTTTTCCCCCACTGGCAGCCAATCCGCAGGTCCCCTAAAAGCGCGCTATTTTATTTCCAATTCTGCCTGACTATGAATACATAATGAGCAAGAACAGCCAGGAACATCTCATTTGCAAACTATTGAATAGACTACTTATCATTCACCAATTGTCATGAGTTATACATCAAATAAAAGAAGAGGGATCAGAGATTTATGACATGCTTTTATTGTGTTCAAAATAAAAGACGAAATTGGTATAAAATGGTGTTCCTTTTATGACAAAAAATGGAAATTAAATGAAATATAAATCTGGCCAAATCTACCATAGTTTTATTGTGAGCCAGGGCAAATTTGACATGAGCGTAAAGGGCATTTTCTGTACTTTCCAAAGATTGAAATAACATTAATGTGCACTTCATGACAGGGTCAGGATCCAGCAATATGTAACCAATGTACACACTTTGTCTTTAAAAAAGTCAATTCCAGCATTCTGATTGGATACCACCACGCAAGATGTTTTCTCACAGCCAGGCAACAGCTATGCGCATGTTTGCGCAAGGATGAAGCAACAGGTTGCGCAATGTTTCATTCAACGCGCACTTGGTTACGGATGGCTCGCTTGCCAATCACAGGGCTAAGATTATATGGTCTTGACCATGGTCTTGACAACGGATGATCTGCGGCTGAATATTGCTGGATCCTGACTCTGTCATAAATTTATGGATGATTTGAATGTAACGACGAAAAAGATGAGATTCCAGCGCTTCCATACATATGTGTCTTGATGGCGGCTCATATACTTTTTATATGTCTTTTAACAACTTGAAATCTTGTGAAAAAAAGGCTTTTGTATGACTATTTCATCAGTTATTTTAAACATTTTATTTTTAAAATTCTGACTAAAACAAAATATCCCTGTGTTGGTAAACTATTCATTTATTTTTGCAGAAAGTCTAATGAGCACAGCATTAATATTTATTGAAGAGCATAACTTTAAAGATGACCATGCGATACAGCCGGCTGGGTGCAGGGAGAAAGTCCATTTCGGGCACTGGAAATAAAATGCGCGATTTTTGCTCATTTGCATACGACCTGCGGTCTGACTGCCGGCGACCGTGCTTTCACGAATTGAAGACCAATCGGAACCGTTTCCCGACCCTGCGTCATGAATATTCATGAAAAAATGCGAAATCTGCCTAGGCTTGGTTACAAAAAAAAAACGCGTCCTGCCCGCGATATTTTTTTTCTGAGGATGGGAAAGTCACTAGAGGAAAATCCGCGCTCCTGATTGGCTTAAAAAGTCTTGAGATAGGTGTGATTCAGTCGTTTTGTTAAAAATGCAAATTACAGTGAGTCTAGTCAAGCACATGCACAGTATAGGCCTACAGTACAGCTATAGAGTACCAAAGTGTGACGTCATACCGGCCAAGTTGTCAAAGTTGCTGGTTCTAAACAATTTTGTGCTAAACAATGGCGTGGTGATCACACCAGCGCCAAACACTGAAATTGCCCGCTCCAGCCCGTTCTCGAATGACTTCGCGGTGAACCTCATGCACGGGCTCTGTTGTTTGGAACCAGTAGAGAGCTTTCGCAAATTGTTCGCGGACTCACTCAGAGACGAAGGACGATTACGATTTGAACGTTGTTGTTGTTGTTGGAGCTTGATGGCGCTCTTCAATCTTCATAGATTATCTGCGCCACTGACGTTCCATATTACTTATTTGGCCTCATCTTTGTGATGTCCACTTTGTTGAGGTGGGTTCGCTTTTCCCGTCCAATATCTTCGGGTTTGAACTGGCTCACCTGCCTCTGCGAAGTGCAAAATTAGTTTCCATAACCTTTAATTGTGCATTATTGTAATCAAACTTTCGTACCAAAAATAATGAGGACAATGACGAGTCGAATTCCTTTTTTTTTATATTTTTTCAATTTATTGCACTATTTCTATAGTATAAGGTGCAATTATAATACGCATGCCCGTGGGTTATACGTATTTATACAAATATATATATCATACAAAAAGGGGACAGTTTATTTGTGTGCCCACTAGTAGTCTCAGCTCCTCGAATAACTGAGTAACTGGTGAACTAGAAGGGGTGCATGGACCTCTGTCTTTTGGCCTCTTATGTGCAACCCACAAGGGGTGCATGGGCCGCTGTCCTTGCCACCCACAACTAATCGCAGCCGCGAAGGAGGCCTTCTCCAACCGTTGACCAATAAGAATTTTTTACTGGCCCCATTATCCGATTTACTGTAAGACTATATGTGGCTAAAACAGTTTTTCGGTTCAAAGTATATTTTTGTTTTCTTTAATAAATGTCAATTATTACACTTCATCTCACAATATTGAGAGAAAAAAAACAACAAATTACACCCCTTTTACTCTCTTTTGGGCGCTCTAACTACAACCTTACTTTGAGGATAACATACTCTCCAGACTATATTCCATATTGGAAATGTAAGAATATGCTAATATGAAGCAGTAAAATAGTTATTCAAATCTTTTTGTTGTTTTAATATAATTCAAGATGACTCTAAAATTCGCATCTCTTCCCAATAATTTCACCAAATCCAACGTGACTAATCTAAGTCTTCTTTGCATTGTTCTTCTTTCTCTTTCGTATTTCTTACATTGAAGAAAGAAATGTTCTATTGTTTCTGAGACATTACAATATGTACAAAAACCATTTTCATGTTGGTTACATATGAATAAATAGTAATTTAATTTGCATTTTCCTAGTCTTAATTGATGGATTATAACCTCCTCATTTCTGTTAAGACCTTGGAAATTTACAGTTTCTGTAATGTCAGGCTGTATTTCAAATAAATGTCTACCATTTGATGAGGATTCCCATTGAACTTGCCAAGTTTCTTTGTAAATTGATGACATATAGTTTGTTAATTCCTCTTTTATATATGGAATTTCCAGGTCAATATTTTCTTTTGACGCTCCTTTTTTGGTAGTTGCGCTCGACCGTGGTATACCAATTATTTTTCGTTTCACATCCAAGAACGAGCGGTTTGCGTGACGTAATTGCTGAGGACACGCCCCGCATGATTGACCGGATGATGATGTCACTGACAAGAGCGCTGATTGGCTGCTCGGCTTCTTACCGCTGCTGAATTCACCAACGTGAAATTGGCCACAACCCGTTGGCGATTGAAGTACGGACTCGAACAACGAAATCGACGCGTGCGCAGATCGACTTAATTGTCCATGGTAATATTCAAATGAAAAGAATAAAATTGGTCTGATTTCCCCCCAAAGGATCACTCATTTCTTACACCTTATCTCCTTTCAAAATATTCTACATTATTTCTCTTGTGGAATTATCTCTTTTGACTCTATCTTCATCTGCTCTTCTGAGCCCCCATCCCCTTGCTTGCCTTAAAGGGAGCGACAAGTCGCAATCTATGGGCGCTTTTACAGTTGGCTGCTCCTTTTCTCTCGATCAAAGTTCAAAGCGACTTCAATTTATCGTGCGCAGCTAATAAAAGTTCGCACCTAATAAAAGTTCGCACATTGACCCAAATTTGAGTAAACAAGATCGCCCGTTCTTTATTCCAGTATTTGAATCTCATTGGTCGGTTGCGTATGGAGGGATTCGAGTTAACGATCGCGCAAGGAATCCGGCAATAACATTCCTTCGGTAGCGCACGATTGGACCTGATTGTATCCGAATTTCCCCGAGTCAGGCCAACTGGTCAGGCCCATGGATTACGACTTGCCACTCCCTTTAATTTCAATCCTTTAATATCCCCATGATTAGGACCGTTCTTATGATACTACCCCTCCCCATAGGCGGCGAAAGCGGGGGGGGGGGGGGGGGACGCGTCTTTCCAAATATTAATTTGGGTTGGTGGGGACGTCGCCCCTCTCCCATATATATATATATATATATATATATTTATATATAATTTTTATACCATGATGTTTGCGAGGTTAAGAAAATGCGCGCCCTCATTTGACCTCCCCAAGTGAGCGCGGTTGACTGCTATGATGTGCGCCTATGATATGACTGTGTAAATGCTTCTTTGAAATTATGTATGAGAATATGCCGCGGCCTCATCGAGTCTTCCTCATCAGGTGAGCGCAAAGGACGGTGGATGATTGAGACCTGCAAGGGGTCTAGATTTAGCCTTAGTACCTGGATATGTGCCCGATCAGAGGTATGTATACTATATGCGCCATGAAGTAGGCCTACCCTTGTAAACTGGAACGTTTTATTATTAAACTGTAACTTAACTCAAAGTCTTATTCTTAAGCAGGTGACGGCAAGAGTAACAGGTCTAGGAGTACTAGGACAAAGATTAAGAATAACATAATTGTTATATTGCCTCTACAATGTCAATGATACATAGTCATAGCGTATCTCGACACATATGGGCTAATACTGTAAAGCGTAGTATTACACATCGACGCGCCGGCGCGCCGCCAATGGCTATATAAGAATAGATTATGAGTCACAGGCCCGTAACTAGGGGGGGGGGGGTTCAGGGGCTTCGAACGAACCCCCCCCCCCCCCCCCCGTTGGTGAGCAGAGGTCCGCTTAAAAAAAAAAAAAAAAAGCGAAGGGAGAGATAATGGAAATGGAAAATAACGTGATAAAATATCGGTCTTTCCGTCTATTTTAATACATTTTATTTGGATTTTGTCCCGTAACTTCCTAATCTGGCAAATCTATAATTAATCAATGTCGTCTTTCACCATTCATTTTCGAATTTGTACATTATGCCATGTTGGAATCGATTTTTTTCAAAGCGTCATTCAAAGAATTATTCAATTCGTTTGTAGTATCGTCCCCAAGCTGGCGAGCAGAAATCATAAGGCGAAAAAATTATCCAAAGTGACATGAGAATAGTGAATTTTAGGTTAAATTTTTTTTAAATTTTCATACCAACTGGCTTAAATAGGGGAGGGGCGCACAAGGGGTCACGTGAAAGGGGGGGGGGGAGAGAGGAAGGAAAGTGGAAATTAATGTGAGATAATACCGGTTTTCCAATCAATTTGAACACTTTTTTATTTGCTTTAATTTGTCCTGCAACTTAATAATAAGGCCAAGTCAACATACGTCTTTGGCCATTCATTTTTGGAATTTATTTTTCATTTTGCTATCGATTTTGTCAAAGACTGAAAGAGTTCAAAGAGTTATTCAAAATCGTCACCCGCTCATTGTAAGGTCTTGTCTATGTGACGAATTTGAATGACAATTTCTTGAAATCCACTTGCCATGCAAAGATGGATTTGATGATAAATTTTGCAGCGGATTGCCAGGTCGGATGAATTCGAATGAAATCTGACGAAAATGGAATGGAGATATGTTGAAGTTGATTGACCATTGAAACTGTTGAATGACATTTTTAATTATTAAACTTTCTTAGACATCTGACATTTGGATGATTATTGATTCCTATCAGACTATAGGACGAAAATGAAGGGTATTGTGATCTTTGAGAAGTGTTAGATTGGACAATACAAGGAGATAGATTGCTTAAAACACCATACAAAGATAACGTGGGAAGATAATTAAGCAGTGACAATTATGAGAAGACTCAAATGAAATCTGTGGTAATGGAATATAAAAGTGAAATATAGAAACCATACTCAGGCCCGTAACTAGGATTTGTGCGGGGGCGGGGGGTTCAACGTTGGAAAAAGTGGACGTTTCTGAGGGAGCGAAGCGACCGAGTATGGGTGTCGGGTCAGGGGGTGTACCACTCCAAGAGTATGGGCATGAGCGTAGTCAGAATTATTTGACAGGGGTGGGTGAAATGTGAAGCCCGAACATATACTATCACTGTATAGGATTCAAAATATTACTGGAAAAGAGAGAGGGGTATTTAATGTGTCTGTTCACTTTTAAATGGACAATTTTCCCGCCCTCAAGTTGAATACTCCTGGCGGACCCGGTCTAGTCATTCAGGCCCTTAAATCATGGCCATCTAATACAGCCTGTTCAACCGGAGTGCCATGGGAGTATTTTATAAAACATCGACTTCTTGGAAACTATAATCAGAAATAACAAGATGCCCCAATATAACACTTGGGGTGTTTTGGAAACATTTTGGGAGATGGTAAAGTGCGTTTTCCGTCGCTCGCTTCGCTCATTCACAAAATTCTGAAACGAGTTTCAGGCAGCGAGAATATTTCCATAGTATGTTATTGTAATAAAAAAATGTCTATGAATATTCAATGTTATGACAATTTCGGGCACGTCACTGCCTTATCGCCATGGCGCCCAGAAATTATGGTTACCTTCTTTCTATATTGAAATGTTATGAGCAACAACATATTAAAGTGCATTTTTCTTCGCTCGCTTCGCTCGCTCGCAAATCTTAGAAATGAGATAGTTTCAGGCAACGAGGTCCATGAATATTTATATAGGATGTTATTCCAATATTCAGGCACGTCGCTGCCCTATCGCCATGGAACCCGAATACTTGTTTGGTCCACTTTTTATATTGAATATGCAATAGCAAAGTAAATTGCATTTCTCCTCGCTCGCTTCGCTCGCTCGCAAACCTTGTAAAGGAGATGTTTCATGCAGCAAGGTCCATAATGAAATATTCAATGTTATGACAATTTCGGCACGTCACTGCCCTATCGCCATAGCGCCCAGATATTGAGGTTACCTTTCCATAAACGAACAACAGCAAAGTGCCCCCCCCCCCCCCGTTCGCTTCACTTCCTAAAAATGATGCCTGCATATTATGGCAGCTAGATGACCGGAGATATAGCTTTACATTTCACCTATTGGTGACTAATGCAATAAAAGTTTGCCATTTAAAAGTATATTTTTATTTTTCTCTCCCTCGCTTTGCTCGATCGCAGTATTGGGAATCCTACACATGTGGTATTATTATGTTCGAGCTGTCATAAATCATGAATAAATCAATCAATAAATAATATCACAGAGTGGAGGCGGGAAGACCGCGGGAACATTGCAAGTTCGGAAAGTGTATATAGGCGGGGTGCACTTTTTCACCGCGTTAGATTCTCTTCATGAGCAGAATCAATATTTCAAACAGCCCAAGTCCAACGAAAAATATATAGTGGGAGAATTAGGCCTTCTATACCTGACGACTTCCCCACCCCCCCCCCCCCCCCAAAAAAAAAAAAACAACAACAATACAGAACAAAAATGGGTCCTTTTGCAGGGTGGCGCCTCGTCCGAAATTCGGGGGCTTATATTTCATTATTGGGGGCCTTATCCGTCATAATGAGGAACAAAGAGATGCACATTGGCCTTGCGTGCATTGGCCTGCAAATTAAGCTAATAATGAAAAATACACCTATATTCGCATTTTTCAGACGCAGATGTGGTATACACCGTACGCGTCATGGTTACTGGTTAGTCCCCCCCCCCCCCCCCCCCCCCGATGGCATAGTGCAATGTGACTGTGTGATACATGTAAACCCAGTCCATTTTATTAAGCTCACCGTCTAACTTCTGATTTATTTCTCGGATTTATATCACAGTAAACTTAACATTATGATATACCGTGATTCCGTGAATGATGTAACTCTAGACTATTTTATTATTGAAGGAAGGGAAAAAATACATTAAAGAACGCCTTGGGAACCTGATGATTATTAGACGCTAAATAAATCGAAACAATAATAATTCTGATTATTAGGTGGTCTGTCGGTATCGACAGATCACCTTTTAATTTTGTCAAGATTTTTCTTTTTATTTATTTCTTCTTTTTATAACAAATTATTGTGGCCACCATATCTCAAAATCGGCCAGGTCCCTATCATCGAGATTCATGTCATGTATGAGGTCAATCATGGACATGATCCATTAAGCTTTTGGAGGTCATCAGGACATCATGACGTCATCAAGACACCATTTTGTTAATTTTCAAGATCGATTATATCTTCACAATCGATCATCAAAAATCAACCATATTCACATCACATAAACTTCACATGACGGGTCATCAAGTCATGTCCCCACAGGTCATCTAGACGTCAGGACGTGCGCGTACGCGCGCGTCAAAATTTAAAAATGCTCAAAATCAAGTAGGATCAAGTCTGCACACGTTTCAGGTCATTTTGAGCATTTCAAAAATGTCCGTGCGTAAGCGTCCGCGAGCGCGCTTTACGCGCGCGCAAGTCGTAAATAACGTTAAAACGCTGTTTTTTCGATTGATTTCCAATCCTGACACTTTTCTTCATCATTTCCATCAACTTGGAATCAATTTTGATCAATAATAAAGTCGTACGGGCGCGTCAAAGTTCAAAATCCGTGCGCGCATCTATGGCGAAAATAACGTAAAAACGTGCAAAAACATGCCTCTACAAAATTAACTCTAGCTCTTTAAATAGTCCGCAAACCCCCCAATTTTTTGTCATCATCAGGTAGGGTATGAATCACAGATTTCATTTCATGTATCATTTGACCCTTATAAACGTTATGATGTCATCAAAATGGCGCCAGAAATCAAAATTTCCATTTTTCATGTTTTGACGACATGACATTTATGCAAATTTGGCTCTAGATTCGTAATTATTGGTCGTTTTTCGCCCAGATTTTGATATGTTATAGCTGAGACAATTCTCTACAAGATCAGTTACCACCGTTTTCCATTTTGATGACGTAATCATATTGAAATTTTCAATTAAAAACGACATGTCAGAATTTCCCCTTTTTGCGTGTTATGTCTATGGAAGATGATTTTTTTTCGAATCATGAATCTACATGACATCGTTCTCTGAGCAGTATCTCACTTATTTTTGGTCTATTTCCTTCCAGATTTTAATATGTTGTAGCTGAGACTATAAGCTTTTATTAGTAAGCCCTCCAATTTTTGATCAGATGTCGGGATCATGCCCAATTTTGAACTACCAAATGGGATTTGAGAATCCCGTTTTTCGTTTACGTGTTATCTCTATGGGAAATATTTTGGTCTATTGGTCAAAGCACTTGACTCCCATGAAGGTGACCCAGGTTCGATCCCCGGTGGGTCCATAACAATTTTTTTTTTTTTGGCTTTTTTTTTGCCTGTCATTTTACCATCCTCTTCGACTATTGTAACATAAAAAATCACAAATCATGTAATAAACTGCCATATTTTCCGTATTATGTCTATTAGAAAGTAGTGTACAGTAGTTTGTGTACAACCCTACGGAAATTGTGAGTTCCTGTCCTGTATTAGAGCTATATGGTTAATCTCCGAAGTATCCTGTATCATCATCATTATTATCATCACCATCATGATCATCATCGCTATTATTATATCATCATCATCATCATCATTCTATCATTATAATCATCATAATCACCATTATCATCATCACCATAAACATTTTACAATGACCGTTACACATTTTGCTACATTCCTGTCCTCACGAAACATCTCCATTCATGGTATTCTTGACATCCTATCTTCAGTTTACCATTTCCCCATTATTATGATCATCCTGATTACAATCATGATCGTACAAATTGAAAGACAGATCACCTAATTCGTCCTCATGACGAATTAAATTCTAGTTAGGTGATCTGTCGGTATCGACAGATCACCTTTTAGTTTTGTCAAGATTTTTCTTCTTTTTATTTATTTCTTCTTTTTATAACAAATTCTTGTGGCCACCATATCTCAAAATCGGCCAGGTCACTATCATCGAGTTTCATGTCATGTATGAGGTCAATCATGGACATGATCCATTAAGCTTTTGGAGGTCATCAGGTCATCGTGACGTCATCAATACGCCATTTTGTAAATTTTCAAGATCGATTATATCTTCATAATCGATCATCCAAAATCAACCATATTCACATCACATAAACTTCACATGACGGGTCATCAAGTCATGTCCTCACAGGTCATCTAGAGGTCAGGACGTGCGTGTACGCGCGCGTCAAAATTTAAAAATGCTCAAAATCAAGTAGGATCAAGTCTGCACACGTTTCAGGTCATTTTCAGCATTTCAAAAATGTTCGTGCGTAAGCGTCCGCGCGCGCGTAAAACGCGCGCGCAAGTCGTAAATAACGTTAAAACGCTGTTTTTTCGATTGATTTGCAATTCTGACACTTTTCTTCATCATTTCCATCAACTTGGAATCAATTTCAATCAATAATAAGGTCGTACGGGCGCGTCAAACTTCAAAATCCGTGCGCGCATCTATGGCGAAAATAATGTAAAAACGTGCAAAAACATGCCTCTACAAAATTAAATCTAGCTCTTTAAATAGTCCACAAACCCCCCAATTTTTTTTCATCATCAGGTAGGGTATGAATCATAGATTTCATTTCATGTATCATTTGACCCTTATAAACATTATGACGTCATCAAAATGGCGCCAGAATTCAAAATTTCCATTTTGCATGTTTTGACGTCATCACATTCATGGAAATTTGGCTCTGGATTCGTAATTATTGGTCGTTTTTCACCCAGATTTTAATATGTTGTAGCTGAGGCAATTTCCTACCAAATCAGTTGCCGCCATTTTTCATTTGATGACGTCATCATATTGAAATTTTCAATTAAAAACGACATGTCAGAATTTCCCCTTTTTGCGTGTTATGTCTATGGAAGATGATTTTTTTTTCGAATCATGAATCTACATGACATCGTTCTCTGAGCAGTATCTCAGTTATTTTTGGTCTATTTCCTTCCAGATTTTAATATGTTGTAGCTGAGACTATAAGCTTTTATTAGTAAGCCCTCCAATTTTTGATCAGATGTCGGGATCATGCCCAATTTTGAACTACCAAATGGGATTTGAGAATCCCGTTTTTCGTTTACGTGTTATCTCTATGGGAAATATTTTGGTCTATTGGTCAAAGCACTTGCCTCCCATGCAGGTGACCCAGGTTCGATCCCCGGTGGGTCCATAACAATTTTTTTTTGTTGCTTTTTTTTGCCTGTCATTTTACCTTCCTCTTCGACTATTGTAACATAAAAAATCACAAATCATGTAATAAACTGCCATATTTTCCGTATTATGTCTATTAGAAAGTAGTGTACAGTAGTTTGTGTACAACCCTACGGAAATTGTGATTTCCTGTCCTGTATTAGAGCTATATGGTTAATCTCCCAAGTATCCTGTATCATCATCATTATTATCATCACCATCATGATCATCATCGCTATTATTATATCATCATCATCATCATTCTATCATTATAATCATCATAATCACCATTATCATCATCACCATAAACATTTTACAATGACCGTTGCACATTTTGCTACATTCCTGTCCTCACGAAACATCTCCATTCATGGTATTCTTGACATCCTATCTTCAGTTTACCATTTCCCCATTATTATGAACATCCTGATTACAATCATGATCGTACCAATTGAAAGACAGATCACCTAATTCGTCCTCATGACGAATTAAATTCTAGTTAGGTGGTCTGTCGGTATCGACAGATCACCTTTTAATTTTGTCAGAATTTTCTTCTTTATTAGGTGGTCTGTCGGTATCGACAGATCACCTATTAATTTTGTCCGATTTTTCTTCTTTATTTTTATTTATTTTTAAGGCAAATTGTTGTGGCCACCAAATCTCAAAATCGGCCAGGTCAATATCATCGAGTTTCATGTCACGTATGAGGTCAATCATGGACATGGTCCATTAAGCTTTTGGAGGTCATCAGGTCATCGTGACGTCATCAAGACGCCATTTTGTAAATTTACAAGATCGATTATATCTTCATAATCGATCATCAAAAATCAACTATATTCACACCACATAAACTTCACATGAGGGTCATCAAGTCATGTCCTCACAGGTCATCTAGAGGTCAGCACGTGTGCGTACGCGCGCGTCAAAATTTAAAAATGCTCAAAATCACGTAGGATCAAGTCTGCACACGTTTCAGGTCATTTTGAGCATTTCAAAAATGTCCGTGCGTAAGCGTCCGTGCGCGCGTTTTACGCGCGCGCAAGTCGTAACTAACGTTAAAACGCTGTTTTTTTTATTGATTTGCAATCTTGACACTTTTCTTCATCATTTCCATCAACTTGGAATCAATTTAGATCAATAATAAGGTCGTACGGGCGCGTCAAAGTTCAAAATCGATGCGCGCATCTATGGCGAAAATAACGTAAAAACGTGCAAAAACATGCCTCTACAAAATTAACTCTAGCTCTTTTAATAGTCCATAAACCCCCAATTTTTTTTCATCATCAGGTAGGGTATGAATCATAGATTTCATTTCATGTATCATTTCATCCTTATAAATATTATGACGTCATCAAAATGGCGCCAGAAGTCAAAATTTCCAATTTTCATGTTTTGACGTCATCACATTTATGCAAATTTGGCTCTAGATTCGTAATTATTGGTCGTTTTTCGCCCAGATTTTGCTATGTCATAGCTGAGACAATTCTCTACAAGATCAATTTTCACGGTTTTCATTTTGATGACGTCATCACAGTGAAATTTTCAATTAAATATGCCATGTCAGAATTTTCCCTATTTGCGTGTTATGTCTATGGAAGATGATTTTTTTTCGAATCATGAATCTACATGACATTGTTCTCTGAGCTGTATCTCAGTTGTGTTTTGTCTATTTTCTTCCAGATTTTAGTATGTTATAGCTGAGACTATAAGCTTTTATAAGTGTGGTCTCCAATTTTTGATCAGATGTCGGGATCATGCCCAATTTTTCACTACAATATGGGATTTGAGAATCCCGTTTTTCGTTTACGTGTTATCTCTATGGGAAATGTTTTGGTATATTGGTCAAAGCACTTGCCTCTCATTCCGGTGACCCAGGTTCGATCCCTGGTGGGTCCATTTAATTTTTTTTTTTTTTTTGCTTCTTTTTGCCTTTCATTTTACCATCTTGTTCGACTATTATAACATAAGCAATCACAAACAAAGTAATAAAATGTCTTATTTTGCATGTTATGTCTACTAGAAAGTAGTGTGCAGTTGTTTATGTATAACCCTATGGAAAATCTGATTCCCTGAAGTGTATTAAAGCTAACCTGCAATATCATTAGTCCTATTTGATATCACAATTTCTCAAAATGATAATGATGTTGATGATAATCATGATGATGATCATGATTATCATCAACATCATTATCATCATCACTGTCATGATATTCATGATGATGATTATCCTCAACATCATTATCATCATCACTGTCATGATATTCATGATGATGCTGATGATTATCATCAACTTCATTATCATCACTGTCATGATGATATTCATCATGATGATGATGATGATGATTATCAACATCATTATCATCAGCACTGTCATGATGATATTCATGATGATGATAATGATATAATATCATCACCGTCATGATCATCATCGCTATTATTATTGTCATCACCATCATGATAATCATCACCATTATCATGATTGTTATCTTGCACAAATATTATCACATCTTCCAATGACCGTTTCACACATTTTCTACATTCCTGTCCTCAAGAAGCATCTCCATGCGTGGCATTCTTGACTTCCTATCTTCAGTTTAGTATTTCCCCATTATTATGATCATCCTGATTACAATCATGATCATACCAATTGAAAGACAGACCACCTAATTCGTCCTCATGACGAATTAAATTCTAGTTAGGTGGTCTGTCGGTATCGACAGATCACCTTTTAATTTTGTCAAGATTTTTCTTCTTTATTTCTTTATTTATTTATTTTTATTACAAAATTTTGTGGCCACCAAATCTCAAAATCAGCCAGGTCAATATCATCGAGTTTCATGTCATGTATGAGGTCAATCATGGACATGGTCCATTAAGCTTTTGGAGGTCATCAGGTCATCGTGACGTCATCAAGACGCCATTTTGTAAATTTACAAGATCGATTATATCTTCATAATCGATCATCAAAAATCAACTATATTTATATCACATAAACTTCACATGATGGGTCATCAAGTCATGTCCTCACAGGTCATCTAGAAGTCAGGACGCGCGCGTATGCGCGCGTCAAAATTTAAAAATGCTCAAAATCACATAGGATCAAGTCTGCACACGTTTCAGGTCATTTTGAGCATTTCAAAAATGTTCGTGCGTAAGCGTCCGCGCGCGCGTTTTACGCGCGCACAAGTCGTCAATAACGTTAAAACGCTGTTTTTTCGATTGATTTGCAATCCTGACACTTTTCTTCATCATTTCCATCAACTTGGAATCAATTTCAATCAATAATAAGGTCGTACGGGCGCGTCAAAGTTCAAAATCCGTGCGCGCGTCTATGGCGAAAATAACGTAAAAACGTGCAAAAACATGCCTCTACAAAATTAACTCTAGCTCTTTAAATAGTCCACAAACCCCCAATTTTTGTCATCATCAGGTAGGGTATGAATCACAGATTTCATTTCATGTATCACTTGACCCTTATAAACATTATGATATCATCAAAATGGCGCCAGAAATCAAAATTTCCATTTTTCATGTTTTGACGTCATCACATTTATGCAAATTTGGCTCTAAATTCGTAATTATTGGTCTTTTTTCGCCCAGATTTTGATATGTTATAGCTGAGACAATTCTCTACAAGATCAGTTACCACGGTTTTTCATTTTGATGACGTCATCATATTGAAATTTTCAATTAAAAACGACATGTCAGAATTTCCCCTTTTTGCGTGTTATGTCTATGGAAGATGATTTTTTTTCGAATCATGAATCTACATGACATCGTTCTCTGAGCAGTATCTCAGTTATTTTTGGTCTATTTCCTTCCAGATTTTAATATGTTGTAGCTGAGACTATAAGCTTTTATTAATAAGCACTCCAATTTTTGATCAGATGTCGGGATCATGCCTAATTTTGAACTACCAAATGGGATTTGAGAATCCCGTTTTTCGTTTACGTGTTATCTCTATGGGAAATGTTTTGGTATATTGGTCAAAGCACTTGCCTCTCACTCCGGTGACCCAGGTTCGATCCCCAGTGGGTCCATTAAAAAAATTTTTTTTTTTGCTTCTTTTTGCCTTTCATTTTACCATCTTGTTCGACTATTAAAACATAAGCAATCACAAACCAAGTAATAAACTGCCTTATTTTGCGTGTTTTGTCTATTGAAAGTAGTGTGCAGTAGTTTGTGTACAACCCTATGGAAAATTTCTCAAAATTGGCTTGGTCAATTATCTTCAAATTTTCGTCAGTCATCAGTCCTAATAAGGTCAAGTTCGCGCATCTTTTTCAAGGTCATCAGATTATCGTGACGTCATCCAGATGACATTTTGTAAAAATCAACTTATGGTCGTATCTTCATAACGAATTGTTTCTCTTTCATATTTGGCATGGTTAAGGTCACCGTCATTGCAGTCATGGTCATCACCATCACCATCATCATCATTATATCATCATGATTATCATCAACATCATTATCATCATCACTGTCATGATATCCATGATGATGATGATGATAATGCTGATTAACATCAACACCATTATCATCATTACTGTCATGATGATATAATGATCATCATCATGATTTTCAACATCATTATCATCACTGTCATGATGATATTCATGATGATGATTATCATCAACATCATTATCATCATCACTGTCATGATATTCATGATGATGATGATGATGATTAACATCAAAATCATTATCATCATCACTGTCATGATGATATAATGCTCATCAACATCATTATCATCATCACTGTCATGATATGATCATCACCATGATTATCATCAACATCATTACATCTTCCAATGACCGTTTCACACATTTTTCTACATTCCTGTCCTCAAGAAGCATCTCCATGCGTGGCATTCTTGACTTCTTATCTTCAGTTTAGTATTTCCCCATTATTATGATCATCTTGATTACAATCATGATCATACAAATTGAAAGACAGACCACCTAATTCGTCCTCATGACGAATTAAATTCTAGTTTATTTATTTTTATTACAAAATTTTGTGGCCACCAAATCTCAAAATCGGCCAGGTCAATATCATTGAGTTTCATGTCATGTATGAGGTCAATCATGAACACGATCCATTTAGCTTTTGGAGGTCATCAGGTCATCGTGACGTCATCAAGACGCCATTTTGTAAATTTTCAAGATCTATTATATCTTCATAATCGATCATCAAAAATCAACTATATTCACATCACATAAACTTCACTTGACGGGTCATCAAGTCATGTCCTCACAGGTCATCTAGAGGTCAAAACGTGCGCGTACGCGCGCGTCAAAATTTAAAAATGCTCAAAATCACGTAGGATCAAGTCTGCACACGTTTCAGGTCATTTTGAGCATTTCAAAAATGTCCGTGCGTAAGCGTCCGTGCGCGCGTTTAACGCGCGCACAAGTCGTAAATAACGTTAAAACGCTGTTTTTTCGATTGATTTGCAATCCTAACACTTTTCTTCATCATTTCCATCAATTTGGAATCATTTCAATCAATAATAAGGTCGTACGGGCGCGTCAAACTTCAAAATCCGTGCGCGCGTCTATGGTGAAAATAACGTAAAAACGTGCAAAAACATGCCTATACAAAATTCACTATATCTCGTTAGATAGTCCATTGACCCCAAAATTTTTTGTCATCATCAGGTAGGGTATGAATCATAGATTTCATTTCATGTATCATTTGACCCTTATAAACATTATGACGTCATCAAAATGGCGCCAGAAGTCTAAATTTCCATTTTTCATGTTTTGACGTCATCACATTTATGCAAATTTGGCTCTAGATTCGTAAATATTGGTCGTTTCTTCGCCCAGATTTTAATATGTTGTAGCTGAGGCAATTTTCTACGAAACTAGTCGCCACCATTTTTCATTTGATGACGTCATCATACTGAAATTTTCAATGCAAGATGCCATGTCAGAATTTCCCTGTTTGCGTGTTATGTCTATGGAAGATGATTTTTTTTCGAATCATGAATCTACATGACATCGTTCTCTGAGCAGTATCTCAGTTATTTTTGGTCTATTTTCTTCCAGATTTTAATATGTTGTAGCTGAGACTATAAGCTTTTACAAGTGTGGTCTCCAATTTTTGATCAGATGTCGGGATCATGCCCAATTTTTCAGTACAAAATGTGATTTGAGAATCCCGTTTTCGTTTACGTGTTATCTCTATGGGAAATATTCTGGTCTATCGGTAAAGCACATGACTACCATGGTCAAGGTACCTGGTTCGATCCCCGGGCCGATTTTTTTTTTTTTTTTTTTTGCTTCTTTTTACCTGTCATTTTACCATCCTCTTCGACTAGTATAACATAAAAAATCACAAATCATGTAATAAACTGCCTTATTTTCCGTATTATGTCTATTAGAAAGTAGTGTGCAGTAGTTTGTGTACAACCCTATGGAAATTGTGATTTCCTGTCCTGTATTAGAGCTATGGGGCTAATCTCCCAAGGATCCTGTATCATCATCATTATTATCATCACCGTCATGATCACCATCGCTATTATTATATCTTCGCCATCATCATTATATCATTATAATCATCATAATCATCATCACCATAATCATTTTACAATGACCGTTACACATTTTGCTACATTCCTGTCCTCAAGAAGCATCTCCCTTCATGGCGTTCTTGACATCCTATCTTCAGTTTAGTATTTCCCCATTATTATGATCATCCTGATTACAATCATGATCGTACAAATTGAAAGACAGACCACCTAATTCGTCCTCATGACGAATTAAATTCTAGTTAGGTGGTCTGTCATTTATGACAGACCTCCTTTTAATTTTGTCAAGATTTTCTTTATTTTTAGGTGGTCTGTCATTTATGACAGACCTCCTTTTAATTTTGTCAGAATTTTCTTTTTATTTATTTATTT
This sequence comes from Heliocidaris erythrogramma, assembly GCA_025617745.1. Taxonomy (NCBI): domain Eukaryota; kingdom Metazoa; phylum Echinodermata; class Echinoidea; order Camarodonta; family Echinometridae; genus Heliocidaris; species Heliocidaris erythrogramma. The sequence continues at coordinate 41,561,952 of CM046867.1, forward strand.
CTTCTCTTTATTAGGTGGTCTGTCGGTATCGACAGATCACCTTTTAATTTTGTCAAGATTTTTCTTCTTTATTTCTTTATTTATTTATTTTTATTACAAAATTTTGTGGCCACCAAATCTCAAAATCAGCCAGGTCAATATCATCGAGTTTCATGTCATGTATGAGGTCAATCATGGACATGGTCCATTAAGCTTTTGGAGGTCATCAGGTCATCGTGACGTCATCAAGACGCCATTTTGTAAATTTACAAGATCGATTATATCTTCATAATCGATCATCAAAATCAACTATATTTATAGTTTTCATTGACTTTATATATATATTGACTTGGAGTGATATACTAGTTGCTTTTCAAACATTTGTATTACAAAATGTTATGAGTATCAAAAGAATGAATCGATACCGTGTACAATCGATTTGTGTACAATCCAAATATGATGCTTTCTTTATATTTCATCAAAATATACGTATAGGTGTCCCGAAGGAAGCCAATGTAAAATATCTTAATTGGAAGGGCATCACAAATGAGACATACATTTTGGCAAACGTAATATATTCTAAGTGTAGTACAATTACATTTATAATATGTTTATTATACAACAAATGTATATATGTGTGTTTATCGTTGATTATCTTCCTTACACACTCTTTATACAAAGTTATAAAATATAAGTATATAGAAATATTTGTTTATAATATTATACCTATGTTGATAATGAAGTGTACACAAATCACTTTATTCAATTACATTATAACTTTTAAATATCTACATGACGGTTACGTATGGACAATTTACTTATACAATTTGAAGGTGTATTTTATATATACTCATACTGAGAGTTTCATAAGTTTTATATACAATCATATATACATGTGTTTATTAGACATTGTGTACTCAGAATATACAATGGTCATGGTAATTATTTTAATAAGTAATTCTAAAAAAGTGTCATGATAGGGGAGAATGTTAATATTTATTCATTGAATGTTCGAGGCTTAGCTGATAGGAACAAACGGAAGAGACATTTTTGTGGCTGAAAGATCAAGATGCTAACATTTTCTTCTTACAAGAAACTCATTCTACTCCAGACGCTGAAAATGTGTGGAGGGACCAATGGGGATCAGATGAAGTATTTTTTTCACATGGATCCTTTAATAGTAAAGGCGCTTGCATTTTATTTCGAAATTTAGGACAATTTAAGGTTAAAAAGGAATATCACGACAGTGGAGGCAGATTGTTAATATTAGATATTGAGATATTAGGATCAGTTATAACGTTGGTTAATATTTATGCACCGAATACTGATGATGCATTCTTTTTTAATTCCATTTTGATACAATTAGAACAGTTTGAATGTCAGTCAGTTATTTGGGGTGGGGACTTCAATTGTGTCTTAAATATCAATATAGATAAAAAAGGTGGACGTCCTTCAACGCATTTTCAGTCCGTTAATGTTATACATAATATGATGGAAGAATTTTCTCTTATAGATATTTGGAGACTGAAATATCCTTCAACTTCTAAGTTTACATGGCGTTCAAATTTCGTACAATGCCGTCTAGATTTTTTTCTGATATCATTTAATTTAGTGTCCCAGGTTCAATTATGTAACATTTTACCGGGTTATAGGACCGATCATTCTGCTATTATTTGTAAGATAAAACTTAAAAATGTGGGAAGAGGACGTGGATTTTGGAAGTTTAATGTATCGCTTCTACAAGACGAAACATACATTAAATTAATACAAGACACTATAAAAAAGGTTAAGGACAACTGTTCTCAGGAAATGAATCCACATATCTTTTGGGATTATCTTAAATGTCAATTACGGTCATCCACCATCGAATATTCTATAAAAAAATCAAAACAGAGGAGAAAACAGGAAACGAATTTGTTAGATAAACTGAAACATTTGGAAACTCAACAGGCAAACAATCCTGATTTAGTTACATTGGCACAGATAGCAGAGTGTAAGCAAGAATTAGAATACATATACGAGCAAAAAGCTAAAGGTCACATTATTAGGTCTAGGGCAAACTGGGTTGAGAATGGAGAACGTAATACAAAGTATTTTATAGATTTAGAAAAAAGAAATCAAAAAAATAAAACTATTTTAACGTTATGTACTGAAGATGGAACAATGTTGAATTGTACAGAAGACATACTAGATGCCCAAAAAGTTTATTTTGAAACAATGTATAAATCTGGAAATCCTCCTTTGATTGATTTAAATAATAGGTTGCCCTTATTTGTTGAATATATAACCCCCCAAATTTCTACATTCTCTAAAGAATTATGTGAGGGTCCAATTACTTTGCAAGAATGCATTGATGCACTTAAGACAATGCCCAATAATAAAACTCCTGGGATAGACGGCTTTCCTGCAGAGTTTTATAAATTTTTCTTTCAAGATTTGGGACAATATTTAGTACAAAATATTCAATATTCCTTTGCGCACGGTATATTATCTGCGGAACAAAGAAGAGGTATAATTCATCTTATTCCTAAAAAAGATAAAGACCCCTTATATTTAAAAAATTGGAGACCCATTTCTGTTTTAAATACAGATTATAAGATAATTGCAAAGTGTTTGGCATTGCGTTTAAAAAAGACATTGCTAGAAATAATAGACAATGATCAAACCGGTTTTCTCCCGGGTAGGTTCATAGGAGAAAACATTAGGTTAACATTAGATATGATTGACTTTACAAATAAAACAGATTTACCAGGACTGATGTTCTTAGCAGATTTTGAAAAAGCATTTGATAAATTAGAATGGAATTTTGTGTCTCAAGCACTTAAATTTTTTTGGTTTTGGTAATAACTTTATTGTTTGGGTTAGGATCCTATATACAGATATTTCTTCTTGTGTTTTGAATAATGGTCATGCCTCACAGTTTTTTAATTTATATCGTGGCTTACGACAAGGCTGCCCCCTTAGTCCATTATTATTTTTGATATGTAGTGAAATATTAGCATTATGGGTGAGAAATGATCCTGATATACATGGAATGAATATACATAATACAGACATTTTAATAACTGCCTATGCAGACGACACTACTTTCTTTTTAAAAGATCAAGCTTCCTTTTATCGTTTATTACAAATTCTTGATGTCTTTAAAAATATGACAGGGTTATCGATTAATCGCAATAAAAGTGAAATTGTTGCACTTGGTTATTATAAAGCCCATCCTCCAGATATTAGCTCAACGGGTATGGCTTTCTCGAAAGGTCCTTTTAAAATGTTAGGGATTACATTTTCCACCAATATGGATGATACTTTTGAATTGAATTATATACCTAAAAAAAAAAAATTAGTAGATATTCTGAAAGTTTGGTCTAGAAGATATTTAACACCTATTGGAAAAATTGTAATATTAAAATCTCTTGCTCTATCCCAGCTGATTTATCTTCTTTCGGTCCTGCCCTCCCCACCTGATAATTTTATTAAAGAAATTGAAGATATCGTGTTTTCATTTATATGGGATAATAAACCAGATAAGATTAAGAGGAGGACCATTATTGGAGATTACAGTCTAGGAGGTTTGAAAATGTTTCATTTTCCTTCAGTTATTTCAGGACTTAAAATTGCGTGGGTTAAAAGATTATTAGACAAACAAAATAAAGGGAAATGGAAATGTTTTTTTGACTATTATTTGCAAAACTTCGGTGGAAACACAATTTGGTATTGTAATATGAACGCAAAGGAGGAGAAACTTCAACAAATACAAAATGATTTTATACGCGAAATACTACAACATTGGTGTGCGTTTACATTTACACCAAATGTGTTGGATTGTAAGGTTGAAAATCAAGTTATCTGGCACAATACACATATTCGAATTAATAATAATTTAGTATATAAAAAAGACTGGTGCGAAAGAGGAATTATAAAAATTAAACATTTTCTTAATGATGATTTGTCGCTTTTGAACTTTGAACAGTTTCAGGCAAAATATAATATGCATTGTAATTCTCTCGAATTTTATTCTATAATTCACGCCATTCCTCTTGAATGGAAAAATCAACTTGCACGAACTGGTATAGATGTAAATTCTCAATTACAAAATGACACACCACAAGAAGATGCCCTTACTAAAATAGGTAAAGTAATTAAAGTATGTAGGTATGTTCATCAAAACTTAAGTAATAAGTTCTTTATACATCCAAAGTCAGAAGAAAAATGGACTGAAATATTAGAACAGAATATTAACTGGGAAAGCGTATACTGTATTCCGTTTCAATCAACTTTAAATCAAAGACTGCGCTATTTTCAATTTAGAATTTTGCACAGAATAATTGGTGTGAATAAACTCCTATTTAATATGGGCCTTACATCATCCAATTTATGCTCCCTCTGCTCAAACTGCATTGAAACAATAGTTCATTTGTTTTGGGAATGTCCTATTACACAAAGGTTTATAAATCAAATACAAGATTCTTTACTGAATAATAAGATTCAAATTACCAAACAATTGTTTTTATTCGGTTCAAAAGAAAAACTAAACTTAAATTATAACTTCATTTTTTTGTATGCAAAATATTATATTTTTGCTGTAAAAAGTAAGCAGTCTTCACTCCTGTTTTCATCCTTTTTAAAAATGCTTAAACAAATTAAAACGACAGAAGCATTTATATCTAACAAATCATACAAATTTGTAACCCGAGCCAGTAACTGGAGTAATATCCAATTGATATAATCAATCGATTTACAATTCATTACGCTCATCGGTTGTAGCATATGTGTCGTGACATAATGAGTTTTTTTTTTAATCGATTGACATACTTGTGGCTTGTTTTAATATTTGCTGGAATTGTTTGATCCCATTTGTCAAATGCAAGTACATGTATATTTAGACAATTGACTATTTATATTTCGTAGATATTTTAAAAGTGTATCAAATGCGAGAACATTTTATTTTGACATGAAATATTATACTATCGCTTAGCTGTACAAGTGCTTTTGTATAATGACTGGTAAAAGATACTTGGAGAAATGTCATGTACACTACATCAAGTATGCCAATCGATCGATAAACAAGTCATTAAGCTCATAATTAAACTTAAATTATAACTTCATTTTTTTGTATGCAAAATATATTTCTGCTGTAAAAAGTAAACAATCTTCACTCCTGTTTTCATCCTTTTTAAAAATGCTTAAACAAATTAAAACGACAGAAGCATTTATATCTAACAAATCATACACATTTGTAACCCGAGCCAGTAACTGGAGTAATATCCAATTATTTTTTTCTTTTTATATAATCAATCGTTTTGCAATTCATTACGCTCATCGGTTGTAACATATGTGTTGTAACATATGTGTCGTGACATAATGAGTTTTTTTCTTAATCGATTGACATACTTGTGGCTTGTTTTAATATTTGCTGGAATTGTTTGATCCCATTTGTCAAATGCAAGTACATGTATATTTAGACCATTGACCATTTATATTTCGTAGATATTTCAAGTGTTTCAAATGTGAGAATATTTTATTTTGACATGAAATATTATACCATCGATTAGCTGTGCAAGCGCTTGTATAATGACTGGTAAAAGATACTTGGAGAATTTTAAAGCGTCATGTACACTGTATCCAGTGTGCCAATCGATCAATGAACAAGTTATTGAGCTCATAATTATAAATATCGGCTGTAAATTTTGAATCGTTTAACATGCTTGATGAGGCTTGTTTTAATAGTTTATTGAAATGGTTCGCTCCTATTTTATTTACACTGGTTCAATATACTTTCTTTGAACGTAACCTCAACTGTAATATCATTTTGTAAATTTTGTAAAAATTATATTGTTGCACTGAGTATATTTACCTCTTCAATATGTTATTTATCTCTTCAATATGTTATTTATCATTGTACCTGAACTTCTAATTTGTTTGAATAAAAGTTTCTTTTGAAAAAAAAAAAAAAAACTATATTTACATCACATAAACTTCATTTGACGGGTCATCAAGTCATGTCCTCACAGGTCATCTAGAGGTCAGGACGTGCGCGTACGCGCGCGTCAAAATTTAAAAATGCTCAAAATCACGTAGGATCAAGTCTGCACACGTTTCAGGTCATTTTGAGCATTTCAAAAATTTCCGTGCGTAAGCGTCCGCGCGCGCGTTTTACGCGCGCTCAAGTCGTAAATAACGTTAAAACGCTGATTTTTCGATTGATTTGCAATCCTGACACTTTTCTTCATCATTTCCATCAACTTGGAATCAATTTCAATCAATAATAAGGTCGTACGGGCGCGTCAAAATTCAAAATCCGTGCGCGCGTCTATGGTCAAAATAACGTAAAAACGTGCAAAAACATGCCTCTACAAAATTAACTCTAGCTCTTTAAATAGTCCACAAACCCCCCAACTTTTTGTCATCATCAGGTAGGGTATGAATCATAAATTTCATTTCATGTATCATTTGACCGTTATAAACATTATTACGTCATCAAAATGGCGCCAGAATTCCAAATTTCCATTTTTCATGTTTTGACGTCATCACATTTATGCAAATTTGGCTTTATATTCGTAATTACTCGTCGTTTTTTCACCCAGATTTTAATATGTTGTAGCTGAGGCAATTTCCTACAAAATCAGTACCAACCATTTTGCATTTTGATGACGTCATCACACTGAAATGTTCAATTAAAAATGCTATGTCAGAATTTTCCGTATTTGCGTGTTATGTCTATGGAAGATGATTTTTTTTCGAATCATGAATCTACATGACATCGTTCTCTGAGCTGTATCTCAGTTATTTTTGGTCTATTTCCTTCCAGATTTTAATATGTTGTAGCTGAGACTATAAGCTTTCAGTAAGGTGGTCTCCAAATTTTGATCAGATGTCGGGATCATGCCCAATTTTTCAGTACAAAATGTGATTTGAGAATCCCGTTTTCGTTTACGTGTTATCTCTATGGGAAATATTCTGGTCTATCGGTAAAGCACATGACTACCATGGTCAAGGTACCTGGTTCGATCCCCGGGGCCGATTTTTTTTTTTTTTTTTTTGCTTCTTTTTGCCTGTCATTTTACCATCCTCTTCGACTATTGTAACATAAAAAATCACAAATCATGTAATAAACTGCCTTATTTTCCGTATTATGTCTATTAGAAAGTAGTGTGCAGTAGTTTGTGTACAACCCTACGGAAATTGTGATTTCCTGTCCTGTATTAGAGCTATGGGGTTAATCTCCCAAGTATCCTGTATCATCATGATTATTATCATCACCGTCATGACCATCATCGCTATTATTATATCATCGCCATCATCATTATATCATTATAATCATCATAATCACCATTATCATCATCACCATAATCATTTTACAATGACCGTTACACACTTTGCTACATTCCTGTCCTCAAGAAGCATCTCCATTCATGGCATTCTTGACATCCTATCTTCAGTTTAGTATTTCCCCATTATTATGATCATCCTGATTACAATCATGATCGTACAAATTGAAAGACAGACCACCTAATTCGTCCTCATGACGAATTAAATTCTAGTTAGGTGGTCTGTCATTTATGACAGACCTCCTTTTAATTTTGTCAAGATTTTCTTTAATATTCTTCTTTCTTCTTTTTATAGCAAATTCTTGTTCCCACCAAATCTCAAAATCGGCCAAGTCAATATCATCGAGTTTCATGTCATGTATGAGGTCAATCATGGACATGGTCATCTAAGCTTTTGAAGGTCATCAGGTCATCGTGACGTCATCAAGACGCCATTTTGTAAATTTACAAGATCGAGTATATCTTCATAATCGATCATCAAAAATCAACTATATTCACATAACATAAACTTCACATGACGGGTCATCTAGTCATGTCCTCACAGGTCATCTAGAGGTCAGGACGTGCGCGTACGCGCGCGTCAAAATTTAAAAATGCTCAAAATCACGTAGGATCAAGTCTGCACACGTTTCAGGTAATTTTGAGCATTTCAAAAATGTCCGTGCGTAAGCGTCCGCGCGCGCGTTTTACGCGCGCGCAAGTCGTAAATAACGTTAAAACGCTGTTTTTTCGATTGATTTGCAATCCTGACACTTTTCTTCATCATTTCCATCAACTTGGAATCAATTTCAATCAATAATAAGGACGTACGGGGCCGTCAAAGTTTAAAATCCGTGCGCTCATCTATGGCGAAAATAACGTTAAAACGTGCAAAAACATGCCTCTACAAAATTAACTATAGCTCTTTAAATAGTCCACAAACCCCCAATTTTTTTGTCATCATCAGGTAGGGTATGAATCATAGATTTCATTTCATGTATCATTTCACCCTTATATATATTATGACGTCATCAAAATGGCGCCAGAATTCAAAATTTCCAATTTTCATTTTTTGACGTCATAACATTTATGCAAATTTGGCTCTAGATTCGTAATTATTAGTCGTTTTTCGCCCAAATTTTGCTTTGTCATAGCTGAGACAATTCTCTACAAGATCAATCATCACGGTTTTCCATTTTGATGACGTCATCACAGTGAAATTTTCAATTAAAGATGCCATGTCAGAATTTTCCCTATTTGCGTGTTATGTCTATGGAAGATGATTTTTTTTCGAATCATGAATCTACATGACATTGTTCTCTGAGCAGTATCTCAGTTGTTTTTGGTCTATTTTCTTCCAGATTTTAGTATGTTATAGCTGCGACTATAAGCTTTTATAAATGTGGTCTCCAATTTTTGATCAGATGTCGGGATTATGCCCAATTTTTCCCTAGAAAATGTGATTTGAGAATCCCGTTTTTCGTTTACGTGTTTTGGTATATTGGTCAAAGCACTTGCCTCTCACTCCGGTGACCCAGGTTCGATCCCCGGTGGGTCCAATAAAAAAAAAATCTTTTTTTTTGCCTCCTTTTGCCTGTCATTTTACCATCTGGTTCGACTATTTTAACATAAGCAATCCCAAACCAAGTAATAAAATGCCTTATTTTGCGTGTTATGTCTATTAGAAAGTAGTGTGCAGTAGTTTATGTATAACCCTATGGAAAATCTGATTCCCTGAAGTGTATTAAAGCTATCCTGCAATATCATGAGTCCTATTTCATATCACAATTTCTCAAAATTGGCCCACTTAATTATCTTCAAATTTTCTTCACTCATCGGTCCTAATAAGGTCAAGATCCCACATCTTTTTCAAGGTCATCAGGTTATCGTGACGTCATCTAGGCGCCATTTTGTACAAATCAACTTATGGTCGTATCTTCATAAGAAAATGTGATTTTCTCTGTCATTCACTGTCATTGCAGTCATGGTCATCACCATCATCATCATCATCATCACCATCATCATCATTATCATCATCACCATCATCATCATTATATCATTATCATGATAATCATCAACATCATTATCATCATCACTGTCATATTCATCATGATGATGATGATAATGATGATTATCATTAACATCATTATCATCATTACTATCATGATATAATGATCATCATCATGATTATCAACATCATTATCATCATCACTGTCATAATAATATTCATGATGATGATTATCATCATCATTATCATCATCACTGTCATGATATTCATGATGATTATCCTCAACATCATTATCATCACTGTCATGATATTCATGATGATGCTGATGATTATCATCACCATCATTATCATCATCACTGTCATGATGATATTCATGATGATGATGATGATATAATATCATCACCGTCATGACCATCATAGCTATTATAATTGTCATCACCATCATCATTATATCACCTTCATCATGATAATCATCACCATTATCATGATTGTTATCTTGCACAAATATTATCACATCTTCCAATGACCGTTTCACACATTTTCTACATTCCTGTCCTCAAGAAGCATCTCCATGCGTGGCATTCTTGACTTCCTATCTTCAGTTTAGTATTTCCCCATTATCATGATCATCCTGATTACAATCATGATCATACAAATTGAAAGACAGACCACCTAATTCGTCCTCATGACGAATTAAATTCTAGTTAGGTGGTCTGTCATTTATGACAGACCTCCTTTTAATTTTGTCAAGATTTTCTTTATTTTTATTTTTAATATTTCTTCTTTTTATAGCAAATTTTTGTTCCCACCAAATCTCAAAATCGGCCAGGTCAATATCATCGAGTTTCATGTCATGTATGAGGTCAATCATGGACATGGTCATCTAAGCTTTTGGAGGTCATCAGGTCATCGTGACGTCATCAAGACGCCATTTTGTAAATTTACAAGATCGATTATATCTTCATAATCGATCATCAAAAATAAACTATATTCACATCACATAAACTTCAAATGACGAGTCATCAAGCAATGTCCTCACAGGTCATCTAGAGGTCAGGACGTGCGCGTACGCGCGCGTCAAAATTTAAAAATGCTCAAAATCACGTAGGATCAAGTCTGCATACGTTTCAGGTCATTTTGAGCATTTCAAAAATGTCCGTGCGTAAGTGTCCGCGCGCGCGTTTTACGCGCGCGCAAGTCGTAACTAACGTTAAAACACTGTTTTTTCGATTGATTTGCAATCTTGACACTTTTCTTCATCATTTCCATCAACTTGGAATCAATTTCAATCAATAATAAGGTCGTACGGGCGCGTCAAACTTCAAAATCCGTGCGCGCATCTATGGCGAAAATAACGTAAAAACGTGCAAAAACATGCCTCTACAAAATTAACTCTACCTCTTTAAATAGTCCATAAATCCCCCAATTTTTTGTCATCATCAGGTAGGGTATGAATCATAGATACGATTTCATGTATCATTTGACCCTTATAAACATTATGACGTCATCAAAATGGCACCAGAAATCCAAATTTCCATTTTTCATGTTTTGACGTCATCACATTTATGCAAATTAGGCTCTAGATTCGTAATTATTGGTCTTTTTTCGTCCAGATTTTGATATGTCATAGCTGAGGCAATTTCCTACAAAATTAGTGGCCATCATTTTTCATTTTGATGACGTCATCACAGCGAAATTTTCAATTAAAGACGCCATGTCAGAATTTTCCCTATTTGCGTGTTATGTCTATGGAAGATGACTTTTTTTCGAATCATGAATCTACATGACATCGTTCTCTGAGCAGTATCTCAGTTATTTTTGGTCTATTTTCTTCCAGATTTTAATATGTTGTAGCTGAGACTATAAGCTTTTACAAGTGTGGTCTCCAATTTTTGATCAGATTTCGGGATCATGCCCAATTTTTCAGTACAAAATGTGATTTGAGAATCCCGTTTTCGTTTACGTGTTATCTCTATGGGAAATATTCTGGTCTATCGGTAAAGCACATGACTACCATGGTCAAGGTACCTGGTTCGATCCGCGGGGCCGATTTTTTTTTTAATTTTTTTTTGCTTCTTTTTGCCTGTCATTTTACAATCCTCTTCGACTAGTATAACATAAAAAATCACAAATCATGTAATAAACTGCCTTATTTTCCCGTATTATGTCTATTAGAAAGTAGTGTGCAGTAGTTTTGTGTACAACCCTATGGAAATTGTGATTTCCTGTCCTGTATTAGAGCTAAGGGGTTAATCTGCCAAGTATCCTGTATCATCATCATTATTATCATCACCGTCCTGATCATCATCGCTATTATATCATCGCCATCATATATCATTATAATCATCATAATCTCCATTATCATCATCACCATAATCATTTTACAATGACCGTTACACATTTTCCTACATTCCCGTCCTCAAGAAGGACCTCCATTCATGGCATTCTTGACATCCTATCTTCAGTTTAGTATTTCCCCATTATTATGATCATCCTGATTACAATCATGATTGTACAAATTGAAGGACAGACCACCTAATTCGTCCTCATGACGAATTAAATTCTAGTTAGGTGGTCTGTCATTTATGACAGACCTCCTTTTAATTTTGTCAAGATTTTCTTTATTAATCTTCTTTCTTCTTTTTATTACAAATGTTTGTTCCCACCAAATCTCAAAATCGGTCAGGTCACTATCATCGAGTTTCATGTCATGTATGAGGTCAATCATGGACATGGTCAACTAAGCTTTTGAAGGTCATCAGGTCATCGTGACGTCATCAAGACGCCATTTTGTAAATTAACAAGATCGATTATATCTTCATAATCGATCATCAAAAATCAACTATATTCACATCATATAAACTTCACATGATGGGTCATCAAGTCATGTCCTCACAGGTCATCTAGAGGTCAGGACGTGCGCGTACGCGCGCGTCAAAATTTAAAAATGCTCAAAATCACGTAGGATCAAGTCTGCACACATTTCAGGTCATTTTGAGCATTTCAAAAATGTCCGTGCGTAAGCGTCCGCGCGCGGGTAAAACGCGCGCGCAACTCGTAGATAACGTTAAACCGCTGTTTTTTTCGATTGATTTGCAATCCTGACACTTTTCTTCATCATTTCCATCAACTTTGAATCAATTTCAATCAATAATAAGGTCGTACGGGCGCGTCAAAGTTCAAAATCCGTGCGCGCATCTATGGCGAAAATAACGTAAAAACGTGCAAAAACATGCCTCTACAAAATTAACTCTAGCTCTTTAAATAGTCCACAAACCCCCAATTTTTTTGTCATCATCACGTAGGGTATGAATCATAGATTTCATTTCATGTATCATTTTACCCTTATAAACATTATGACGTCACCAAAATGGCGCAAGAAGTCAAAATTTCCATTTTTCATGTTTTGACGTCATCACATTTATGCAAATTTGGCTCTAGATTCGTAATTATTAGTCGTTTTTCGCCAAATTTTGCTATGTCATAGCTAAGACAATTCTCTACAAGATCAATCGTCACGGTTTTTCATTTTGATGACGTCATCACAGTGAAATTTTCAATTAAAGATGCCATGTCAGAATTTTCCCTATTTGCGTGTTATGTCTATGGAAGATGATTTTTTTCGAATCATGAATCTACATGACATTGTTCTCTGAGCTGTATCTCAGTTGTTTTTGGTCTATTTTCTTCCAGATTTTAGTATGTTATAGCTGAGACTATAAGCTTTTACAAATGTGGTCTCCAATTTTTGATCAGATTTCGGGATCATGCCCAATTTTTCACTACAAAATGGAATTTCAGAATCCCGTTTTTCGTTTACGTGTTATCTCTATGGGAAATGTTTTGGTATATTGGTCAAAGCACTTGCCTCTCACTCCGGTGACCCAGGTTCGATCCCCGGTGGGTCCATTAAAAAAATTTTTTTTTTTTTGCTTCTTTTTGCCTTTCATTTTACCATCTTATTCGACTATTATAACATAAGCAATCACAAACAAAGTAATAAAATGTCTTATTTTGCATGTTATGTCTATTAGAAAGTAGTGTGCAGTAGTTTATGTATAACCCTACGGAAAATCTGATTCCCTGAAGTGTATTAAAGATATCCTGCAATATCATTATTCCTATTTGATATCACAATTTCTCCAAATGATAATGATGTTGATGATAATCATGATGATGATCATGATTATCATCAACATCATTATCATCATCACTGTCACGATATTCATGATGATGATTATCCTCAACATCATTATCATCATCACTGTCATGATATTCATGATGATGCTGATGATTATCATCAACTTCATTATCATCACTGTCATGATGATATTCATGATGATGATGATGATGATGATTATCAACATCATTATCATCAGCACTGTCATGATGATATAATGATCATCATCATGATTATCTTCAACATCATTATCATCATCACTGTCATGATGATATTCATGATGATGATGATGATATAATATCATCACCGTCATGATCATCATTGCTATTATTATTGTCATCACCATCATTATATCACCTTCATCATGATAATCATCACCATTATCATGATTGTTATCTTGCACAAATATTATCACATCTTCCAATGACCGTTCCACGCATTTTCTACATTCCTGTCCTCAAGAAGCATCTCCATGCGTGGCATTCTTGACTTCCTATCTTCGGTTTAGTATTTCCCCATTATTATGATCATCCTGATTACAATGATGATCATACCAATTGAAAGACAGACCACCTAATTCGTCCTCATGACGAATTAAATTCTAGTTATTTTTAATATTTCTTCTTTTTATAGCAAATGTTTGTTCCCACCAAATCTCAAAATCGGCCAGGTCAATATCATCGAGTTTCATGTCATGTATGAGGTCAATCATGGACATGGTCATCTAAGCTTTTGGAGGTCATCAGGTCATCGTGACGTCATCAAGACGCCATTTTGTAAATTTACAAGATCGATTATATCTTCATAATCGATCATCAAAAATAAACTATATTCACATCACATAAACTTCAAATGACGAGTCATCAAGCAATGTCCTCACAGGTCATCTAGAGGTCAGGACGTGCGCGTACGCGCGCGTCAAAATTTAAAAATGCTCAAAATCACGTAGGATCAAGTCTGCACACGTTTCAGGTCATTTTGAGCATTTCAAAAATGTCCGTGCGTAAGTGTCCGCGCGCGCGTTTTACGCGCGCGCAAGTCGTAACTAACGTTAAAACACTGTTTTTTCGATTGATTTGCAATTTTGACACTTTTCTTCATCATTTCCATCAACTTGGAATCAATTTCAATCAATAATAAGGTCGTACGGGCGCGTCAAACTTCAAAATCCGTGCGCGCATCTATGGCGAAAATAACGTAAAAACGTGCAAAAACATGCCTCTACAAAATTAACTCTAGCTCTTTAAATAGTCCATAAATCCCCAATTTTTTGTCATCATCAGGTAGGGTATGAATCATAGATATTATTTCATGTATCATTTGACCCTTATAAACATTATGACGTCATCAAAATGGCACCAGAAATCCAAATTTCCATGTTTCATGTTTTGACGTCATCACATTTATGCAAATTTGGCTCTAGATTCGTAATTATTGGTCTTTTTCGCCCAGATTTTGATATGTCATAGCTGAGGCAATTTCCTACAAAATTAGTTGCCACCATTTTTCATTTGATGACGTCATCACAGTGAAATTTTCAATTAAAGACGCCATGTCAGAATTTTCCCTATTTGCGTGTTATGTCTATGGAAGATGACTTTTTTTTAATCATGAATCTACATGACATCGTTCTCTGAGCAGTATCTCAGTTATTTTTGGTCTATTTTCTTCCAGATTTTAATATGTTGTAGCTGAGACTATAAGCTTTTACAAGTGTGGTCTCCAATTTTTGATCAAATGTCGGGATCATGCCCAATTTTTCAGTACAAAATGTGATTTGAGAATCCCGTTTTCGTTTACGTGTTATCTCTATGGAAATATTCTGGTCTATCGGTAAAGCACATGACTACCATGGTCAAGGTACCTGGTTCGATCCCCGGGGCCGATTTTTTTTGGTTTTTTTTTTTTTGCTTCTTTTTGCCTGTCATTTTACAATCCTCTTCGACTAGTATAACATAAAAAATCACAAATCATGTAATTAACTGCCTTATTTTCCCGTATTATGTCTATTAGAAAGTAGTGTGCAGTAGTTTTGTGTACAACCCTATGGAAATTTTGATTTCCTGTCCTGTATTAGAGCTAAGGGGTTAATCTGCCAAGTATCCTGTATCATCATCATTATTATCATCACCGTCCTGATCATCATCGCTATTATATCATCGCCATCATATATCATTATAATCATCATAATCTCCATTATCATCATCACCATAATCATTTTACAATGACCGTTACACATTTTGCTACATTCCCGTCCTCAAGAAGGACCTCCATTCATGGCATTCTTGACATCCTATCTTCAGTTTAGTATTTCCCCATTATTATGATCATCCTGATTACAATCATGATCGTACAAATTGAAGGACAGACCACCTAATTCGTCCTCATGACGAATTAAATTCTAGTTATTTATTTCTTTTTATTACAAAATGTTGTACCCACCAAATCTCAAAATCGGCCAGGTCAATATCATCGAGTTTCATGTCATGTATGAGGTCAATCATGGACATGGTCAACTAAGCTTTTGAAGGTCATCAGGTCATCGTGACGTCATCAAGACGCCATTTTGTAAATTTACAAGATCGATTATATTTTCGTAATCGATCATCAAAAATCAACTATATTCACATCACATCAACTTCACATGACGGGTCATCAAGTCAGGTCATCACAGGTCATCTAGAGATCAGGACGTGCGCGTACGCGCGCGTCAAAATTTTAAAATGCTCAAAATCACGTAGGATCAAGTCTGCACACGTTTCGGGTCATTTTGAGCATTTCAAAAATGTCCGTGCGTAAGCGTCCGCGCGCGCGTTTTACGCGCGCGCAAGTCGTAAATAACGTTAAAACGCTGTTTTTTCGATTGATTTGCAATCCTGACACTTTTCTTCATCAGTTCCATCAACTTGGAATCAATTTCAATCAATAATAAAGTCGTACGGGCGCGTCAAATTTCAAAATCCGTGTGCGCGTCTATGGCGAAAATAACGTAAAAACGTGCAAAAATATGCCTCTACAAAATTAACTATAGGTCTTTAAATAGTCCACAAACCCCCCAATTTTTTTTCATCATCAGTAGGGTATGAATCATATATTTCATTTCATGTATCATTTGACCCTTATAAACATTATGACGTCATCAAAATGGCGCCAGAAGTCAAAATTTCCATTTTGCATGTTTTGACGTCATCACATTTATGCAAATTTGGCTCTAGATTCGTAATTATTGGTTGTTTTTCACCCAGATTTTAATATGTTGTAGCTGAAGCAATTTGCTACAAAATCAGTTTCCACCATTATTCATTTTGATGACGTCATCACAGTGAAATTTTCAATTAAAGATGCCATGTCAGAATTTTCCCTATTTGCGTGTTATGTCTATGGAAGATGATTTTTTTTCGAATCATGAATTCTACATGACATTGATTCTCTGAGCTGTATCTCAGTTGTTTTTGGTCCATTTTCTTCCAGATTTTAGTATGTTATAGCTGAGACTATAAGCTTTTATTAGTAAGCCCTCCAATTTTTTGATCAGATGTCGGGATCATGCCCAATTTTGAACTACAAAATGGGATTTGAGAATCCCGTTTTCGTTTACCTGGTGTACATATGGGAAATATTTTGGTATATTGGTCAAAGCACTTGCCTCTCACTCCGGTGACCCAGGTTCGATCCCCGGTGGGTCCATTAAAAAAAAAATTTTTTTGCTTCCTTTTGCCTGTCATTTTACCATCTTGTTCGACTATTTTAACATAAGAAATCACAAACCAAGTAATAAATGCCTGATTTTGCATGTTATGTCTATTGAAAGTTGTGTCCAGTAGTTTGTGTACAACCCTATGGAAATTGTGATTGCCTGTCGTGTATTAAAGCTATTGGCCCGTATTCTGAACTCTGGTTTAACTTAAACCATGGTCGAAATATGTGGTTGAACTATGGGCAGCCAAATGTGACACAAATCTGAAACAGTAGATATTCAATTTATCAGCATTTTTGGTACTCAAGCTTTTAAAAACTGTCTGGGAATGATAAGTAGAATATTTTTCTTGACCATTAAAGCACGAGACCAGTATCCAGAAAACATAAGGAACATACAGTGTAAACACAGTTTTGACATTTTTGGCTACCCATAGTTAAACCACAGATTTAAACCATGGTTTAAGTTAAACCGAGTTCAGAATACGGGCCATTGGGTTTATCTCCAAAGTATCCTACACTGTCAAATAGTGCTAGTTGATATCACAATTTCTCAAAATGGGCTTAGTCAATTATCTTCAAATTTTCGTCAGTCATCAGTCCCAATAAGATCAAGTCCCCCCATCTTTTCAAGGTCATCAGATTATCGTGACGTAATCCAGGCGCCATTTTGTAAAAATCAACTTATGGTCGTATCTTCATAACAAAATGTGATTTCTATTTCATATTTGGCATTGTTAAGGTCACTGTCATTGCAGTCATGGTCAACACCATTATCCCCACCATTACCATCATCACCATCATCGTTATATCGTCATCTTCATAATCACCATTACCATAATCATTACCATTATCACATCAATAATCATCATCATTATCACCTTCATCATCATGATTATCATCACCATCATAATCATCATTACATCATCATCATCATCATCATCATGATTATCACCAACATCAACATCATCATTATTATCATCACCGTTATGATCATCATCCCTATTATTATATCATCACCATCATTATATCCCTGATAGCAGAAAGTGTTAAAAATTACGTGATATTTACGTCGTTTTTTACATCCTGTAATTACGTCAATAAGACGACAAGAGATGAAGCTATTAAATCTATATACTGTTGCTCTTACTCTGTTAATTTCTGAAGAAATATCAATAAAAACAGAAAAAAAAAATAAGACGACAAGAGGACGTCTTATTTTGACGTCATCTGTACACTGTAAAAACTGAAGTGCTGTATATAGCACTTTTTGTGGCATGCATTGGGACTGCACTCAGAGTGCTATTGAATGCACACAGCGTGCTATTTGAGCACTTTCACGGTAGCTGGACCGGCTCCTTAAACTGCTAAACATTCATTAAAAAAAATGATTTGGGCGAGCCAGGGTCCGCTGATCGAGAATTGCTGGCATTACCGCTAGACTAACTCACATTGTACGATTTAGAGCAGATCATATTGTTACATAGTGAATTTACGACACCACATAGTTCATGTTATCTACTTGACTCCCATGACTAAAGTGGATTGCAAGAAGCATTCGTTAGTCCATCGGTAACGTCAGCGCCTCTCAATCAGCGGAACCTGGTTCGAGGCTCGCCACGGTCACGTTTTTTTTTTGCTGGTAAATTAGCACACTACAAGTGCTATAAACAGCATTTCAGGTGCAGTCACTATACATGCCCCTAAAAGTAGCACTTTAGTTTTTACAGTATACAAGACGTAGAGATGACGTCAAAATAAGACGTCCTCTTGATGTCTTGCGTTGGTGCAAGTTGTCGTCTTATTGACGTAATTACAGGACGTAAAAAAGACGAAAACCACGACGTAAATATCACGTCATTTTTAACATTTTCTGCTATCAGGGATCATCATAATCATTATAACCATCATCATAATCATCACCATTATCATATTTGGCATTGTTAAGGTCACTGTCATTGCAGTCATGGTCAACACCATTATCCCCACCATTACCATCATCACACCATCATCATCATTATATCATCATCTTCATAATCACCATTACCATAATCATCACAATTATCACATCATCAATAATCATCATTATCACCTTCATCATCATGATTATCATCACCATCATAATCATCATTACATCATCATCATCATCATCATGATTATCACCAACATCAACATCATCATTATTATTATCACCGTTATGATCATCATCGCTATTATTATTATATCATCACCATCATCATAATATCAATCTAATCATTATAACCATCATCATTATATCATTATAATCATCACCATTATCATCATCACCATAATCATTTTACAATGACCGTTTCCCACATTTTGTTACATTCCTGTCCTCAAGAAGCATATCCATGCATGGCATTCTTGACTTCCTATCTTCATTTTAGCATTTCCCCATTGTTATGATCATCCTGCTTACAATCATGATCATACAAATTGAAAGACAGACCACCTAATTCGTCATGACGAATTAAATTTCTAGTTATTTCTTTATTTCTTTTTATTACAAATTTTTGTGGCACCAAATCTCAAAATCGGCCAGGTCAGTATCATCGAGTTTCATGTCATGTATGAGGTCACTCATGAACATGGTCCATTAAGCTTTTGGAGGTCATCAGGTCATCGTGACGTCATCAAGACTCCATTTTGTAAATTTACAAGATCGATTATATCTTCATAATCGAAACTCAAAAATCAACTATATTCACATCACATAAACTTCACTTGACGGGTCATCAAGTCATGTCCTCAGAGGTCATCTAGAGGTCAGGGCGTGCGCGTACGCGCGCGTCAAAATTTAAAAATGCTCAAAATCACGTAGGATCAAGTCTGCACACGTTTCAGGTCATTTTGAGCAGTTAAAAATGTCCGTGCGTAAGCGTCCGCGCGCGCGCTTTAGGCGCGCGCAAGTCGTAAATAACGTTAAAACGCTGTTTTTTTCGATTGATTTCCAATCCTGACACTTTTTTTCATCATTTCCATCAACTGGAATCAATTTTGATCAATAATAAGGTCGTACGGGGCGCGTCAAAGTTCAAAATCCGTGCGCGCATCTATGGCGAAAATAACGTAAAAACGTGCAAAAACATGCCTCTACAAAATTAACTCTAGCTCTTTAAATAGTCTACAAACCCCCCAATTTTTTGTCATCATCAGGTAGGGTATGAATCACAGATTTCATTTCATGTATCATTTGACCCTTATAAACATTATGATGTCATCAAAATGGCGCCAGAATTCAAAATTTCCATTTTTCATGTTTTGACGTCATCACATTTATGCAAATTTGGCTCTAGATTCGTAATTATTGGTCGTTTTTCGCCAGATTTTGATATGTTATAGCTGAGACAATTCTCTACAAGATCAGTTACCACCGTTTTCCATTTTGATGACGTAATCATATTGAAATTTTCAATTAAAAACGACATGTCAGAATTTCCCTTATTGCGTGTTATGTCTATGGAAGATGATTTTTTTTCGAATCATGAATCTACATGACATCGTTCTCTGAGCAGTATCTCAGTTATTTTTGGTCTATTTCCTTCCAGATTTTAATATGTTGTAGCTGAGACTATAAGCTTTTATTAGTAAGCCCTCCAATTTTTGATCAGATGTCGGGATCATGCCCAATTTTGAACTACCAAATGGGATTTGAGAATCCCGTTTTTCGTTTACGTGTTATCTCTAGGGAAATATTTTGGTCTATTGGTCAAAGCACTTGCCTCCCATGCAGGTGACCCAGGTTCGATCCCCGGTGGGTCCATAACAATTTTTTTTTTTGCTTTTTTTTGCCTGTCATTTTACCATCCTCTTCGACTATTGTAACATAAAAAATCACAAATCATGTAATAAACTGCCATATTTTCCGTATTATGTCTATTAGAAAGTAGTGTACAGTAGTTTGTGTACAACCCTACGGAATTGTGATTTCCTGTCCTGTATTAGAGCTATATGGTTAATCTCCCAAGTATCCTGTATCATCATCATTATTATCATCACCATCATGATCATCATCGCTATTATTATATCATCATCATCATCATTCTATCATTATAATCATCATAATCACCATTATCATCATCACCATAAACATTTTACAATGACCGTTACACATTTTGCTACATTCCTGTCCTCACGAAACATCTCCATTCATGGTATTCTTGACATCCTATCTTCAGTTTACCATTTCCCCATTATTATGATCATCCTGATTACAATCATGATCGTACAAATTGAAAGACAGATCACCTAATTCGTCCTCATGACGAATTAAATTCTAGTTATTTATTTCTTCTTTTTATAACAAATTATTGTGGCCACCATATCTCAAAATCGGCCAGGTCACTATCATCGAGTTTCATGTCATGTATGAGGTCAATCATGGACATGATCCATTAAGCTTTTGGAGGTCATCAGGTCATCGTGACGTCATCAAGACGCCATTTTGTAAATTTTCAAGATCGATTATATCATGGTTAAGGTCACCGTCTGCACACGTTTCAGGTCATTTTGAGCATTTCAAAAATGTCCGTGCGTAAGCGTCCGCGCGCGCGCTTTACGCGCGCGCAAGTCGTAAATAACGTTAAAACGCTGTTTTTTCGATTGATTTCCAATCCTGACACTTTTCTTCATCATTTCCATCAACTTGGAATCAATTTTGATCAATGGGAAATGTTTTGGTATATTGGTCAAAGCACTTGCCTCTCACTCCGGTGACCCAGGTTCGATCCCCAGTGGGTCCATTAAATTTTTTTTTTTTTTTGCTTCTTTTTGCCTTTCATTTTACCATCTTGTTCGACTATTAAAATATTAAGCAATCACAAACCAAGTAATAAACTGCCTTATTTTGCGTGTTTTGTCTATTGGAAAGTAGTGTGCAGTAGTTTGTGTACAACCCTATGGAAATTTCTCAAAATTGGCTTGGTCAATTATCTTCAAATTTTCGTCAGTCATCAGTCCTAATAAGGTCAAGTTCGCGCATCTTTTTCAAGGTCATCAGATTATCGTGACGTCATCCAGATGACATTTTGTAAAAATCAACTTATGGTCGTATCTTCATAACGAAATGTGATTTCTCTTTCATATTTGGCATGGTTAAGGTCACCGTCTGCACACGTTTCAGGTCATTTTGAGCAGTTAAAAAATGTCCGTGCGTAAGCGTCCGCGCGCGCGCTTTAGGCGCGCACAAGTCGTCAATAACGTTAAAAACGCTGTTTTTTCGATTGATTTCCAATCCTGACACTTTTCTTCATCATTTCCATCAACTTGGAATCGATTTGATCAATAATAAGGTCGTACGGGCGCGTCAAAGTTCAAAATCCGTGGCGCGCGTCTATGGCGAAAATAACGTAAAAACGTGCAAAAACATGCCTCTACAAAATTAACTCTAGCTCTTTAAATAGTCTACAACCCCCCAATTTTTTGTCATCATCAGGTAGGGTATGAATCACAGATTTCATTTCATGTATCATTTGACCCTTATAAACATTATGATATCATCAAAATGGCGCCAGAAATCAAAATTTCCATTTTCATGTTTTGACGTCATCACATTTATGCAAATTTGGCTCTAGATTCGTAATTATTGGTCTTTTTTCGCCCAGATTTTGATATGTTATAGCTGAGACAATTCTCTACAAGATCAGTTGCCACGGTTTTTCATTTTGATGACGTCATCATATTGAAATTTTCAATTAAAAACGACATGTCAGAATTTCCCCTTTTTGCGTGTTATGTCTATGGAAGATGATTTTTTTTCGAATCATGAATCTACATGACATCGTTCTCTGAGCAGTATCTCAGTTATTTTTGGTCTATTTCCTTCCAGATTTTAATATGTTGTAGCTGAGACTATAAGCTTTTATTAGTAAGCCCTCCAATTTTTGATCAGATGTCGGGATCATGCCCAATTTTGAACTACCAAATGGGATTTGAGAATCCCGTTTTTCGTTTACGTGTTATCTCTATGGAAATTATTTTGGTATATTGGTCAAAGCACTTGCCTCTCACTCCGGTGACCCAGGTTCGATCCCGGTGGGTCCATAACAATTTTTTTTTTTGCTTTTTTTTTGCCTGTCATTTTACCATCCTCTTCGACTATTGTAACATAAAAAATCACAAATCATGTAATAAACTGCCATATTTTCCGTATTATGTCTATTAGAAAGTAGTGTACAGTAGTTTGTGTACAACCCTACGGAAATTGTGATTTCCTGTCCTGTATTAGAGCTATATGGTTAATCTCCCAAGTATCCTGTATCATCATCATTATTATCATCACCATCATGATCATCATCGCTATTATTATATCATCATCATCATAATTCTATCATTATAGTCATCATAATCACCATTATCATCATCACCATAAACATTTTACAATGACCGTTACACATTTTGCTACATTCCTGTCCTCACGAAACATCTCCATTCATGGTATTCTTGACATCCTATCTTCAGTTTACCATTTCCCCATTATTATGATCATCCTGATTACAATCCTCATAATCGATCATCCAAATCAACCATATTCACATCACATAAACTTCACATGACGGGTCATCAAGTCATGTCCTCACAGGTCATCTAGAGGTCAGGACGTGCGCGTACGCGCGCGTCAAAATTTAAAAATGCTCAAAATCAAGTAGGATCAAGTCTGCACACGTTTCAGGTCATTTTCAGCATTTCAAAAATGTTCGTGCGTAAGCGTCCGCGCGCGCGTAAAACGCGCGCGCAAGTCGTAAATAACGTTAAAACGCTGTTTTTTTTCGATTGATTTGCAATTCTGACACTTTTTTTCATCATTTCCATCAACTTGGAATCAATTTCAATCAATAATAAGGTCGTACGGGCGCGTCAAACTTCAAAATCCGTGCGCGCATCTATGGCGAAAATAACGTAAAAACGTGCAAAAACATGCCTCTACAAAATTAATTCTAGCTCTTTAAATAGTCCACAAACCCCCCAATTTTTTTTCATCATCAGGTAGGGTATGAATCATAGATTTCATTTCATGTATCATTTGACCCTTATAAACATTATGACGTCATCAAAATGGCGCCAGAATTCAAAATTTCCATTTTGCATGTTTTGACGTCATCACATTCATGGAAATTTGGCTCTGGATTCGTAATTATTGGTCGTTTTTCACCCAGATTTTAATATGTTGTAGCTGAAGCAATTTCCTACAAAATCAGTTACCACCATTTTTCATTTTGATGACGTCATCACAGTGAAATTTTCAATTAAAGATGCCATGTCAGAATTTTCCCTATTTGCGTGTTATGTCTATGGAAGATGATTTTTTTTCGAATCATGAATCTACATGACATTGTTCTCTGAGCTGTATCTCAGTTGTTTTTGGTCCATTTTCTTCCAGATTTTAGTATGTTATAGCTGAGACTATAAGCTTTTATTAGTAAGCCCTCCAATTTTTGATCAGATGTCGGGATCATGCCCAATTTTGAACTACAAAATGGGATTTGAGAATCCCGTTTTTCGTTTACGTGTTATCTCTATGGGAAATATTTTGGTATATTGGTCAAAGCACTTGCCTCTCACTCCGGTGACCCAGGTTCGATCCCCGGTGGGTCCATTAAAAAAAATTTTTTTTGCTTCCTTTTGCTGTCATTTTACCATCTTGTTCGACTATTTTAACATAAGAAATCACAAACCAAGTAATAAAATGCCTGATTTTGCATGTTATGTCTATTGGAAAGTAGTGTCCAGTAGTTTGTGTACAACCCTATGGAAATTGTGATTGCCTGTCGTGTATTAAAGCTATTGGCCCGTATTCTGAACTCTGGTTTAACTTAAACCATGGTCGAAATATGTGGTTGAACTATGGGCAGCCAAATGTGACACAAATCTGAAACAGTAGATATTCAATTTATCAGCATTTTTTGGTACTCAAGCTTTTAAAAACTGTCTGGGAATGATAAGTAGAATATTTTTCTTGACCATTAAAGCACGAGACCAGAATCCAGAAAACATAAGGAACTACAGTGTAAACACAGTTTTGACATTTTTGGCTACCCATAGTTAAACCACAGATTTAAAACCATGGTTTAAGTTAAACCGGAGTTCAGAATACGGGCCATTGGGTTTATCTCCAAAGTATCCTACACTGTCAAATAGTGCTAGTTGATATCACAATTTCTCAAAATGGGCTTAGTCAATTATCTTCAAATTTTCGTCAGTCATCAGTCCAATAAGATCAAGTCCCCCCATCTTTTTCAAGGTCATCAGATTATCGTGACGTAATCCAGGCGCCATTTTGTAAAAATCAATTATGGTCGTATCTTCATAACAAAATGTGATTTCTATTTCATATTTGGCATTGTTAAGGTCACTGTCATTGCAGTCATGGTCAACACCATTATCCCCACCATTACCATCATCACCATCATCGTTATATCGTCATCTTCATAATCACCATTACCATAATCATTACATTATCACATCAATAATCATCATCATTATCACCTTCATCATCATGATTATCATCACCATCATAATCATCATTACATCATCATCATCATCATCATGATGATTATCACCAACCATCATCAACATCATCATTATTATCATCACCGTTATGATCATCATCCTATTATTATATCATCACCATCATTATATCCCTGATAGCAGAAAGTGTTAAAAATTACGTGATATTTACGTCGTGGTTTTCGTCTTTTTTACATCCTGTAATTACGTCAATAAGACGACAAGAGATGAAGCTATTAAATCTATATACTGTTGCTCTTACTCTGTTAATTTCTGAAGAAATATCAATAAAAACAGAATAAAAAAAAAATAAGACGACAAGAGGACGTCTTATTTTGACGTCATCTGTACACTGTAAAAATGAAGTGCTGTATATAGCACTTTTTGTGGGCATGCATTGGGACTGCACTCAGAGTGCTATTGAATGCACACAGCGTGCTATTTGAGCACTTTCACGGTAGCTGGACCGGCTCCTTAAACTGCTAAACATTCATTAAAAAAAATGATTTGGGCGAGCCAGGGTCCGCTGATCGAGAATTGCTGGCATTACCGCTAGACTAACTCACATTGTACGATTTAGAGCAGATCATATTGTTACATAGTGAATTTACGACACCACATAGTTCATGTTATCTACTTGACTCCCATGACTAAAGTGGATTGCAAGAAGCATTCGTTAGTCCATCGGTAACGTCAGCGCCTCTCAATCAGCGGAACCTGGTTCGAGGCTCGCCACGGTCACGTTTTTTTGTTGCTGGTAAATTAGCACACTACAAGTGCTATAAACAGCATTTCAGGTGCAGTCACTATATATGCCCCTAAAAGTAGCACTTTAGTTTTTACAGTATACAAGACGTAGAGATGACGTCAAAATAAGACGTCCTCTTGATGTCTTGCGTTGGTGCAAGTTGTCGTCTTATTGACGTAATTACAGGACGTAAAAAAGACGAAAACCACGACGTAAATATCACGTCATTTTTAACATTTTCTGCTATCAGGGATCATCATAATCATTATAACCATCATCATAATCATCACCATTATCATATTTGGCATTGTTAAGGTCACTGTCATTGCAGTCATGGTCAACACCATTATCCCCACCATTACCATCATCATCACCATCATCATCATTATATCATCATCTTCATAATCACCATTACCATAATCATCACAATTATCACATCATCAATAATCATCATTATCACCTTCATCATCATGATTATCATCACCATCATAATCATCATTACATCATCATCATCATCATCACGATTATCACCAACATCAACATCATCATTATTATTATCCGTTATGATCATCATCGCTATTATTATTATATCATCACCATCATCATAATATCAATCTAATCATTATAACCATCATCATTATATCATTATAATCATCACCATTATCATCATCACCATAATCATTTTACAATGACCGTTTCCCACATTTTGTTACATTCCTGTCCTCAAGAAGCATCTCCATGCATGGCATTCTTGACTTCCTATCTTCAGTTTAGCATTTCCCCATTGTTATGATCATCCTGATTACAATCATGATCATACAATTGAAAGACAGACCACCTAATTCGTCATGACGAATTAAATTCTAGTTAGGTGGTCTGTCGGTATCGACAGATCACCTTTTATTTTGTCAAGATTTTTCTTCTTTATTTCTTTATTTATTTATTTTTATTACAAAATGTTGTGGCCACCAAATCTCAAAATCAGCCAGGTCAATATCATCGAGTTTCATGTCATGTATGAGGTCAATCATGGACATGGTCCATTAAGCTTTTGGAGGTCATCAGGTCATCGTGACGTCATCAAGACGCCATTTTGTAAATTGACAAGATCGATTATATCTTCATAATCGATCATCAAAAATCAACTATATTCACATCATGTAAACTTCACATGACGGGTCATCAAGTTATGTCCTCACAGGTCATCTAGAGGTCAGGACGTGCGCGTACGCGCGCGTCAAAATTTAAAAATGCTCAAAATCACGTAGGATCAAGTCTGCACACGTTTCAGGTCATTTTGAGCATTTCAAAAATGTCCGTGCGTAAGCGTCTGCGCGCGGGTACAACGCGCGCGCAAGTCGTAGATAACGTTAAAACGCTGTTTTTTCGATTGATTTGCAATCCTGACACTTTTCTTCATCATTTCCATCAACTTGGAATCAATTTCAATCAATAATAAAGTCGTACGGGCGCGTCAAATTTCAAAATCCGTGCGCGCATCTATGGCGAAAATAACGTAAAAACGTGCAAAAACATGCCTCTACAAAATTAACTCTAGCTCTTTAAATAGTCCATAAATCCCCCAATTTTTTTTCATCATCAGGTAGAGTATGAATCATAGATATGATTTCATGTATCATTTGACCCTTATAAACATTATGACGTCATCAAAATGGCACCAGAAATCCAAATTTCTATTTTTCATGTTTTGACGTCATCACATTTATGCAAATTTGGCTCTAGATTCGTAATTATTGGTCTTTTTTCGCCCAGATTTTGATATGTCATAGCTGAGGCAATTTCCTACAAAATTAGTTGGCACCATTTTTCATTTTGATGACGTCATCACAGTGAAATTTTCAATTAAAGACGCCATGTCAGAATTTTCCCTATTTGCGTGTTATGTCTATGGAAGATGACTTTTTTTCGAATCATGAATCTACATGACATCGTTCTCTGAGCAGTATCTCGGTTATTTTTGGTCTATTTTCTTCCAGATTTTAATATGTTGTAGCTGAGACTATAAGCTTTTACAATTGTGGTCTCCAATTTTTGATCAGATGTCGGGATCATGCCCAATTTTTCAGTACAAAATGTGATTTGAGAATCCCGTTTTCGTTTACGTGTTATCTCTATGGGAAATATTCTGGTCTATCGGTAAAGCACATGACTACCATGGTCAAGGTACCTGGTTCGATCCCCGGGGCCGATTTTTTTTTTTTTTTTTGCTTCTTTTTTCCTGTCATTTTACCATCCTCTTCGACTAGTATAACATAAAAAATCACAAATCATGTAATAAACTGCCTTATTTTCCCGTATTATGTCTATTAGAAAGTAGTGTGCAGTAGTTTGTGTACAACCCTATGGAAATTGTGATTTCCTGTCCTGTATTAGAGCTAAGGGGTTAATCTGCCAATTATCCTGTATCATCATCATTATTATCATCACCGTCATGATCATCATCGCTATTATATCATCGCCATCATATATCATTATAATCATCATAATCACCATAATCATTTTACAATGACCGATACACATTTTGCTACATTCCCGTCCCCAAGATGGACCTCCATTCATGGCATTCTTGACATCCTATCTTCAGTTTAGTATTTCCCCATTATTATGATCATGCTGATTACAATCATGATCGTACAAATTGAAGGACAGACCACCTAATTCGTCCTCATGACGAATTAAATTCTAGTCTTTTTATTTATTTCTTCTCTTTATTGCAAATTCTTGTGGCCACCAAATCTCAAAATCGGCCAGGTCAATATCATTGAGTTTCATGTCATGTATGAGGTCAATCATGGACATGGTCCATTAAGCTTTTGGATGTCATCAGGTCATCGTGACGTCATCAAGACGCCATTTTGTAAATTTACAAGATCGATTATATCTTCATGATCGATCATCAAAATTCAACTATATTCACATCACATAAACTTCATTTGACGGGTCATCAAGTCATGTCCTCACAGGTCATCTAGATGTCAGGACGTGCGCGTACGCGCGCGTCAAAATTTAAAAATGATCAAAATCACGTAGGATCAAGTCTGCACACGTTTCAGGTCATTTTGAGCATTTCAAAAAATTCCGTGCGTAAGCGTCCGCGCGCGCGTTTTACGCGCACTCAATTCGTAAATAACGTTAAAACGCTGATTCTTTGATTGATTTGCAATCCTGATACTTTTCTTCATCATTTCCATCAACTTGGAATCAATTTCAATCAATAATAAGGTCGTACGGGCGCGTCAAAATTCAAAATCCGTGCGCGCGTTTATGGCCAAAATAACGTAAAAACGTGCAAAAACATGCCTCTACAAAATTAACTCTAGCTCTTTAAATAGTCCACAAACCCCCCAATTTTTTGTCATCTTTGGGTAGAGAAGGAATCACAGATATGATTTCATGTATCATATGACCCTTATAAACATTATGACGTCATCAAAATGGCGCCAGAAGTCAAAATTTCCATTTTTCATGTTTTCACGTCATCACATTTATGCAAATTTGGCTCTAGATTCGTAATTATTAGTCGTTTTTCGCCCAGATTTTAATATGTTGTAGCTGAGGCAATTTCCTACGAAATCAGTTCCCACCATTTTTCATTTTGATGACGTCATCACAGTGAAATTTTCAATTAAAGATGCCATGTCAGAATTTTCCCTATTTGCGTGTTATGTCTATGGAAGATGATTTTTTTTCGAATCATGAATCTACATGACATTGTTCTCTGAGCTGTATCTCAGTTGTTTTTGGTCTTTTTTCTTCCAGATTTTAGTATGTTATAGCTGAGACTATAAGCTTTTACAAGTGTGGTCTCCAATTTTTGATCAGATGTCGGGATCATGCCCAATTTTTCACTACAAAATGTGATTTGAGAATCCGGTTTTTCGTTTACGTGTTATCTCTATGGGAAATATTTTGGTATATTGGTCAAAGCACTTGCCTCTCACTCCGGTGACCCAGGTTCGATCCCCGGTGGGTCCATTAAATTTTTTTTTTTTTTTTGCTTCTTTTTGCCTTTCATTTTACCATCTTGTTCGACTATTATAACATAAGCAATCACAAACCAAGTAATAAACTGCCTTATTTTGCGTGTTATGTCTATTGGAAAGTACTGTGCGGTGGTTTATGTATAACCCTATGGAAAATCTGATTCCCTGACGTGTATTTAAGCTATCCTGCAATATCATTAGTCCTATTTGATATCAAAATTTCTCAAAATTGGCTTACTCAATTATCTTCAAATTTTCGTCAGTCATCGGTCCTAATAAGGTCAAGTTCCCACATCTTTTTCAAGGGCATCTAGGTGCCATTTTGTACAAATCAACTGATTGTCGCATCTTCATAACGAAATGTGATTTCTCTTTCATATTTGGCATGGTTAAGGTCACTGTCATTGCAGTCATGGTCATCACCATTATCCCCATTAACACCATCATCATCATTATATCATCAATCATCTTCATAATCCCCATCACCATAATCATCACCATTATCACATCATCAATCTTCATCATTATCCCCTTCATTATCGTGATTATCATCACCATCATAATCATCATGACATCATCATCATCATTATTACCATCACTGTCATCATCATCATCGCTGTTATTATTATATCATCACCATCATCATTATATCATCATACTCATTATAACCATCATTATATCATCTTCATCATCACCATTATCATCATCACCATAATCAGTTTACAATGACCGCTTCACACATTTTGCTACATTCATGTCCTCAAGAAGCATCTGCATTCATGGCATTCTTGACTTCCTATCTTCTGTTTAGCATTTCCTCATTATTATGATCATCCTGATTACGATCATGACCATACAAATTGAAAGACAGACCACCTAATTCGTCGTCATGACGAATTAAACTCTAGTTAGGTGGTCTGTCGGTATCGACAGATCACCTTTTAATTTTGTCAAGATTTTTCTTCTTTTTATTTCTTTCTTTTTATAACAAATTCTTGTGGCCACCATATCTCAAAATCGGCCAGGTCACTATCATCGAGTTTCATGTCATGTATGAGGTCAATCATGGACATGATCCATTAAGCTTTTGGAGGTCATCATGTCATCGTGACGTCATCAAGACGCCATTTTGTAAATTTTCAAGATCGATTATATCTTCATAATCGATCATCAAAAATCAACCATATTTACATCACATAAACTTCACATGACGGGTCATCAAGTCATGTCCTCACAGGTCATCTAGAGGTCAAGACATGCGCGTACGCGCGCGTCAAAATTTAAAAATGCTCAAATCACGTAGGATCAAGTCTGCACACGTTTCAGGTCATTTTGTGCATTTCAAAAATGTCTGTGCGTAAGCGTCCCGCGCGCGCGTTTTACGCGCCCGCGAGTCGTAAATAACGTTAAAACGCTGTTTTTTCGATTGATTTGCAATCCTGACACTTTTCTTCATCATTTCCATCAACTTGGAATCAATTTCAATCAATAATAAGGTCGTACGGGCGCGTCAAAGTTCAAAATCCGTGCGCGCATCTATGGCGAAAATAACGTAAAACGTGCAAAACATGCCTCTACAAAATTAACTATATCTCTTTAAATAGTCCATAAACCCCCAATTTTTTTTCATCATCGGGTAGGGTATGAATCCTAGATTTTATTTCATGTATCATTTGACCCTTATAAACGTTATGACGTCATCAAAATGGCGCCAGAATTCAAAATTTCCATTTTTCATGTTTTGACGTCATCACATTTATGCAAATTTTGCTCTAGATTCGTAATTATTAGTCGTTTTTCAGCCAGATTTTAATATATTGTAGCTGAAGCAATTTCTTACAAAATCAGTCATCACCATCTTTCATTTTGATGACGTCATCACAGTGAAATTTTCAATTAAAGATGCCATGTCAGAATTTTCCTATTTGCGT
Organism: Heliocidaris erythrogramma; assembly: GCA_025617745.1. Taxonomy (NCBI): domain Eukaryota; kingdom Metazoa; phylum Echinodermata; class Echinoidea; order Camarodonta; family Echinometridae; genus Heliocidaris; species Heliocidaris erythrogramma. The sequence goes on from CM046867.1 coordinate 41,594,331, forward strand.
GTTATGTCTATGGAAGATGATTTTTTTTCGAATCATGAATCTACATGACATTGTTCTCTGAGCTGTATCTCAGTTGTTTTTAGTCCATTTTCTTCCAGATTTTAGTATGTTATAGCTGAGACTATAAGCTTTCATTAGTGTGGTCTCCGATTTTTGATCAGATGTCGGGATCATGCCCAATTTTTCCCTACAAAATGGGATTTGAGAATCACGTTTTTCGTTTTACGTGTTATCTCTATTGGAAATATTTTGGTGTATTGGTCAAAGCACTTGCCTCTCACTCCGGTGACCCAGGTTCGATTCCCGGTGGGGCTATTAAAAAAAATATTTTTTGCTTCTTTTTGCCTTTCTTTTTTAACATCTTGTTCGACTATTTTAACATAAGCAATCACAAACCAAGTAATAAAATGCCTTATTTTGCGTGTTATGTCTATTAGAAAGTAGTGTGCAGTAGTTTATGTATAACCCTATGGAAAATCTGATTCCGTGAAGTGTATTAAAGCTATCCTGCAATATCATTAGTCCTATTTGATATCACAATTTCTCAAAATGATAATGATGTTGATGATAATCATGATGATGATCATGATTATCATCAACATCATTATCATCATCACTGTCATGATATTCATGTTGATGATTATCCTCAACATCATTATCATCATCACTGTCATGATATTCATGATGATGCTGATGATTATCATCAACTTCATTATCAGCACTGTCATGATGATATTCATGATGATGATGATTATCAACATCATTATCATCAGCACTGTCATGATGATATAATGATCATCATCATGATTATCTTCAACATCATTATCATCATCACTGTCATGATGATATTCATGATGATGATGATGATGATGATATAATATCATCACCGTCATGATCATCATTGCTATTATTATTGTCATCACCATCATTATATCACCTTCATCATGATAATCATCACCATTATCATGATTGTTATCTTGCACAAATAATATCACATCTTCCAATGACCGTTTCACACATTTTCTACATTCCTGTCCTCAAGAAGCATCTCCATGCGTGGCATTCTTGACTTCCTATCTTCAGTTTAGTATTTCCCCATTATTATGATCATCCTGATTACAATCATGATCATACCAATTGAAAGACAGACCACCTAATTCGTCCTCATGACGAATTAAATTCTAGTTATTTCTTTATTTCTTTTTATTACAAATTTTTGTGGCCACCAAATCTCAAAATCGGCCAGGTCAGTATCATCGAGTTTCATGTCATGTATGAGGTCACTCATGAACATGGTCCATTAAGCTTTTGGAGGTCATCAGGTCATCGTGACGTCATCAAGACGCCATTTTGTAAATTTACAAGATCGATTATATCTTCATAATCGAACCTCAAAAATCAACTATATTCACATCACATAAACTTCACTTGACGGGTCATCAAGTCATGTCCTCAGAGGTCATCTAGAGGTCAGGACGTGCGCGTACGCGCGCGTCAAAATTTAAAAATGCTCAAAATCACGTAGGATCAAGTCTGCACACGTTTCAGGTCATTTTGAGCATTTAAAATGTCCGTGCGTAAGCGTCCGCGCGCGCGCTTTAGGCGCGCGCAAGTCGTAAATAACGTTAAAACGCTGTTTTTTCGATTGATTTCCAATCCTGACACTTTTCTTCATCATTTCCATCAACTTGGAATCAATTTTGATCAATAATAAGGTCGTACGGGCGCGTCAAAGTTCAAAATCCGTGCGCGCATCTATGGCGAAAATAACGTAAAAACGTGCAAAAACATGCCTCTACAAAATTAACTCTAGCTCTTTAAATAGTCCACAAACCCCAATTTTTTGTCATCATCAGGTAGGGTATGAATCACAGATTTCATTTCATGTATCATTTGACCCTATAAACATTATGATGTCATCAAAATGGCGCCAGAAATCAAAATTTCCATTTTTCATGTTTTGACGTCATCACATTTATGCAAATTTGGCTCTAGATTCGTAATTATTGGTCGTTTTTCGCCCAGATTTTGATATGTTATAGCTGAGACAATTCTCTACAAGATCAGTTACCACGTTTTCCATTTTGATGACGTAATCATATTGAAATTTTCAATTAAAAACGACATGTCAGAATTTCCCTTATTGCGTGTTATGTCTATGGAAGATGATTTTTTTTCGAATCATGAATCTACATGACATCGTTCTCTGAGCAGTATCTCAGTTATTTTTGGTCTATTTCCTTCCAGATTTTAATATGTTGTAGCTGAGACTATAAGCTTTTATTAGTAAGCCCTCCAATTTTTGATCAGATGTCGGGATCATGCCCAATTTTGAACTACCAAATGGGATTTGAGAATCCCGTTTTTCGTTTACGTGTTATCTCTATGGGAAATATTTGGTCTGTATTTTTTGGTCAAAGCACTTGCCTCCCATGCAGGTGACCCAGGTTCGATCCCGGTGGGTCCATAACAATTTTTTTTTTGCTTTTTTTTTTTTGCCTGTCATTTTACCATCCTCTTCGACTATTGTAACATAAAAAATCACAAATCATGTAATAAACTGCCATATTTTCCGTATTATGTCTATTAGAAAGTAGTGTACAGTAGTTTGTGTACAACCCTACGGAAATTGTGATTTCCTGTCCTGTATTAGAGCTATATGGTTAATCTCCCAAGTATCCTGTATCATCATCATTATTATCATCACCATCATGTCATCATCGCTATTATTATATCATCATCATCATAATTCTATCATTATAGTCATCATAATCACCATTATCATCATCACCATAAACATTTTACAATGACCGTTACACATTTTGCTACATTCCTGTCCTCACGAAACATCTCCATTCATGGTATTCTTGACATCCTATCTTCAGTTTACCATTTCCCCATTATTATGATCATCCTGATTACAATCTTCATAATCGATCATCAAAAATCAACTATATTCACATCACATAAACTTCACATGACGGGTCATCAAGTCATGTCCTCACAGGTCATCTAGAGGTCAGGACGTGCGCGTACGCGCGCGTCAAAATTTAAAAATGCTCAAAATCAAGTAGGATCAAGTCTGCACACGTTTCAGGTCATTTTCAGCATTTCAAAAATGTTCGTGCGTAAGCGTCCGCGCGCGCGTAAAACGCGCGCGCAAGTCGTAAATAACGTTTTAAAACGCTGTTTTTTCGATTGATTTGCAATTCTGACACTTTTCTTCATCATTTCCATCAACTTGGAATCAATTTCAATCAATAATAAGGTCGTACGGGCGCGTCAAACTTCAAAATCCGTGCGCGCATCTATGGCGAAAATAATGTAAAAACGTGCAAAAATGCCTCTACAAAATTAATTCTAGCTCTTTAAATAGTCCACAACCCCCAATTTTTTTTCATCATCAGGTAGGGTATGAATCATAGATTTCATTTCATGTATCATTTGACCCTTATAAACATTATGACGTCATCAAAATGGCGCCAGAATTCAAAATTTCCATTTTGCATGTTTTGACGTCATCACATTCATGGAAATTTGGCTCTGGATTCGTAATTATTGGTCGTTTTTCACCCAGATTTTAATATGTTGTAGTGAAGCAATTTGCTACAAAATCAGTTTCCACCATTATTCATTTTGATGACGTCATCACAGTGAAATTTTCAATTAAAGATGCCATGTCAGAATTTTCCTATTTGCGTGTTATGTCTATGGAAGATGATTTTTTTTCGAATCATGAATTACATGACATTGTTCTCTGAGCTGTATCTCAGTTGTTTTTGGTCCATTTTCTTCCAGATTTTAGTATGTTATAGCTGAGACTATAAGCTTTTATTAGTAAGCCCTCCAATTTTTGATCAGATGTCGGGATCATGCCCAATTTTGAACTACAAAATGGGATTTGAGAATCCCGTTTTTCGTTTACGTGTTATCTCTATGGGAAATATTTTGGTTATATTGGTCAAAGCACTTGCCTCTCACTCCGGTGACCCAGTTCGATCCCGGTGGGTCCATTAAAAAAAAATTTTTTTTGCTTCCTTTTGCCTGTCATTTTACCATCTTGTTCGACTATTTTAACATAAGAAATCACAAACCAAGTAATAAAATGCCTGATTTTGCATGTTATGTCTAATTGGAAGTAGTGTCCAGTAGTTTGTGTACAACCCTATGGAAATTGTGATTGCCTGTCGTGTATTAAAGCTATTGGCCCGTATTCTGAACTCTGGTTTAACTTAAACCATGGTCGAAATATGTGGTTGAACTATGGGCAGCCAAATGTGACACAAATCTGAAACAGTAGATATTCAATTTATCAGCATTTTTGGTACTCAAGCTTTAAAAACTGTCTGGGAATGATAAGTAGAATATTTTTCTTGACCATTAAAGCACGAGACCAGTATCCAGAAAACATAAGGAACATACAGTGTAACACAGTTTTGACATTTTTGGCTACCCATAGTTAAACCACAGATTTAAACCATGGTTTAAGTTAAACCGGAGTTCAGAATACGGGCCATTGGGTTTATCTCCAAAGTATCCTACACTGTCAAATAGTGCTAGTTGATATCACAATTTCTCCAAATGGGCTTAGTCAATTATCTTCAAATTTTCGTCAGTCATCAGTCCCAATAAGATCAAGTCCCCCCATCTTTTTCAAGGTCATCAGATTATCGTGACGTAATCCAGGCGCCATTTTGTTAAAAATCAACTTATGGTCGTATCTTCATAACAAAATGTGATTTCTATTTCATATTTGGCATTGTTAAGGTCACTGTCATTGCAGTCATGGTCAACACCATTATCCCCACCATTACCATCATCACCATCATCGTTATATCGTCATCTTCATAATCACCATTACCATAATCATTACCATTATCACATCAATAATCATCATCATTATCACCTTCATCATCATGATTATCATCACCATCATAATCATCATTACATCATCATCATCATCATCATGATGATTATCACCAACATCAACATCATCATTATTTCATCACCGTTATGATCATCATCCCTTATTATTATATATCACATCATTATATCCCTGATAGCAGAAAGTGTTAAAAATACGTGATATTTACGTCGTGGTTTCGTCTTTTTTACATCCTGTATTACGTCAATAAGACGACAAGAGATGAAGCTATTAAATCTATATATGTTGCTTTACTCTGTTAATTTCTGAAGAAATATCAATAAAAACAGAAAAAAAAAATAAGACGACAAGAGGACGTCTTATTTTGACGTCATCTGTACACTGTAAAAACTGAAGTGCTGTATATAGCACTTTTTGTGGGCATGCATTGGGACTGCACTCAGAGTGCTATTGAATGCACACAGCGTGCTATTTGAGCACTTTCACGGTAGCTGGACCGGCTCCTTAAACTGCTACATTCATTTAAAAAAATGATTTGGGCGAGCCAGGGTCCGCTGATCGAGAATTGCTGGCATTACCGCTAGACTAAACTCACATTGTACGATTTAGAGCAGATCATATTGTTACATAGTGAATTTACGACACCACATAGTTCATGTTATTACTTGACTCCATGACTAAGTGGATTGCAAGAAGCATTCGTTAGTCCATCGGTAACGTCAGCCTGTCAATCAGCGGAACCTGGTTCGAGGCTCGCCACGGTCACGTTTTTTTGTTGCTGGTAAATTAGCACACTA